>JAYKKI010000069.1:8990000-9590000 GCA_039881145.1 Druceiella hillmani
TTTTCCTGTATTTTGTGGTGAGGGATATTTATATTACGGGGAAAAGCAATATGTTGGCGCTAGGCCAACCCCTAACCAGGACCTGGGGGATATATGAACAAAGTGAACACTAGCCACTCTCTTTAATTTCTACAATGTAAAAATAGCAGACATAATGATTAGTTTAAGTAGGATTGCAAAACACTTAAATATTGGATATTATAGAAAGTAAATATTGAATATTATTACAATTATATTAAAACATAAATATTACATGCATGTATAAATGTATAAAATATATTTAAAGCGATGCTTTTGTTTTTTTTCTTTATTCAACATTCTTTTATATGCTTTGTGAATTTGAAAATCCTGAAATGGTATTTAGTCTATTTTTTTGCAGATAGTTATGCAACCCTATATGGTAAGTCTCTTATGCAAAAGCATCGTCTTGATAGTGCACATTATAACAATATAATTCCCAAAAATATTCAACCTCGTGATTTTGAATGCAGTAATAAATGTAACGACATGTATTTCCAATGTAATCAAATTTTATGGAATTACTTATATACCTAATTTTCGATATATAGATACATATCTGTCATTTGTTATTAGCTCTCAAAGCTATAAAATTTAGTTATTTTTGTGACTACAAAGTTACAAATAAATTATAAATAACACTGAAAAATCTCGCATTATACCTTTTATACTTTAGTTTTCTATGGATGAAGAATATTTTAAGTTCCGATATAACCACATATATTTTTAAAATAAATATGTAGGGTGTTTGATTCTGAATGCATTAGACTATTTCCTTTAGTCATTTTGTAACCTTAAATTTTTTTCAGTTGAATGGTATTTTAACATTGTATCATTTTTATTGTACCATGTACCTATGTAATGTATTTTAAAAATACTTGTATTACTTAGAAAGCTGTTTTAGTACATCTTCATTCTATGTCGGAGTCTTTCACACAGTTATATCAACGCTTCAGGTTTAAATATATTTTTTTATAATTTGCGTACATTATCGGGACCGTATATTAAAATATTCTTGTTAGTTCATTAACTTTTTAAGTTTTTTCTATGTTTATATCGGGGTGGATCTATGCATTATATTTAATATTATATACGATCTTTCAGTGTCTATAATTTAATATATTCTAACTTTCCGTAAGTTGTGATAAATTAATCCAATATATAAATAGAATTGTACACTCATTATACTGTTTTACGATTTTTTGGGAGGGAAGTTTCTTTATATATGGTAGGCATGTATTTAAAATGAAAATGGCTATATGTGATATACTTACGTACAGCGGTTTGCATGGTTGATTACTTTCCAGTATTTAATATCCTCATAATTTTTTTATCTCCATTTTGACATGCTTATAGCTATTTTTATTCATGCAAATATCAATGTATCTCTTTATTCAAATCTAATAGGTCCAATTGCATAGGCTACCAATGAGGCACAGAAAGATTGTACCGGAACGAGAAGCACCGTCGCAAACGCTGGCAGCAACGTTAATTGGTAAAAAATCTTTGTAATATTTTGTGTAAGTAATAAAAAAATGGCTCATATTTGTAGTTCCCATCAAAGGTAAATCTCATTTAAAACAATATTTAGAGGGTACGGTGAGACAAATAGTAAAGTGTCTTCTATCTAGTTGCTGTTAGATGACAAAATAACAATTTGTTAATTTTAATCACATTTATGGTTTTTTTTACTGCTCTTGTGATATATACCATAGCATATTTGGTTCCGTAAGAATAAGTCTACCATCTATATTATCTAAATCTTAGAATTCTAAGTTTACACTAATAGTTTTCCTGCTAAACAGCCGTGTTAAATGCATATTAATTACAGTTTAAAAATTTCAGGACAAAAATTTATCTTATGAATTAAATTAGTATTGAATGAGTTTTCTATTTTTTCAGATCTTCTAGTCGAGTTTATCATGTCCCACATGATGAAAAAGTTCCCAATGGAATTGTACCTTCTCTGCATTGGAGTCGTTCACAGGCTGCTCTGCTACCAGAAGCGCTGTCGCATACGGATAAACTATCAATGGAAGGATCTATGGTCGGCGCTCATATCTTTACTGAAGTTTCTCATAGCCAACGAGTCGAATCTCGCCAAGAAAGTTAACATTTTCCCCATAGCGTTGCAGATAATAAATATTTTCAATTTATTCATTACATATGGCGACACATTTCTGCCCACACCTGCCAGTTATGATCAGTTGTATTACGAACTTATAAGGATGTATCAAGTATTTGATAACCTCTATATTATGGGTGCGTATACTTTGTGGAAAATATTATTATAGTAAAATAAAACTAATTAAAAGGCAAAAGAGATGTTAATTTGAAAGTTGTCAAAGAGTTGGTTTATGAAAGAAATTTTTTTTATGGCAGGATGTTTCTAAGTGATAGAAAAAACCATGTTGAAGTTGCGTAATAACTATTCTCAGGCATTGTGTAGATATATATAGATATTGGAATATATATAAAGTCTGCATCAGTCACGCGGTGTAAACTTTGGGTCTTCAATGTTATAATTTGATAATTATTGATAATATACACAAAAATTTAGTTCTAGAAAACTATCTCAGATAATGCGATATACATACATCTCATCACCAAAAGTGTCCAATGTTTTCAGATTGTCCTGACAATAGTTTTCAAAATTGTTAAGGAAATAGCAATTTTTCACATTTTTGGAAATTTTGTCAATAAAAGTTATATTAAAAAACAATTTGATTTTCAACATTTTCATTTTCGCTTGAAGACCTGGAAAAAAATTGCTTTTGACTTCTCTCAGTCCACAAAAATGTCCCCAAAAATTATGATTTATCTTTTTCTATGTGACGACTGTAATTGGTAAATGACACTGAGATGATTTTAGAAGTCTTCCCTGTTTTCAATTTTGTTCCGGAGCACTAATGTGTGTTTCTCATGATAGAACCAATGATTTTATAAAAATAATATGAATCATTTAATACGCTCTGTATATCATTATTTGTAAAAAATTGATTTCGTGCAGCTCTGCGGTACTCCACGAGCGACAGCGAATTTAAGGAAAAGGCATTAAAACTGGGTAACTGCCTGATAAATGTTCGTGCCATCATCCATCATTTCACACCAAAGATTGAGACCTGGCTTGCCAGTCAGAATTTGTCTACACCTACGGAAGATCAGGTAACAAATTGGCACAGGAAGTAATATAATAACATTTACCTTATAAAATTTGACTTCTAGTCAAAATTAGGCACGAAGCGTTAAGGCAGAGAATGAGTTAGTATACCAAGGGAGTCTGGTATGACGGAATGGAAAAGCTAAAGATATTGTGGAAAGATGTATAAACTATGTTTATTAGATAATGTCGGTGTGGAGTTTATTTCTGAGTGTCAGATAGGTCTGAAAGTGGTAGATTTTAAAGTATAACTAGAATAAATTAAAATATAAAATTATATTTATTTCCACATTAAATATGTAAAATATATATTAACAGAACCAATATATAGATATTGCCATTTTGCAGATTTTAGAAGTAGTACGAAAGAACTATGACAGCCTCATGTTGAAACTACAAGAGTCATTGGATCAGTACGAGCGTTACAGCGAGAAGCCCCAGCACACGGCATTCTTCGAGGTGATGGTCAGAAACATGGTGAAGGACACCAGGAAACATGTCAATTATGCCTCGATGGATTTGCAGGCTATAGTGCAGGAGTGCAGTACCATATCTTAATATTTAGTGTCTAGTTTCTAGAAAGTTAGAACGACGTCGTTCGATGATTGAATAAAATCATGCCAAAAGTAAATGTATTCTCGGTAAAGCCAATACGATAAAGCAAAGTACGTGGAAGGTTGTTTTTTGTGTCTATATGCATTTTGAGCCTTGAAACAAACAATATTGTAACTCTATATAGTGTTCTAACCCTAAACTAATTAAAAACTCATCAAAATGTATATTACTAAATTTAATATCGTAGTAATTAACAATTTTTCAGAAATCAAAGTTAATGTCAATGATAAAATATAAGATTTGGGATTCGTTATACAAATCTTATTGTACATTTGTGGCGCCCTATCACGGACATTCAAGAAGAACTTCAAGGGAAGACTGATATGCGAATGACAGCACAGTCAGGTATTACTCCGTCATTGCGTGCCACTTGTGAGGAGGCTCAGTAAGGATTGTAGAGTGCCATCAAGGGAGACTTTATTCTCAAAATCCGCATTGAAGCTATTAACTGTGATTGTCACAACAGTCAATAATGTTTATTGGTTGTTTTAAAGTAAAAAAATATAAATTCGGAAACAATTCTCTTCGATTATTAAATTTGTAAAATGTTAATGTGCTAAAACATTTTGTTAATATTTACAGTGTTCATTTATATACAATCTAGGCTATTTCCAATCTGGAACTCGTTGAAAATTCTAAACAGATTTGTAGAAAAAATAATCAGGCAAATGAACAAAGTATAAAAAAAATTTAATATGAAGTTACACTTAATAAAACCGATTTTTAGTTACAATATTGTTTGAATGAAGGATCTATTTACAGGTGAATAAATATAAACGAATTGCTATAAGTAAAACTTGGTTGGGAAAAGGTTTTTGGTATCTCTTGCCTTAGTGTAGCTGTATTTTTTTGTATTTTTTATGTATTCTTTCACTCTCAAGTGACACCACCAGTCAATCATACGCTATCCAGTGAAAATCTAGCTACCATAGGACAGAACTGTATATCACCATTAATATCATTTAGTGCTTCAAACCCATAGCTATAAAGTGACTAACACTGAGTATTACTGTCCACCTAATATTTGTCGTCGAAGTTAGCCAATCCATTACTTCCCATTAAGATTGCTTAATATGATATAATGACAAAAGCAATGCTCGCAACAATTTCAGTACACCTGAAGTTTTCACTTTTACGTAAATTATCGTATAATTTTTACGTTTTCCCATGAATATACAGCGTTCTAATAAAATCAGAGACCAGAAGAAGGAGAAATCAGGACCGTGCAAAATGTCATCAGCGCGGCGTCTGGAGAAAAGTCGTTAACATTGACTCAAGTCAATATTTTATAATGAAATAGTTATGACTGGAAATTATTTTTGATATGTACATAATTTGTAATGTATTTTCTATCATTAGTCAATTTTGTAGAAATTCATTATTCACAATTAAATGAAACTACGTGATTTGGTATTATTTCTACATTATTTAAGTTCTTTACGACGACCTAGGTTTCGTTGTATTACAACATTTTCTATCATGCAATAACAAGAGAGTGAAATTTTCATGGGTGCGTAACTGCATTTGTTCCATTTTTTGTTATCAAAAGAACTTCAGTAATTCTTTAATACAATAGCTTGTTTGTCAAAATGATGCTCATATTCATTCGTAACATAACCTTTTTAAATACAAAAATTGTTTTGTCCCATACGTATTAAGTTACTTACGTCAAAGTCTGTTTTTAAGTTTAATATCATTCTCTCTTGACGTAAATCGTTTTTATTTTCAATTAGATTTGAGATAATCAGATATTAATTAAATTATATTTTGTTTTGTAATTTTTATAACGTATAATGGTTTCTGTTTGCCACTTATTGTACTTGTCTAGTAATTAATCTCTCCAATTTAAATTTGAATATTTTGTTCTGTTATATTAACCGTTAGAGTGCCGATGAGCGCCATCGCGCTCGTGTGCGTACTAACTAAATTTGCCACGAGTGCGATGGCGCTTGCGAAATCAGTTGCTGTTTAGCGCGTGGTAGGGGAGGTCGCTCGCATGCTTGTTACATAAAGTTCAAATTGTAATATTATTAGTAATTACAATATAAAAAGGATCCAGGAAAAGAAATTTTTTAAGTTGTAAAGAAAGTGATAGAGGAAGTGACATTGTGGTGCGCTCACAATATGGCATAATGTAAATTTTGATTGATAGTGATAATAGTGACGATAACAATTATTTTGCTGATACGGAGGGTGTACCGGACTGCGAAAATGACGATGTGACCTTGATTTCAGTTTTTGTTATAATTTTTATTCACAATGTATATTTCCATAATTTTCTTTGTATTTTATTATCCTTGTACAAGTTTTTATTAAGAAAACACGGAAAAAATTATTAAAATTGGATAATTTTTGGAAGAGATACAGTTTTTTTCCGAGACAAAGGTAAATGACATCAAAAAACAAAAGATTTCTTTGGCATTTTTAAATATATATGAGTAAAAAACCATGGCACTAAAACGGTTAATGACAAGAATAAACTTTTTATTCATTATCATTGCACGATGTTACCACAATTTCTTAAGATCTTTTTTTTGGCAGCTAATATGTGCAACATTGTTCCGTATACATTTGGGTTTTTTCACGCTTTATAATGGTCACGAGCGAAAATCAATTTGAACCTTATATATTAACCTAACATATTATGGATGACAGTATAATTTTTTAATATGCGTGTTAACATTAAAACCTATTAGGGTCTTTTAGAGTCAACATTGTATGTTAGTTTTGCTCCTCTTTGTTTATTAGTTTAAATTAAATCTTATTATAATATCATCTCATTCTATAGGACTGTAGTAAACAGCTTTTTTTTATTGCAAAGTTCACACGAATGCTAAAGTAATAAAACTTTAAAAAATGTAATTTAACAGACGCGCATTTGGCTTTTTGATTTTATTTGATTTGTCACCATATAGTTTTTTGCTCTGTTATGATTAATGAAATTTATGCAATACAGGAAAAAAATGTATGTCGTTCTAGCTTATTAGACTTTTTAATTTCTAATTATTTGTAAATATAGCTTTATTTGTTTCTGTAGCATAAATGTGAGGATCGATTGTTATTTTACTCTATCATTGTATATGAAGTACCACTATATAATATATACTTTTTTATTTACTTGATTATTATTCATATTTTTTTTACAAATAAACAATCCTAACAAAACTTTATAAACTTTGTATAAAACCAGTCACCAATTTTGTTATTATGTCTTGTAGAAGTTGTGTCAATACTGGTTGAATTTTCTCAATATTGATCTGCTGCGATAACTAACCCCAAATAGCCAGCTGTTGACAACTCAACAGCTGGCTATTTGGGGCGAGAAATCCATGACATAGTTTTGAATATTTTTTTTTATTGAATGGCCATTTGATACAATGATGGGAATTATGTCCCCTGTTACACAGCTCTTTTTGCTTCACTGTACCAAACAGATTTTTAAATAGTACCCCAACTTTAGTAATAGTACCCTAACAAATTGTATAAAACATGTCTGAAACAGGAAAAAACCTGAATACTTTTTTATTTAGCTCCTAATGGTCTAAATCAACAATATTGATTTTTCTTAAATTTAGGTAGAATCCTTTTTTTCACTTTGTTATTCATTCTGCTGCCAGTTATATCCTAAATTACAAAATATTTTAATTTAAACCAAACATATCATATTATAATGCCCAGAACTTGATATTGATATAAAAAAAAAACAAATTGTTTAGAAAGATCCTGGAATAGAAATAAAATTGATTCAATTTTTTTCTACGTTACCTCCATGAAACTATCTGAAAGAATGTGGTAGGGGGTTTGATATAACTATTGATAATAGATACTAAAAATAACTTTAAAAGTTTTAAGAAACTTGGAAAACACAGTTTGTTGTGTAATATGAATTAAAATACATCGGTAGAATCCTATCAGCATTCATTAGTTTTTAAATTAGCCTTTTTAGTGTTATATAGTGTATACTGTTATGACTTAATCATATACATCAATCTCTATATCCTAGCATCAGTTTTTTGCGAGTCAGATGAGATTTGAGAAGTGAATTTTGGTGAGTCAGATGAGATTTCGAGTAATAAAATGAGAGTGAAATTTTGTTTAGGGCATTGCATTGAGTAAGGTATTATTGGATATTTTCCAAAATGAAATTTAGGTTTCTCTTACAATTTTTCATTTTAGAGTTACATTTACTTCCAAACCGATGAGCAGTATACTTCCAACCGTGGACTTGAAAAATGTGGAAAATTCTAATTATTAGCATTTGATTAAAACTTTCAATTAAAATTATTACTTTTAACCTGCTTAACAAACTCGAGTCGTAAAAAACAATGAAATTCTACTTTGTGTGTTCGGAGACTCACTCACCTGATTTTGTTTAAATTTTGGCTTTGGTTTTTTGTATTTAGTAATCAATAAAAAGTGACCAAAAAAATAACTGAGTTCGCATACTTTAATGGTTGCATAAATTAGATATGTTATATAAAAGCCTTCAATGTAATGTATTGGGTTGATCACAAGGCATTGGGCCTTTGACAGTGCGGGGCACCGCAGTTACCGGATTCGATTCCCAGCTGTTTCTCGAATGCGGCTGTTCGGATATTCTGTTCGGCTGTAAGAAATTGCTCTCGTAGCAATAGGTCTGCCTTATGTACCAATATTGTATATTAAAGTATGTATCTGTATGTTTGTTCTGACACGCACTCTGCTTATTTTGTGTACATTTTTATTTAATGGTAAAAGGAAAAAAAAAATGTATAAAAGCGTTCAGCTGTGTATATATATATATATATATATATATATATATATACGTATAATATATATATAAGATTAAATTTTGGTTAGTGACTGAATTTTAAGGAACGTTGGCAACTAATCATAAAATGAAAAAAAAACGTAACTTTTTTAAAATTTTTCCATACAATCCCGCTTTAATAAAACGCAGGATTGTATAGAAAATTAGAAAAAAATTACATTTTTTTTCATTTCAGATGCCGATTTTTAATTGCTTCTTAAAATTTGTTACTGATGAAAATTTATTCCTGTATATATATATATATATATATATATATATGTATATACGCACACACACACACATATATATATAAATATATATATATATATCAACAGAGAGAAATATATATACATACATATATATACATAAATATACGTGTATATACACAGTGTCCGGGAATAAGTGTCAGACAAATGAAAAATTTATTCCTTGACTGAAAAATAGGTGATTGTCGTTAAAATAAAATTTACAAAATGACTTTCAGAAAATTTAAAATTATATTCATACTTATTAGTCATCTTTATCATACACACTATACTTGGGCATATTGCTGCTCGGGGGAATAGCCCGTGAACTGCTGCGAAGACATCACCAATGCGGGTAAACACCACACTCCGGGTATTGTATTGGATGTTTTAAAAAGAGTTGTTAATATTTTTTTTTGCATTCATTGAAAAAAAGGGGCGTATTTTATTTTGCTTTCAATGATAATTTATTCCTTTATAGCCTATGAATATTTTATATTCTATTTATGACTGATTTATTCTTTTTTTTTATGGCTTAACGTTGTTAATAGAGTCGTTCAATTATCTTGTAGGCTAATTTTATTGACAATTGTCTATGTAAATTAATACAAGGATTTTGTTTTTTATTATATATTTACATTAATCAATATTGAACTCATTTGTCAATATTTAAATTAATTGAATTACTACAATTATTTTAGTGATATCTGAGAAATGTTTACAGTATATATTAAATTTTATTATTGTATATACTTCTGGTTTCCGAAATGTTTGTTTAAATCTTTTCCTCTTTCCTTCTCTGCCGTTTTACCTCTTGCTATATAGTTACAAATCAAGGTATAGTTCACCAAAGAAGTTTTATTTCTGTCACATGTACAGAGTTCCACGCCATTCAATTTTTTATTATAACAAAATATATATTATATATATATTATATATATATTATTATATATATATTATATATTATATTATATATTATATATATATTATATATTAGTTAAAATACACTCTTCACAAGTCCGACATTATCTGAAGTATTATTTTCTCTAAGTTTCTCCATAATATGAGGAGTTGGACTCGGTTAATATTTTTTAATGGGACAGTGTCTGATCACTTTCTACAAAATTTTTAAATACCATATTTTTAGTATTCATATATGATTAGCCCCCCGGTGGATGTGTACTGTATAACCTCAGTGTTTATAGCACATACCTGGATTACCGTAAACCTACAGCCATCTATACATTTTTAGTAGTTTTTTATCTTCCTTATCAAACGTTAAAAGCATATGATTAATACTGCCAAACTGACTTTATTTTCAATATGAATTGTACTTTTCAAACTATACAATACACTGTCGAGTGAAGATATACGAGAGTTGAGATTGTAAACATCTTTGCCTAATAGATACCTCAATATATAAACTGTAGGATTACAGCTAATTGAAGACTGCAATTTGTTTTAGTTCATAAATAGTCCACAATTTATGCCTAGAGCAATTTGTATTTCTACAGATACGTGACATAAATAAAATAATAAAAACCATTCAATAGAATCAACATATATTTAATAAAAATTTATTTAAAATTTCACTGTGATAGCAATAAATCAATAATACAAATTTTCATTTCTGCTGTAGAATTGAACGACAAATACGTCCACAAGGGACTAAGGCAAAACAGCATTATTTTCAACAATAAATATCTAGATATGTTTATTATGGTCAAAATACTGGCATAGACAAACTAGAATAGATAGATGTTCATGAATGCAGCAGCAAATGACTAAAGGCTGATAATGTATGTTGAGATGTTATCTTTAGTATTTTATTACGTTAATTACATATAATACCATGACGTCTACACATATTGTAATAAATTTAAGTATATAATATTTAATATATTTGTAGTTTTAATATAATATATATTTTTAATAACTTAAATACAATAAATTATTTTTCATTCACAAGTATCATGCAGTTTTTTTTCATATATATAGAGGTTATGAATTATTTTCTTAAATTATGTATAACATCCCACTATCCCATGACACATATGACTCACGTATACAATCTACTTTAAAAATTCTTGACTTCTAGAAAACAGTACAGAGTGACTAGATATAAATTGGGTGTTTTTTGCAACATTGATTTAGCATGCACGCTTAGTTGAAATTCTACTTATAGAATATTTTGATAACCTTATCTTTTCACTCAAGCTTGCATTTAAACTGGAAACATTGACATACATTCTATCTGGAAATCTTTAAATCGATTTACGTATTTGACTTTTTAATTTTTCCGGCCACAGATACATGAATAATTTGATATATCTCTTATACACAATACACTTATCTAATATCTATCCATAGACAAACATTCTTTTATTAAATTCTAGAAAACATGGTCGTGATAGCATAATAAACTATTACTTCACACATGAATCTGAAGTAATTTTTATTAATATTCAACAAAAATTTCATTTTTGTGATAAATCTCACTATGTTTTCTTTAATTTTGATAATAATATTGGGATATGTCGCTGTTGTCAAGTCCTTTTATAGATTATCCCACGGAGCTTAGGGCTTCCAAAAAGTTTTCCACTCCACACAATTTTACACCAGATTTTTCACTTTTCTTCTTGCCATCCCTGTTTTTTGACTTCTTGCTTGACTCTCGGCTACATCTTGAAATTTAATATTTTCGATGTTGCTCTCGCAAAATATACCTACAATAATCTTCAGTTTGCTATTTAGATATACTTGTTTTATATTATTTATCCACAATTTGTAATTAATGTTGCAAAAAACATCAAATTTATAACAGGATGTGACCAGGCACTCCTTTACATTTGTTCAAATCACAATTTAATAAATTTTTAACAATCACTTGTCTACACATATATCTATTAGGTACCGTTCAAGATGCTATCAATGCCATCTAGTGTTAAATTTATAAACTTTTGAGTACACCGCTATAATTTTTTCATGTGTATTATTTTATAATGCTTCTCGTTAGCATATGTATATATTGTAATCAATTAAAATTATACATAATGCCCATATATGGTGTAGTGTGTGTTATAAAAGTGTTTTAATAATTCAACAATATTTAGATTTTCAATAATCGAATTTTATATTCATTATTCAATGATGTTTACTTTTTGCCCTCGACAAAATACTGCATGTTGACAAATATGTAACCAAAAGCTCTTATTTCTGTCATTTTGAAGTGACCTCTATGTTTCGTACACAATTCCCATTGCCAGTTATTAATTGTCCTAAAATAATTTGCCTTCATTATAACGTAACATAATTTAATTTAAATAAATAATAATACAATATTCATTTGCACAATTAAAATCTTGATTCTTTACATTGTAACATAACTCAATTTGATGGGATCATATATTTTCTAATCATATCTATATCCCAAGTCATTTTTTCTCTTACTTTATAAATCTAATCTTTGGTATTATATATATATGTTTAATTTAATTTAAAAACTTATTTCTACACAAATTAATGTAATTTAAATGCATATTCAAAATATAAAAAAAGTATTTAATCAATCTTCACATATAAAAATAAATTATAATCTTTTGCTAAATTCCAAAACTATATAAATATACTACATTGCCTTTCCAAAAACAACATAGTGTATCTGAAAATTCCCAACTTTTCAGGAGGCTGTTTTCAAGGTTCCATAGAAAATTGGAACCCTTTTAATTTCGTCATCAGTCGATCCCTCTTCATGTATACTTGTGCAGACTTAACTCTGTCATTTCAATCGTTGGCGATCAAATTTTCCAGATATATGCTTTTAGTTAACACAAAAATTAACATGAACCTACATTAAAAAAAAATTGAGTGATTTTATTTAGTCACATTTTTCACTAGATATTAAGCGTCCAAATTTGTTTTTTTTTTATTTTTATAAAATCAAAAATACGAGACCTTATTTATGAAGTGCAAAGAAGAAAGCCATTTCCAATTGGAATTCCAGTTACGATTTACAAGAAATAAACAATAAAATTGTATGTAATTAATATTTTAAGATAAAACATTAAGGTAATATGGGTGTAGTAAAAAAATTTAAAATTAATTATAGGTATAATAACGTTAGTATTTGTACCAATGATTTATGCATAATATGATTAATAAATTAATACCAATGATTATAATGAATAAGTACCAATGATTTATGAATAATATGATTAATGAATTATTTAGTTATCACCATCTCAACATTATTCAGTTATCATCAATTTTTTAATTAGAATGTCGGAAATCTGTATAAAAGCAAAAAATTATAATAAATTATTTAGAATTAAATTATAAAAAATTATTAATGCATGAAGCACAAAGAAAATAAAATATCTTTAATATTAGGAATGTACTCAAAAATTGAAACATTTTCCATTAGAAACTTTAAAAACAAAAATACAGTGAGAATAATGCTTTGAAGAATATATGTAGAAAAATAGAAGTAAGAGATGCTTTGAAGTACACGAGGATTATAAATGAGAATAGAAAAGTCTATAATGAAAAAAGCTTGTCAAATTTTAAAAATAATTAACATTGTTGGCGTAAAATTAATGATTAAGAAGCAAACCATGGAAGAAAATATATTTGCAAAATATGCTAAGTAATATTGTTAAAATATTATATACTCTAAGAAATAACGTAACGTATAAGCAATATTGCATCTTGAAGTCGACACAATTAGTCAGATATTACGAAGAAGATAAAGTAAGAATGGTCAGAAATGACTTGTTTACATGAAATAGCATATATACATACTTTATGCTCGTGAAAAAAGAGAAAATTTTCCAGCCATTTGATATGTCACTCCCTCATTGCTGGTTACTCTACGATAGCTGAAGAATTTGCGATGATATAGATAAATATAGAAAGATAAGGGTTGACTTAAAACTTGTGTTACACACAACAACATACCGAGCTTTTACTTTGTACATACATCGCCAATAATTAAATACATTTTAATTTAATTTAATACATAAATTCCCCCAATACTACAAAACTGCAAGTAACAGACTATCGGTATTAAAAACTTTAATCCCCTCTGGCACATTGGTTTAAAAAAATACTTAACGTGAAACATTCTTTCTATATATTTTAATAACCAATAAAATCGAAAGATCTGAAAATGATAACTATTTTTATATTATGCACTTAGATTAAACTTAAGAGATTTCAAACAATTATGTTAGTGACTAGAATATATCTTACTTGTCTTTTTTATTTTTAGTACTAAACAGTTTCGAGTGAGATATCAGAACTGTTACGAAAGCATGATTATAACTCTCTGCGTGAAGTAGCTTAGGTACATTTGGAAGAGATACCATTTTTTAAATCCAGGAAAAGAACCTGATTGGTTTCCTGACAAATTTACCGTTTTAGAGTGCTAACTTGTAAAAAGATGTTTCCTTTTTAGTTAAATTAATAGAGAGTCAAGTTATAACATGTGGATTTGTCCATTCGACATTAAAAGAAAACCTAGTCAGTACTAGTTATCACAAATACTTTAAAATAGTGAAATAAACAATTACGTCAAGAATCAAAAAAATTAAATAGCATTTTAGTATAAATAGAATGTAAACACCATTTGCAATGTTTGTTATTCGACAACGGTGACAGCGTGCGGTTGTTGTTTTTGTCGGCGTCAGTAGCAAACCAGCGCAGCGTGTTTGACATTACACTTACTCCTGTGACTAAACTACTGAATTTTGTATATTAATTTTTGATGTACGGTTAAACAACACCTTAAAGTATATGAGGATTCATTTAATGTCGAACGGTCAAATCCACATTTTATAATCATTGTTAGCTCTCTGTCTGCGACTTGGTATCTTGGTTAAATAATTGATATACTTTTGAAAACAAATTCAATTTTCTGTATTGGGAGCATTTTCCCGAGTTGCAGAATATTTATTTTGACTACTTTGCTCCAAGACACAAATTTCTTATATACCAATATATAAATGAGTATATAACAAAAAAATCTGTGATTTTTTGTGAAAACTTCAATGGAAAATGGTGAAAACTATTTTTTAATTTCATTCTTGCAAATGAGTAAGATGATTGTCATTAAGTGGTTGAAACAGTTATACAATCACTTAATGATAATCAGGCATAATTTAACATAAATTGCAATACAGGCATAATTTAACATAAATTGCAATACAGGCATAATTTAACATAAATTGCAGTAAACCAATATTAAATTAATTTTGTTTAGAAATTGGAAGAAATATTTGATGGTAAAATGTCTCACAATTGTAAGGAGACAATTGCAAAATGGCGAAAATTTTTGGTAGTTTTTTTCGATTGTATATGAATATCCAAATGACTCCTTTTTACATGTTGATACAAGATATTACCCATTGTAATAATAAAAAATAACAGAAAATAAATATTTTTATCCAAGATAATGAATATTTGTTATATTACTAAGAAAATTATTTGTTGCCTTTACAGATAGTTTTTAATATGTCAATCTAATCGTAGATTTAAATGTTGCATTGTTATTGTTTATTATCGTAAATTCATTGTTCTTCTCCTGGACTCATTCCTTTAAATATGCTGTAAATAAAAAACTTTACCATTTAGGGTCTGTATAAACTTTTCCACAGAATGATGCCACTATCAAAGACTAACAGAGAAGCTATCAAACAGCTTATATACCTCATAGATCCATAATATATTTTGAATATAGAGAAATTTATAAAATGAACTGAACCATAGAGAGCAAATGCAGAGAAAATAAGGCATGCATGTTTGAATTCGACACATATAAATCATATGTGACAACTACTTGTGGACGTCATTCTCGCTTTTACACTCCTGTACCAATTCTTTCAGCTCTGGTGGAAGAATAATGTTACTCTTCGTTAATGGAATTTGAACGGTCGTCACTTCCCTGTCATCATCTTGCTTACCCACTTCATCAGTTTCTTCGATGGCACAATCTTCGACTATACATTCTGGTTTACCACTTAAATCTGCCTCATGTCTTGGGCAATATTCAGCATTATCAATCTTTGATGAAGTATTTAATTTATCTACTTCTGGAATTTCTTCAACTAAGAGTGTGGGTCTGTCGTTGGTTGTCCAGTCACTAATAGTCTTTTCTAATTCCGCTATTCGCAGTGCCAGAATTCTGTAAACCATAAATTTGCATGACCATTTATTATTAATTATACAATTCTTGGGACATTCTTTATACTTATTTATTTTTAGAGAAGACCACTCACCCAACATACAGCCAATGTGTTGAGAAAATTAATCAAAATAAATAGACAAGAAAATAGAATAAATAATAATAAAAAAAAACAAAATTAAAATTAAAAGAAGTTAAAATCATTTTGATATTGAAAAGAAAATTGAATATAATAAAATGGCTTAACCGTATAAGCTTTTCAAAAGTGCCGCCAAAGCTAGGAAGTCAAAACTTATGTTTTATAGAGAACAGTTGTAGTACACAATTTTAACACTACTCAATCCCTCAATATTCTTAATGTGGTTAATTTATATAATTTTCCTTAATTTTATTGAAAACAAAACTAACACAAAACATTATTTTGGATAGTCACAAAAGCCACTCGGAGTTTATGTTATAAAAAAATCTAAGTGACAAGTTGTTTTTTATACAAATTGTTCTTGTAACAATTAATTTGTTATAGTTTTTTGGCTTAGTCTTCATATTTTTGTGATTAAGCGCTTAATATACAAATAAGAATACAAATGACCAAATATTAAACATAAAAAAAATAAAAATAAACGTGAAAGTGAAATGGTTGCGTGAAGTTATTCTTTCAAATTTGGAATTTGACAGCTGGTTGCCACTAATAAAAACAAATTGAAGAAAATTGTTTTTAAATAAATTAATCACATGCAGCCTTTGTAACTGTTAAATTTGTTGTTCTTCAGAAGCATTCTTTGACTTAAAATATTAACTTTTGCTAAAATACACTTACATCATAAGAAGGAAGTAAATGTATGTGACCATATTGACAGTATTAAAGTGACAAAATGGCTACTTAACACCTTAATAGTTTAAATTGTTTTTTCAGCTCCAAATTTTTTGTGTTCCCCTTGGTATATTAAATTTAGATTTTAAATAAATATCAAGAAAACCAAAAAGAAACATATTTTATACATGCCTTAGTTTTCATCTAACATGATCTATACCCGAGTTATTTATAGTACCATTCGATAGTATTTTCCCACCTGTATTATTCGTTATTCAGTTACTCAGTGAAATAGATATTTCATTGAAATAACTACATATTTTGGCGGCGGCATCACACAGTTACCTATCAAAACTATAAAATTGTTTTTTGAACTTTAGTGAGAAAGTGACTGTTTACATTATCCGAGATCGGGAGTAGTGGAGGTTATTCTATTTAATAATAACAGAACCTAGAGATTATTTATTGTCTTTCTGAAGCACTTAAGTAACCAGAAAAAACTGAAAATACACATTTTAAAAATAGTTGAGGTATTTTGATGTGATCCTCCTTGCTTTCAGTAGGCAACTAGCATTTGAAGCGGACATTTCATCACCATAATGTGGAAAACTAAAGAATTATCTCTTGAAATATGTGCAAATATCATCAGTCTCTACAAATTAAATTTTAGCAACCGAGAAAATGTCATGACTTTTAAAATATTCCGAAAAATTCATTGGTACTATCAGATTTGCCAATAAAACATGCTCCCGACATCCCTGCAAAAAAAGTCTTGTAGAAGATAATAACATTGCATTAACAAACTGACGCAACCAAAAGCTGAAGGGACATACTGAATGAGATGTCATCAGTATATGGGGTCTCTTGCCCCAGTAAATCCAAAATTTACAAGTAACGTAACCTCTTCAAACAAGGCAGAGATTTGATCGAAGTCAACCCGCACTCTGGACAGCTGGTTGAGACCACCTTCTCGGAAATTGTTGAAATAGTTGAAAAACTTGTATTGGAATATGCCCGATATATGGAGAACCAGTTGGAAGAATTGATTGAAGTATATTCTACAATCATTTTGAATACTCTTCATGACCACCTTTTCATCTGAAAAGCCAACAAGATGGGAGTCGAGAATGGTCACACTGCCGCAAAAGCAATGCATCGAGTGTGCACGCGGCTTTTTGGATCTCTCTAGAGAACTCTCTCTATAGAGATCCAAAAAGGATTTTATACTCAAAGATGAAATTTTGAGCTGAATTTTTACAACTGATGAAAATTAGGTTCATCATTACGAGCTTAAATCCATGCAGGATTCCATGCAGTGCCATAAAGAGAGATGTTCACCCTAAGATGTTCAAGGTATTGCAATAGGCTGGAAAAGTCATGCAATGTTTTTCTGGAGCACAGAGGGTATCCTACTCATTGGCTTCAAAGATAAGGGTGTTTCTATAATGGAGAGTATTACACTGGTCTACTAGAGCAGCTTAAAGAAGCATTGAAAAAGAAAAAGCGAGGAAAATTAGCAAAAGGCGTGCTGCATTTGCACGACAATGCACCTATACAGAAAAGCCATGTTCCGATTGCTGCCCTTCACAAGTGCGGCTTTCAAATATTGTAACACCTACCTTACAGTCGAGACTTCACCCCCTGTGACTATTATTTGTTCCCAAAAATAAAAAAGGAGCTTCATGAAAAAACAAATTTAGCGATGATGAAGAGGTCGAATATGCATTTTCAACTAATTCTCAAGATAAAGAGCAAATATTATTTTATTGAGAATATAAATAAA
The DNA here is from genome assembly GCA_039881145.1 of Druceiella hillmani. NCBI lineage: Eukaryota > Metazoa > Arthropoda > Insecta > Lepidoptera > Hepialidae > Druceiella > Druceiella hillmani. The sequence goes on from JAYKKI010000069.1 coordinate 9,008,602, forward strand.
TTAATTTTTCACAACTAAATGAAACTACATGATGTATTATTATTTTTACTTTATTTAAATTCTTTACCACGACTTAGGTCTATCTTAGAAATTGCCCACCTAAAAATGTTGTAATATAACAAAACCTAGGTTGTGGTAAAGAATTTAAATAAAGTAGAAATAATACTACATCATGTAGTTTCAATTAGTTATGAAAAATTTCTACAAAATGAATGCCAAATATATTCAATAAATTAATTACTCGACGGATGTGAGAATATATCGAAAGAGGAAAAATAGCGCCACGTTTTTTTTGCCATTCTTCGACTCCATTTAGCGAATTTTTTGACAACCTCTCATATTATACTAGTAACAAAATGTTTACATATGAAAAATGATTTCATCAACACAGTGTTAATAACATTGCAACTGCACTAGGAGTTATTCACAGGCAGTTTCAAAATCCTTATCTTGCTAAGTCTTTAAATACAATTTCATCAAGTTCGGCATACAGTATTCTGTAAAGATATAAAAATCTAAACTTACCTGTTCGTTTTCCTTTGGTGATTAAGAGCAACCGACTTATCATTGAGTGATTCCAGAAGACCAAGGCTCAATGATTTCATATCCCCAATAGTCGTTGCCAACATCTTCTGATCTTTGAGGGAAATATTGTTAAGGAATTTTTTAACTGAAAAAAATAAGCAAAAATACATTTATAGGAACAATGATTTGAATAGATTTGAATTTTTGTAGACGTTTTGAATGACAGGTTATGAACAATGTGTATTCCTAACTATGAGGAAAAGGCGAGTATTGAACAAAAATAAAGAGATTATAGCATTGTAATTTTTATGATGCATTATTCATTATATCGTAATTAACAATTACAGGAAAAATGTAATTTAGTTTCTATAACAATTTGATGATGGCTTGCTTTTAGCAGTTCCTAGTTTCTCTCCATCAACATGTTAAATCTTTGAATATGATATAATTTACCTATGTAAAGTTCATATATCAATATGTCAAAGTCAAACTGACAGATGAATGACTGCAACGTATCGACATAGGTCGGCATAAGCTCAAAGCGGTCATGAACAATGATGCGATCAATGACGTTTTATCCACGACTATACAACAACCGCGATCGCCATGTGCCATGATACAGTGAGTATTTTGAAAATTGCGATCACCTAGTGGAACATACCCAAAGTAAAGTAGAACAGTTTTGAAACTTCTTACTTTGGACACATTTGTTATAAATACTTTCAAAACTCTTCTGAAATAATTAAATTCTTTTGTCATAATGTTATTGAATTATTTTTAATCATTTTTCCTTCAATTCCTTGCAAAAAATGAATTGTTTTTCTTATAATATAATGAAGACTGACAAAAGTCCATATCATATTGTACTCAAATGTTACAAGAATAAAAATAACAGTCTTATATAGAGAAAATGCAAAAATAAAACTTTTTTTAAAAGTTTTATCTAAATCATCCGTTAAACAAATAGAAATATTGTATTATTTTAAGAACAGTCAAGTTGTTTTTCACCAAAGCTTATAAATGCTATTTCTACAGAACTCTTTGAATCAGCAGGATGCAGATTATGTCTCATATACTCCATGCACAGACATAACATATTAATGTATGAAACTGGCAGGCACGACAAGGTCATAAGAAGCAGAGTAAAACTTGAAAAGAGCTAAAAAAAACATTCATTTTGACAAAAGAATGAATGCTGTCATTCTATTGTTGTCAATCAAAACCAAGAGAAACAATGTAGGGTAACAGTTTATTCATAATTAATTTAGACAATTTCTATTCGCTAAAAAATGCAATTAATATTGATTATTTATTGTAATGATTTCTAAAATTATTATGAACTTCATTAGATGTTTATTGTTATTTTTAATTCCTATTAACAATTCTTGATATATTAAAAATATATATGCGTTTATGAAGATAGGTTTTGTTTTGTATTATTGTTATAAATAGTATATTATTTTTTGCCTTTTCTGATCGTCAAGTGCTGAATTGTTTGGTTTTTTAAAATAATCATATAATATTTCTGTAACGCTAGGCCCGTTTTCGTCAGTCTCCTTTTCTATGATAAGTTCTCACGTTACCTTGTTTCTGCGTCATCACATCCACGTGACCATTTTCCAAACTGATGCCATTTTTTTGTTTATTTTCTAAAATCGCCTGAAACAACCAAGAACTCGTTTCAATCTTTACTCATTTCAATTTTTTATTTTATTTTTAACAAATTCTAATTCATATGAATAATTAAAAAAATATTAGTTGTAAATATAAAAAAACGGACAAAGCATGCTCTAAATAGCCATCAAGTCACTACTAATCATGAGTTAGGTTATAGATATTTCTCAAATATTTTAAAATTTTAAGACATTGTTATGGACAGAATTTTCTACTAATGGGATCACCAAAACCTCTGAATTCTGTATATTTGGTTCGTCAATTGTTTTTCAAATAGGGTAAATGAATGTACTCCTCTTCTCTATCTCTAAAAAGCAATTACAATATCGGTTCTATTATTTCAATTATATATAAAAAAAAACGAAATAAAATGAAATGCAGTTGTGGTCACTTCTATGCCCTGGAAAAGGCGGTGCAGACTGCCAGTTGATGAATAAATAAATCACAATTAAATGAAACTAAGTGATGTAGTATTATTTCTACTTTCTTTAATTTCTTTACCACGACCTAGGTTTCGTTGTATTACAACATCTTCAGGTGGGATATTAGCAAAGATTCTTTGTGTGTGTGGGATACATCACAAAGAATCTTTGCTAATATCCCACCTGAAGATGTTGTAATACAACGAAACCTAGGTCGTGGTAAAGAAATTAAAGAAAGTAGAAATAATACTACATCACGTAGTTTCATTTAATTGTGAATAATTAATTTCTACAAAATTAACGCCAAATATATTCAATATCAAGAATAAATAAATATTAATAAAGGCAGGCAATAAATATGATAATGGATGAGTATATTGGTATAGTATGTTACTTTACTTCATAAGTTACCTTATATTTAGCCATTGTTTTTTTAATCAAATCCTTCTCCCCTTGCAGCTGTACTATTTGCTCTTGAAGATACTTATTTTCGCTTATCAACGCGCTGATGTTGCTATCTTTAGATCCGGTGCTATCACCTTTACTTTTCGCGTCTGTAACTAACTTCATGTGGTAATTTAATCGATTCATTTGATTTTTGTAAAAGTCACGCTCTGTAAGCAATTCATCCTTCTCATCTAACACAGCCCGGTAATCTGCTTCAAACTTTTCACACTGAAAAGATATAATATTAAATAGTATAATGAATATTGAACAAAAATGTATCTTTCATAAAGTTACTTATTTTAGAGATCAGAGCTCAAAAGGTTCAATGGAACTCTCCTGCTCTTTGTAAATTACCCATCAAACAGTCACCATTCACTAGTTTCTAAATAATGAAAATTTTATGCTATAAGTATAAAATATTCATAGCTTATCTAAAATATTAAACCAAAGCTAGAGCCGAATATGGCAAATAAATGATTTATGATCGTAAAAACCATTCTTAATGTATATACGCATATGATACTATGTTGGATACAGCATTGACAAAACTATTTTTTCAAGGTCTCAAATTTTAATTTGAGCACCTGAAAATATATTACATTTGAGAGACCCCCTCATTCTGAAAAAATCCACATCATTAATCAATGTTAGGTGTAACAGTGGCAGAAACCAACAGTTAATTATAATCCTTACATTTTCCGTCACACAATTTTAGTCATTACAAAATACCATCTGCAGAATATCAATCGCGGTCACAAATAAAATTTTATTTGAGTAGTCACAGGTAACTGGACTGCGAAAGTTGTAGAGTTTATGGTCATGGATACTATAATTTTTGGTTTGTTCAGTATACAACTTACATATTTGCATTAACTGACTATTTGTGAGCCAATTCATTCCAATTTGTAGATTAACTATAGTATTTATAGTTATTGTAGATTAACTATGTAGTAAAAACTACTGATTCAATATTAGTAGTTTTGTAGTTTAGTGGAATCCTTAAGTTTTACTTCATTTTATGAAGTCACATTTTAATAATAATAAAAACAACATTTGGGACTTGTTTATTTTAATGAGTTTTTGATGATATTATCTAGATTCTTTTAAAAGAAACTTATATTTTATTTCATCCCAATAAATTTGTGCTGAACAGTAGCTAAAGTAAAATTTGACAACTCCATCCCTAATTATGAGATATGTAGTCTCATATTTCAGTCTCCTACTTTATACTTCGTGCCATATTTATTTAGTTGATTGGATACAATATAAAGAAAAGGAAATACAGTTGAAAATATGGATAAACGCTTATCTAAATTTACATAAATATATTTGAAAACTGCTATAAAGATCCAATAAGTAAGATTGAAGAATGTATCAAGAGTGGACCATCCATAGAAATTAGTCATTATGAAAAAGTTTAAAAAAAACTTTTTTGTAACAACCTACCATGTGATTTATAAAATTAAGGATGTAAACCAGTGTGCCGCTCTACAACTCTCTGATATGCTGTAGACATTGCAATAGACAAAATCATTAAATTACAATAAAAAAAGAAAAAAATCCATACACAAATTAAAACTATGCTCTGTATTGCTCACCCTCTTTTTAACCAGTTCCAGGTTCTGAAGAAGTTCTTCTTTTTCATTGCGAAATGCTTCTAAGCAGTCTTGTTCTTTATTATGACCATTTATATTATTGGGTGCATTTTGACGCCTCAGTATGCTGATATCTTCTCTGGCTTCTTCAAGCTTACTTCGTAATGTTTCAACCTATTAAATGGTATTACAATCCATAGATATATACAACTTAATCAAAGCTAAACTTATTAGCAGTGTAAAAAGTAGAGTCATAAACCTAAATCAATATTTGTAAACCTTATCTACTGTAATAAGAAATGATTCCCAATCTCATTTAATTATTGGATTGGTTGTTTATTAAAAAATATGTATGCAGTGTAGATACTGCACCAAAGCCTATCAGCATGCAACAGCGAAATAATGAATTCCAAATAGTGATAACTTAAAATATTGTAAATAAAATATAGCAACTTTAAAGATAGCAAGGAAAAAACATATATTATAAAAATTATTTTGATAATAACAATGGTATTTGAAAAAGAAGTTATCTTCATTAACAGGAAGAGACCGACTACGATAAAAAAAGACCTTCACTTACTAACAAATTTTACAAACAAAATTGAACTAAAATGATAATGTAAAGGTACTGAGCTTGCCCATAAATTGTTTATAAAAAACTAATCTTATTTATGCCATTTTGTATATAAACTAGTTTAAGTCAGCCGGTTCGCTTGTCCGTCACTTTCTCCAATAATAATGTTTACATCTCAAAAATATCTTTGTCTATATGTAACTTATCCTTTAGCACAAATTTTCTTAAAGCTCTGCAATTGGTTCTTACTACATGGGTGCTGGAATATTCAATTGAGACTAAACATGGCCTAGATTTTAGGCAAAAACCCAGTGTGCGTTCCTTTGAAATCCAAAAACGAGTCCCTTAGAGAATATTTGATCGGGATAAAAGGTAATATAGATTTTATTAAGTATCCCATACATCATCCCATTGAAAATCTCATTTCAAACACTCCAGTAGTTTTCTCACGATGTTCATTTATAGACAAATGACATAAATTTAAAAAACAGCATTTTAGCTTTAACTTCATGCCAATAAAGTTTTCCAAAAATAGGCATTGTTTTGTGGTTTTGTACATACTTCAATCACTTGAATGATTTTATGTTATTGTATGACCTGTGTCATTATATTTTTCCGACATTTTCATATAGTGTAATCGGAGCAATCAACGTAAATCTCTTATTACCTCATTTACCTAAATTAAACCTGCAGTAAGAGCTGTTTAGATGGATACAAAAAACTTTATATTTACAAACACGTACACAACATCTATCGCATTGAAATGTAATTCTTACAAGTACTCCCACATAATTTTTAAACAACTTTAAACTTTGTAATTCTAGCAATATTATTTCAAAAGTAAGTTATTACAAAGCTAGAGGTAAACGATTACAAAAGCTTTCGTACCTAGAGAAAAAACTACTTCCATTATCAGGATAATTCAGGAGATTATTCTAAATAATGACAAGGAAGAAAACAATAAATAGTCCTAATAAAAAAAACCCTTTTTATAAATGTTTTTTTTTTTGTAAATTTCCTTACTCGTTTCATCTTATATAAGCTCTAGCATTATAAATAACAAATAAGTTAAAAACATTTGAATGTTAAGCAAAAACGTTACATCGACTAAAGTTATTCGCGGCTTTATTTGTATGAACAATATAGACATTAAATATTTCATAATTTATAATATCTAATATTTATGTTGTTAAGTATTTTGTAACTATTTCTTATGGATTCTCAACTGTATGAAATACGCATCAACTTATAAAATTCCTATATATTGTGCAAAACAACCATTACATGAAAGTGTCAAAATAACAATTAATTAATACCTAAAAGTGTTTCAGATAAAAACAGTAAGCAAGGAACCCAATATTTTAAGACAACTCAGCAACAAAACCGCAAATACAAAATGTGCCGGACCCTGATCAAATATTTTCAAGTCACTAATTGACCGTCGTCCATAGTGAGCGATGTGCTGGAAGAGCACGCGATTGTTGCAGAGACACTATCATATTTACTGTATCATTGCCTATTTCTGTTATACCTTTATATGATTAGTTTCTCCCGCTCTATTTAATGAAATAATAATAAAATGGGTATAAAAAGTAGCCTACAATCTCCGCCGTGTATTATTTTTACAATAGTAAAAGGATTATTTAAATAGATTCAGTGGTTGAGGAGATTATCTCTAGTAAATTTTCTATCATTAGTTCACTTGGTTATTTTTTTGATGGTCAGTTTAAAATAGGGCTAGGTGGGTCTTGGATATACTCAATATAAAAGATTTTTGAGATGGTGGGCATTCTTAAATATATCTTATGTTGAAATCCATATACGTTGATTTTAGAGGTAAATGGGACGGAATATACACACACAGTATAATTGTCAAAAACATATCACAATTGGGTAAAAACGTTATAATATCTATTGAATTTTTCATTAATGTATTAGATAATTCTTTCTTTTTACAATTTTGTACTTTGTAAATCACAAATCATCGGTTAGAGAAGATAACAGAAGAAAAATTTCCAAACCATATTTTTTTAAATAAACTCATTTTGTGCAACACAAGAACGAGATAATGTGGATGGTTTTTACCGTAATTTGCAATGAATAGGCTTATTGACGTAGTTACTCTAATCACAAGTGTGGAGTCAATAATGAGACTGCAAGGTCAAATTTCATTTAGGATATATTTTATATATACATATATACATATATACATATACACATATATACATATACACATATACACATATACACATATACACATATACACATATACACATATATACATATACACATATATACATATACACATATGCACATATACACATATGCACATATATACATATACACATATATACATATACACATATATACATATACACATATATACATATACACATATATACATATACACATATATACATATACACATATATACATATACACATATATACATATACACATATACACATATATACATATACACATATATACATATACACATATATACATATACACATATATACTTATACACATATATACATATACACATATATACATATACATATATATATACATACACACATATATACATATATATATATATATATATATATATATATATATATATATATATATATATATATATATAATCTATCCCTAAAAATCCATCTTCCTATTGAATTAGTCCTACTGACAGAACATGAAAATAGACAAAAATAATGTGCATTATATCAAGCCACTGCAGAATAAAAGAGTAGAATTAAAAACTATTCATATTTAAATAAGAAATAGCTCTTGTTAGAAAAAAATACACAATTCTTTTTATTTTTACTCAGTACTTACATGCCAACTCCCACTAAAGATACATCATCCTACAGAGATGATGGTGCATTACAATACTCAATTCTGCTGGTATGAAGCCCTATAATTTCAGGGTAGCTGTACTTTTAAGAGTATGAATGTCTAATCTTTTCACTAACATTGGAACCAAAACATTTTACTTAGTTTTTCCACATTTCAAACTCATAATTGTGACGCAACATTTTAACATTTCTTTATAATAAAGAAATGTTTATAATAAAGAAATGTTGATACATTTAAGAAACTTTTGCTGATGCCAAAATTGGATCACACAATTGATTATAGTAGAAACACTATAAAGACATTACAAATGCTTTACCTTTAGTCGTCTATGTTTAATGATAGATATTTGAATAGTTACTCATTAATTTATAAAGATCAACAAAAAATATCTGCTTATACCACTTTGACACAACAATGAAATAATTGCATAATATATACATATATATATATATATATATATATATATATATATATATATATATATATATATATATATTTATACATAAAGTTTTTTAAAAGGTACCTCTAATTTCAGAACTTTGTTCTGCTCCCTAGTCTCAGCCAACAACTCGCCTCCACTAATTGTATTGGATGGATTATGAATTTTATAAATAGATTTAATTCCAGTCCTCATACTATTGTGGGTCGGGTATTTTGCTTGCAAAGCCTCAACCAGCAATTTGTATCTATCCCTCTCCATCGAGCACTTGTCAAGTTCCCTTGTCATGATGACAAGAGCTTCTATTTTGCTCTTTAACTTACTTTGCAACGCTGCATTCTGAAATAAATGTGAATAAATTTATACCTTAATACATATCACTTTCTGTATGTCATTATTTGTTCTGAATGCTATCATCAGAATGTATTCAGATTATTTAAAAATTAGATAGGCGGGACTCACTGCAAATGTTTAAGCAACTCGTCTCGCCAGGAAATACCATATCAAAAAAATATTACCTAACGTTTTAAATAATATTTGAAAAGACTTCTTCAATAACACCTCATTTAAAGAGAATGAAAATAAAACACTGTCCATCTTCAAGTTTAATGTATTAATTTAAGGCTTTGGTTGATAATCAACATTCTATTTAGTAATTACTTTTTAGATGGTTTAATTTGAAATATTTGATTTCATTCCGTCCGAATTTGAAAATAATATTAATTATACACTAGTGTATTGTTATGCAATGTTTACTAAGTTTATATACAATCAGTGTATGAAACAGTTTTACCATTAATAGTGGTGAAATTGTTAATAATTAAAGTTGCCTTTGAAAACTGAGATTTTTATTTCAATACATTTCCATACATTACAACTGGAATTGTTTGATGTGTGTGATAGATTGTACAGCAGATGCTGATTAGTTTTGATTATGATATGACTGATTAATCTTAGTTCAGTTTTTTATTTAAATTTCTGATTACTTCATAAATTAATTAAATTTTCTTGTTAATATTTTTAACCGGTTAATAAATAAATAGATAATATTTTGTATTCTAACACGAATATTTTATATTTGTGGTACAGCGCTGTAAAAAGATATAGAAAAAGGTAATAATATTAAGAAACCAAATTTGTTTCACATTTATGTTTATATTATTCCATATATACAAGAAAGATGTATGAAAGGTTTATAACATCAGATTTGTTTCCTAAATTGTTTAAAGTACGTTTTATTTGAAAGGGAATAAATAAATTTGATAAAAAATTACTGAAATACAATATAGAACGTTACTTCTTATTTTAACTACCATTTAAATTATGATTCCTTCATATAATAACTCTCAATATGTCAAAATGAAGATTGTAAATAATAAATTTTCTCATTAAATAACCTGTAAATTGCACGAATTTAATTATAATCTCTAGTGATTCCATATATTTCAACTCAATTTTAAAACATTATACCTACAGTTATTAATATTATATCCATTTGCATACCTCTAAAACGTAATCATCAAGCTGTTCATCAATAAATTTAACTTTTCCCGATGACGCCGTTGATGTAAACATGATTTAAAATAACCTTACTTTATAAATGTATAGATTATTAGTATTTAATATTTTTAGAACATTTTCAATTCGCAAAGCTTTTGTAAATACGCTGTAATCCACACAGTAACAAACAATAATAAAACGCATGTCAAATAGACAGATGCTGCTGTCAAATGCTGGCATAAATTACCATAGACATAAAATTTATTTCCAACTTATGATTTAAGTGACGTTAAAACAACAATTCTAAATTCAGCTGCAATAAATTTACATTAAAATGCAATAAAATGACAGAAGGTAAAATCTTCATAATTTATTGATTAAAATATTTGTATCAGGAAATATCTATATATTTCTGCGCTTAGAGTATTACATTGTGACTAAATGAAAATAATGAATATAAGGCAATTTATGTAATTATGCCTTCTTTTTTAATATTTGAAAGAAATTATGCAATTCGTCTTATGTTAATTCTGCAATCAAAGGCTTAGTTGCACAAGATCTTGGATTATGTTTTAAGTTCATTTCTCTAAAGTAGGCACTTAAAACAAAAAACAAAAGATGTAAAATTAACAACTTATTTAGCAAATAAATAAAAGAGAAAGTGTTTTTCATATCAATTCTGTCAAGAAATATTATTTTCTACCATAAAATCAAAGAAGAAAAAAACACAAATATAGAAATTCGAAATCAGACTTCAGTTATGTTCCGTATGTAATAGAGTATTTTACTGCTGCACAAACGACTCACTGGGCAACGACACGCAATGAAAATATACTTAATTATTCAGCTCCTCGTGTTCAATTGCATTCGGCCTAGTGCCGAGTGTAACCGAAGTTGAACCATTGGGCTATAATCATCCTATCGCCGAGTATACCTGAAGCGCGTCACGGTTAACATCACGTGAAATTTCACATCTTTTCTAATTTCAATTTTAATAACATAAATATTTTATGACTTATCTAACGACAATGCTTAACGTGTTATTAGATATTGCAGGTAACTATTTGACGGGTAATTATAATAAAATATTCGATAGCCATCAATATGATATACTATCAATTGATATACAATCAATGTTGAGAACCTTCTTCCACAATACACCGTAATTATTTGTACATACGTTTTAAGCATTTTTAATATTTAAAATTATCACTGGCAGTTTATTGAAGTCTTCCACAAGACTAAGTTTCCAAAATATTTTGGAGTGAGCTTACGACCACATTTACTTTCGTGTACACATTGAATTAAAATACTTTTAATTTCCATTTTTCCTAATATTTTGTAACATTATCTACAACACAGTAAAACCTGACGTCTTGTCAAATTCCATAAATCTTTGACGTATAAAAGTATGGCCAGACAATCAAATGATTCTATAAATGCATCACTTTTTTCTTGAGATTTGGAATATATATATAGTTATCTTCAGCCTTAAGTAAAGCTATTTTTCTATATTTTAATACGGAACCAAAATTTACGGTCGAAAGCGAAAAAGATTCTTGTCAAAACCTAATTAACCGGAGCCGCAACGCAGAGCGCATCCCAACCCTCCCGGGTTGGTGTATCAAACACCGTCGGATCCGCAAACTGGGTTGTATTCGTTCGTCACCGGGCAACTGAAGATACAGTCGGGGTTAACAGTCGACGCCGGCGGCGCTGTTGTCGTTGTCGTCGTGATAGAATTTTCCTCCGTACCGAAGAGCAAACTGAAAACAGAATGTCTTCAGCAAAAGCATCGGTATAGCAAATAGCTTGACAATATTATTTAGAGGAGATAATTACTTTCCAGGATTCGTTGTCCCTTTGCCTGTTAAATTGTCTTATAAAAATGAAAAACCTGTTATAATAACATTTTTATGAAACATTAACTTGAATTTCAGGATAGTATATAGAATAGTTATTTTCTAATTAAATTATCAGAAAACTGTGCAGATTACTAATAAGTTGGGTAAGGTTTTCTTCATCCATAAAGACTGTATTACTACCTATCAAAGGAGGAGTAAATAATAAATATATTAGCGAATGTCGCCAAAACTTTACATTTCAAAATTACCAACACCACTGGTATTCCCTTTTAAACAAATGATTTTTAAATATTTATGTCGTGTAAGTGTCAAGACACTAAGTTTTTGGACCGTGCGGATTTCTGTTATATCTCAGATGTATTGTTTTATTACAATTTAAAAATATTTTTATTCCTATATTAAACACGTACATAATATTTTTCCCTTAAAATCCGTATCCATATTTATCAAGATTCGTAAGACGGTTATGCTTATGAAATTTTATTAAGGTAGATTAAAAACTTTGAGCGCTAGTGGGCAGTGCCAGATAGGTAAACAGGCTGATCTACCAAGTGTGCCTGTAGAAAATTAAAAAATATATAATGCAAGTTCTATACAATTATACGTAATATAAATATAAAGAAATGGAATAAATATAAATGCCACATGGGCCGGAGTAGAATAGATAGACTTGATCACATTTTTTAAATATTGAATTTTATTAACGATACACGTAGACACCTTATTTTTATTTAAAATTAGCTTTTGCCCACTGCTTAGTCAGTCTTAAATTTTTAGACATATTTTGATCACGTTTTTACATATTGACTAGAGAATAGCAAAACTATGCCATACTTGGCGTATCTCCTTTTGTCTCATTGATTATTTCATATATTTAAGCCGATCTTATTATTACTTGATTTATCTCATCATAATCACCTTTAAAACCAATACACTTTACATCTTCCAACCAATCCTTCAAATAATATCAACATGTCTCCCAACAACTATTCTGTTATTTATTAAAACTCCAATGTCTTTATTGCTAAGTAAAACACCATTTCGATCTACCCATGTCTTTCGGTATTCTGAAACAGTCTACAAGTATAAATTCGTAGATTGTTTGTAGATGGTTTCCTTGTGATGAATATATATTAAGGTGTTTTTATCTCAATGGTGTTTACCAATGCTCTTTAAATAAGCAACTACGTTTATTTCTTCTGATCAAAAACGTCTTTCAACATTTTCCTCTGTCAAAAAAGCTTTTACTCTGTCCATCAGTGATCACCTAATAATTCAATAAATTTATCGTAATTTTTTTATTATGAGAAACCTCCTTCGACGTATCTTCTGATGTACTGCCATATACGAGAAAGAAAATTGTAATGTCACCAGTGTTCTAATATTCGTCCACCTTCAACTTTAATTTTTATGGGCTTCTTCAATGTTAGTTTTCCAATGATACTTTCATTAAAATACAAAAGGCTGTTTATAATATAACTTACACACCCAACCTCTGGTAAATAAACTACTTCACCTTTGCTTGTTATGTCATTGATACATCAACTAAACTACTTCACCTTTCCTTGTTATGTCATTGATACGTCAACTAAACTACTTCACCTTTGCTTGTTACGTCATTGACATATCAACTAAACTACTTCACCTTTGCTTGTTATGTCATTGATACATCAACTAAACTACTTCACCTTTGCTAGCTATGTCATTGATACATCAACTAAACTACTTCACCTTTGCTTGTTATGTCATTGATACGTCAACTAAACTACTTCACCTTTGCTTGTTATGTCATTGATACATCAACTAAACTAGTTCACATTTGCTTGTTATGTCATTGATAGATCAACTAAACTACTTCACCTTTGTTTGTTATGTCATTGATATATCAACTAAACTAATTCACCTTTGCTTGTTGTCATTGATACGTCAACTAAACTACTTCACCTTTGCTTGTTATGTCACTGATAGATCAACTAAACTACTTGACCTTTGCTTGTTATGTCATTGACATATCAACCAAACTACTTCACCTTTGCTTGTTATGTCATTGACATATCAACTAATCTACTTCACCTTTGCTTGTTATGTCATAGACACATCAACTAAACTACTTCACCTTTGCTTGTTATGTCATTGACACATCAACTAAACTACTTCACTTAGCTTGTTATGATATATTTGTTATATCACAGGTTGACAGGTTATTCCCAATTGTGATAAGGAAACTGCTTTCTAGCTGTTCATAATTTGATTTGTGTTGGTAGCTTGTATGACCTTTATGAACATTTCTAGAATTGTGTTATCCGTGTACACTGTGGCAGCTTGTAAATCCACGACTACGATTTGCGCTTGGTAACCTATAATTTCTGTTCAGCTGTTCCGGTTTTCCCAATCATGGCCATTTAATTTGTTGGGAAAAAATGAAAATGCACTGGTTTCCGTTTTAAAGGCTTTAAATTAATAATTTGACACTTCTTATCATTTTTCAGTTCTCCGTCTATAGTTTTCATTTTAATTTGACTCTTTAGATAATCCATTCTTCTCCAGGAAAACATCTATCAAATATTCACATGAATGTAGTTAGATGGTAATATTTTTAACATCTAGTTTAATTTCTCTTTTTCATTTAAATTGTAGCTACTTAATTTAATTCGTTTATAGATTTTTCAAAATTGTCGAAAAGTCGATAATTTCCAAGTTTTTATACCAAAAATTTATAGTCATTTGAATTTTCATACATTTCGCTAAATTTGGACATAATTTTTTAAGATCACCTACATAGGCCAAATGGTTACTCGTAATGGTGCTATAAATATATGTATTCGTAGCCTTGAAATCCACTTCTTTCTTGTGCGAGTGTGCGTGCGCGGACGCGCGCTCGATTTCTATAGTTAATCTATGGTATAGAGTAAATTCAGTGTTGTGCGTAATATAGGTAAGAACATCGATAACTTTTTTATATACATTTAGAACTACACTCGATAGTGCAAAGCCACAAGGTGCTGTCAGTTTGAAATCAAATACATGGGAATTTATGAATTTGATTAATGAACTAAGTCATATGGTTTCAAAATGTATTAATTTGATTTTATTCTCTAAATACATGTTAAAAAAATTATCTCGAGAAAATGTAAATTGATCTCTATCACGGTTTTTCAGGATCCTGAAAAATTGGTTAGATGGTCTTAATACGTAATGGAACTGTACGATTCAGCTAACAATATAAATGTTACAGTCCACCAGCTTTGATGGACAAGACAAGACAAGAAATTAAAATTAATGTGAATATTTCAATTTTCGCCTTGCGCATAGAAAGAGATGTGCATTGAAATGAAGCACGGAAAGTGGTGGTTTTTAATTATAGGCATACCGTGAACACTGCCAGTTGTACTTTGTGCATGAAAGAAAGTACACACGTATCAACATCGCGCAAAATAATTGTATTAAATATTTTATTGGAAGATAACCAACCCCAGAAAGATGACATTGAAAAGAGGATTAGAGTTTTAGTTATTACGAAACGTTCCCACCTTTTTTGGATACGCAATCATTTAAGATATATTTACTTTCATGGTGAATTTTATACATTATTTAAGACTTTCGACGATGAAAGTTTCGAGTATCATTATATAATGACAAAGCAAAGGTTTTTTGAGTTACTTTCATTGAAAATTACAGAAAAGCTATTCCTACGATGAAGAAATTAGCTATAAATCTAAGGTGAAAATAAAAGAAAGTACTTTGATTTAGTACTTTCACTTTTTAATAATTATCAATATAAATATTAACTTTTAAAATATTGTTAAGAAGCGAGTATCTTAAATTCTTTGAACTCAAAAATTAAATCAAATTGACGCAATCTATTGTCATATTCCTGATGAATGGAATTCATCCCTCTCAAAATTTTCAGGTTAACAAAAGAATTATTCATTAATGTTTTGTGTATGGATGGGTTAAGTTTTTGTTTTCGAATTTCCCAGAAAATTGTCGCCACAGATTGACGGCACACACCAATACAGAGTGGGAGGTGTATATTGGAGTGGGAGATAATGAAAGTTTTTATATATGACTGATGGGTGTTAGACGATTCTTCCGAGCCATATCCGCACTTAAAACTATTCTTCCATGACTTTCTTGAATTTAATTATTAGGTTTCTTTACTAGTACTTTCTTTTAAATTGCATTTGCAAATATTCTGGCAGTTCTTTTATAAAACCTGACATCGATAAAAATAATTTATCTATTGAACTTTTAGAAGCTGTTAGTTTAACGGATGTCTCTGTGTCAGTGTGGCGATTTTAAAAATCGGGTAATAAAAACCCCATAACACGTTTGTACTTGCGCGGCTGTACCTACCTTCTTCGAACTCTATCCACTTTTTGCTTCTTTTCGCCTTTTGATAGATTCACTGAAACAACTTCGTATTTTCTTCCATTTGTCTTTCAGATTTACCTGGAAAAAGTTTAAAAAATTGTGCTATAAATATATGTTTTTTTTTTAAATATGCAGCTTCTCCAAAATACTTTATTATCTTCACAGGAATCTAGCAACACGAGACTCTTTTGTGACCAGTACTGATAGCTATAGAAATATTGTGAAAAGTACTGCAACCAATGTTAATGCCAGTACCCAATAAAGAAAGATGGCAGATGTGATAAAGAAAGGTATCGATGTAGGATCTATGGGGCGAATCAACGATGAAAGAATTTTCGTCGAGGATATATTCGGGAAACTTTTAAAGCAGAATAAATTATCTTTACCACCACCAAAACCGTTATACTCCGCAGTTTCATCTGTTTTTGTTGGCTTCTAAGTTTACCTTATTGCACAATTTTATGTGACTGTACCCAGGGGATTAATCAGATTCCTAAAAAGGATTATAATTACAGGCTAAGTTAAGCTTGTCGAATAATGTAAAATGCATTTGGTCTTCCAAGTAAACGCTGGTGAGTATATGGAAGGTCATTTGAATGTAAAGTATAAACTGTTACCAAAGTAGCTAATGTTATTTGCGTTTTGCGTAACTTAATCATTATAGACGTTTTTAATTACGACGAGTACAAAATTTATAACGAGAGAACATAAACCTTAATCGAAGAGTCCACTTCTTCATTAGTACACACTTTAGAAAACATGAGACATGATATTAAGATTCGTGAACAATTTATTAATTACTTTAATACAGTGGACACATTACAATATCAAGATGTAAATGATAGGCAATAAATAAGTTTTAAACAGTAAATATACCATAAAAATTTATTGACATAGGATATAAGAGTAGTTTAGCGATAGTAAAAATTAAATTTAATCATAGTATTGAACAAAAATAATTGCCGCAAGAGATTAATTAAAGAAAAAAATAAATAAAAAGTGCTTTTACTGTTGACAAACGGCTGTTAAACGTCAATTTTCAAAAATATTTCCACATCTTTAAATAATTTTTTAGGCCTTATTATTTTATAAATTGTACAATTATCAATCTGTACTTGTATTTACGCGCTATGTAATCAGTAACACAGATGAGGGAGGAAGTAAAAAAATATATACACGGGAATATTTCTTAATCAAATTAACAAAATTGAAAAGAATATTTCAAAGTTCAAATTTCAACAAATATATTTGTCTTCATTCCCATAGGTCGGAACTAAAAACAAAATTAGATGCATCCCTTTGGTTTCTAAAAAACATGAAATGACTGGTCACCCGAGGTCGTCTACAAAAATCTCTTAGCACTCGTGCGTCGGTCCGTTCAAGGTCAAATGCTATATATACATATATATATATATATATATATATATATATATATATATATATATACATATACATATACATATACACACATAAAATATATGATATTTTAAAGACCATATTAATTATATATATGCCTTTAAAAATATTGTATATTTGATCAAAACTTATGGATTATTTTAAAAGCTGTAGAGGTAAACTGTAGCTAAATCAATAATTCGATTCAATATATTATTTTATACTTTCGAAACTGGTAAAAATTAAAACCGAATGGTACAAAGCATCCGAATGGTACGAAGACATTATTTTATCTGGACAGTAAAAGAATGCCCAGAGAGCATAGAAACGGACAATTTAGAATATCTAGGACATACCACGAACAATCCAAAATATTGATGGATACGACTAGCGTTACAAGGAGAAATAGGGCGGCAGCACCCGAATGGTACAAAGACATTCTTTTAGCTAAAAATTATTTTAGAATGCCCAGAGGTCCTAAAAACAGACAATTTAGAATATCTAGGACATACCACGAGGAATCCAAAATATTGGTGGATACGACTAGCTTTACAAGGAGAAATAGGGCGGCGGCACCCGAATGGTACAAAGACATTCTTTTAGCTAAAAATTATTTTAGAATGCCCAGAGGTCCTAAAAACAGACAATTTAGAATATCTAGGACATACCACGAGGAATCCAAAATATTGGTGGATACGACTAGCTTTACAAGGAGAAATAGGTCGATGGCGCCCATCAAGTCGTAATCGCATATTCAGGTTGAAAAATAATTGGGACTGGTACGTAAGCGCAATTATTTAGAAGAGCATTTTCCGGTTAAAAATCGCGAACATTCTTTTCGAAGAGTACGCTCTTAAAAAAAATTTAGGAAAAAGTGCTTCGCTTAAGGAAAAGTGTGGGAAACAATTTTCAAATCGACTAAAAGCATCGATTTCATTATTGTTTCTTTCACTGAAACATATAAATACATTTATATAGGGAATTTTAAGAGATACAATTTTCATAATACCTAATTTTTTCTAGAAAATAGCAGTTTTAAATATAATAAAACAAGATTTACCCCTTTCATTTCCTAAAAAAACTATTAAAAACCGGCTAAGCCATCCTTATAAAAGTTGTCTTAATGCGGTAACACTTGTCACTATTGTTTGTTTACCACCGCTTGCATACATACATAACAAGCGAGCTATTTACCCTCACACTCGCTTGGAAAATGTATTAATTAACCACTCTGTTTTCTAGTGGCTAGAAATTATTTAATATTATTCTAAGAAAAAACATCGAGAGCCATTTTATTTTCTTCATTCATATGCTTTTCTTCGTTTAAAAAAAAATTATTTCGAATAAAATATCTGTAAAAAGTTATATAAATTTTTGTTTTGCAAAAAATGAACATCACAGAGTTTTCCAGTCCGCTGCCCATCGTTTAGCTCTTCAGAGAAATGCAGCACACAAGAAAAGTTGGTTTAAATTTTCGTAATGTTTTGTGCGCTAGTAACGAGTGTATTCATCTTTATTTTTTTATAATATTAAGATGAAGCAACGTAAAAAAAGTCTTTTTAAGAATAAAAAGAAAGAAAGATATTTTTGAGACCCCTTACCAGATGTTTCAGACGATACCAAACTATTAGAATTATAATTAAAAAAAGAGAATTAAAAAATTAGTATTTAAAAAATTAGTAAATTAGTATAATTAAAAAATTAGTATTTGGAATTAAAAAAAATTCGATTATTTTATTTGCCTCCACTAAAATTTCCATATAAATATTTCTGGGGTTTCGCTATTGAGATATGTGGGGTTAATATGTTTCATTGCTATGTTTAATTTTTAGTTTCAACGTCAAGCGGTTTCTGAAAAAAAACGACTACGACAGACAGACAGACAAACTCGTGAATGATCATATAATGATTCCGTTAAAGAATTATTATTTTAAACAGTACATCGGTTGATTAATTGAGTAATATTGGAAATAAACCGTCCGCCTACGACAGGAAGATTGAAACGACAGGAGGGTTGAACTAATTTCAAATAAAATATTACGAAACCAGTTTATTTTATTAATTCATGCATTTATTTATTACACCCGATTTACATATTTTCGTTCAAATATTAATTTTTTTTTCACAACTCGAGTTTTTTTTTAATTACATTCAATTACGTCTTCCAAGCCACTGGCTTAGCAGCGTCCGTATCGCGACAAAGACACATCTGTAACAATGGATGGAAGAATGGATTAATCAATGTTAATTAATGTTCATTAATGATAGTTAATGGATCATTAATGAATCATTTGAATATTTTTTTCCTTCAGCTCGACCAATCGTTTGTTACACAGTACGAATATTTATTTTTTTACAATTTTCCGATTGAAAAAAGCAAATTAATTTTTCACAGAAAAGCAATGACGTTAATCCCTTTAAACATTGTAGAATATTTCTAACGACAATGCTTCAAGTTCTATTAGATTTTGCGGGTAACTATTTGACGGGTAATTTAATAAAATATTCGTTAGGTTATATTAGATATCTCAAAATTTATAAGAAACGTTTCTTTCAATGTCAGACAATTTAAAAAATAAAAAACAAATATACAAAATAGAAAACAATTTTACCCATGCAGCTTGTTTGCGTTTGTTTTTTTTTGCTTTGAACATTGAGAGACTGAGTGATTTTTTTAAGTGGTTCTTCAATAAAATAGTAATAACTTGCTGATATCTTCATTCCTTATCACCACTTCATCCCTTCTTCTCATATCCTGTCCCGTATTACCCCTCTTCAACGATATGCCGTAATTATTTGTTCATAAATGTTTGGATAGTTATAATTTTCTTTAACTGTTTATGAAGTTTCCCGCAATATTAAGTTTTCAAAACGTTTTGCAGTGAGCTCATGACCACATTTACTTTGATGTACGCATTGAATTAAAATACTTTTACTTTCCGTTTTTCCTAATATTTTCTAACACTATCTAAAAGACATACCATTTAATTAAGATAAATAATCAATGTTCTATAATTGTATCACTTTTCCTTCTGAAATATATAATAAAGATCACTATCAATTGTTGTAAATAAAGTTACTTCACTATATTTTAATACACGTCAAGATTTCACGTCAGGAGAAAGCGAAAAAAATATTTCTTTCAATCAAAAGTTTAACTCACTGAGCCCGCAACGCCTAGCGCATCGGAAGTCTGGCATATTGGTGTATGAGACACTGTTGCTTTCGCAAAACGGATTGTATTCCTGCACTACTGGGCAACTGGCGATGCAGTCGGGGTCAACAACCGCCGCCGATGGTGCTTTGGTCGTTGTCGTCGTGGTAGAATTAGTCTCAATTCCAAAGACCAAACTGAAAACAGAATGTCGTTAGCTGCATTTATTTCGGTATGGCAAATAGTTTGATAATATTAATTATTTAGAGGATATAATTACTTTCCAGGATTCGTTGTCCCTTTGCCTGTTAAATTGTCTTATAAAAATGAAAAACCTATTATAATAATATTTTTATGAAACATTAAATTGAATTTTAGGATAGTACATTGAGTAGTTATTTTCTTATTAAATTGTCAGAAAACTGTGCAGATTAATAATAAGTTGCGTAAAGTTTTCTTAGCCCAAATAGACTGTATTACTGTCTATCAAAGGAGGTAGAGTAAATTACAAATAAATTACCGGATGTCGCCAGCTTTACATTTACAAATGACCGATCAACCGGTATTCCCCTTTAAATAAATTATTTTTAAATATTTATGGCGTATATGTATCAAGATGCTGCGTGTTGGACACTAAGTTTTTAGACCATCGGATTTCAGTTATATCTTAGATGTATTGTTTTATTAGAATTTGAAAATATCTTCATTCTCATATTAAACACGTACATAATTTTTTTGCTTAAAGTCTGTATTCAGATTCATAAGACCCTTCCGCTTATGAAATTTTATTAACATAGATCAAAAACCTTGAATGCCATAAAGCTGTGGAAGATAGATAAACAAGCTGATCTACCAAGTGTGCCTGTAAAAAATAAAAAAAATATAAAGCTAGTTCTATACAATTATACGTAATATAAATACAGAGAAATGGGATAGAAATAACACACATACATGTAGCATATGCGCTGGAAAAGAATAGATGCGATGCCATTTTTCTGTCGATAATAAAATGTATATTAAATTTAATTATCGCCACACATACACATTTTATTTTTATTTAAAACTATCCTTTGCCCCCTACTTCGTCAGTCTTCAATTTTAGATATACTTGTCCGGCGATTCTACATTTTGACTGGCGAATAACAAAACTATATCGCGATATAGAATGCACGTAACACCATCTATTGACGACTAATACAATTAAGCGACTAAAACCGATATGAAGTTTTTCATTTAGGCCTCTGTTACAATAGCATAATTTATGTACTTCAGTAATAAAGTAACATTTTTTTTTTTGTTATTTGATACCCACTCTTTTACTAAGTTCAAGTCGCTATTGCCTGGGGCACGTCTCTTAAAGCGCAACTCCAGAGGATTTTGGGTTGACAGAACCGAGCACAAAACAAGAAAAACTGAAAGCAAAGAACAAATAATAATTTAATTATACTATTCTCTTATTAGTCTTTGTAAATTAAAGATTTCGTTTAGCTATTCTCAATTAAATATTTCGTTTTCGCTGCATTCGCATTATCCACATCACGTCTTTTGGATGACAAATTTGTCACGTGGTTTAAATAGAAAAAGGCGGTTAATAGCATGTCGGAAAATGCATTAAGTAGGTATCTTTAGTTACTTATATCTATTGAAACTGTTAATGAAAGTAAATTGAAATTATTTTAATTGTTTTAATCAAATGCCAGTACCTAGATGTTGTATTGGGGTCTAGTTTAATGAGATCCGGTAGTCTATTATACTACCGGAAATCATTTTCAAATCGTATAGTTACATTAATTCTCAACCAATGCTTCCTTTAATCATTTTGTTGTAAATAATAAACAATTCACAAGATATCCAAATGTGTTCGATTTAAATAAAAAGCTAATATATAGTATTACAGGCTTCATAAATTATTAAACCAACTTCACTTGTAAAATAAAAAAAGAATCGGTATGAATACTTTTCGTAGGACTTCACTATCTCATCAAAGTTCATACGTATTACACTAATTGCAATTAAATAAAACTATGTGATGTAGTATTATTTCTAAGATTTACAACATCTTCAACAACATCTTCAGGTGGGCTATTAGCAAAGAACCAATCTTTGCTAATATCCCACCTGAAGATATTGTAATACAACGAAATCTAAGTCGTGGTAAAGAACTTAAAGAAAGTAGAAATAATACTACATCACGTAGTTTCATTTATTGTGTATAAATAAATTCTCAGAACCAACTTCTCTTGTAAAATAATAAAAAAACGGTAAGAATACTTTTCGTAGGAATTCTGATCAAAGTTAACACATATTATACTAATTTGTCAAAATTACAAAATTTATTTTTGATAAACTTTGAAATTCGCACTGTAACTGATAAAATAAAAACCGAAAAAAAAATCATGAGAAAGAAACAAATTCACTTACGAAGTCCGAAAAACAGTCTGAACGAAAACGTAGAAATCATTTTGTTTTCTTTGTAATTCCAGTCGAAGGCTAGCGACTCAGGTACGGCACGAAAGCGCATGTGCTATCGTAGGAGGTCACGACTGATCTTTCCGATTCTCAGCGATCGGTTAAAGTTTATATAAACGTCATAGGGTACGCGCAAATAGTTATTTAAGGTAAATGCTGGTGCACATTTATACGGGCCACAATGCAAAGTACTGGCAAAAATCTTTATTGGCGTGTTACAGACAGACCGCAGTGTGCTTCAAGGTATTTTTGAGAGACAAAACACTTTTGTCTTCAAGGAAATCGAACTCATTGCGAGGATGAAATAGCAGATCGAAGTATATTAGTATAGACGAAAGGAAGGCGTCCAAAATATGCCTTCAGGAAAGGAATCGAGCGAGTTGTTAACGAATTTATACGAGAATTAGTGCGTAATTATAGATGATTTTAATTCATGTTCATGAAATAAATAGAACAGATATTGAAATTTTGCTTCCTAACTTTAATTAATATTCTTAATATAATTAATGTAACTTTTCATTATAAATTAGCGTAACCTTTGAGATTATTTATCTCAAAATACGCCTGTTTCAGGATTATTCTCAACTTAGGAGACTCCTAACTATAGTAATAGACTATTTTTTTTAAATACTTTCCTAACTTTGATGGTAACGAGTGTATGTTTCTAATGATTATTCATGAAGACTTGTTGCATATTTCGGTAGACCTGTCATCTTTAATTACGCCGTAACGTTATAACTTGCGTGGTGGACCCGTAATGTAAATATGACATGTAATATATTTGTTGACAGTTAACACGCCTGTCCGCTAGAGTTAAAAGTGTTTTCATGTCATTAGAATTAGGTTTTTTTTCGTGTATAAAAATTAAGCATAACGTTTAACATTAAAAATTAAGCATAACCATAACTTAAACGTTTAACATTACCATAACTTATGATTTAAGCGCTATTTTAATGTTGCCCAATATTAGCTAACATTTTTCACTGTTTAACACATACTTCCCAAACTTAAACATAAAGCAATATTTCATCATACATTGTACTTTTATATTTGATAAAACGAAATGAATTCTTTTTATAAACAAAAAACGTTTGTAAACATACGTTGCCATATAGATTACAATTAGATATAATATCTGTGTATTATTTCACCATCCCAGCGCATTTCACTTACTTTTTCCATATTATTTGTTAGCGAGACCGACAGATGGAGTTAGAATCGCTTTAATAGTAAAAATAACATTGGATGTCACACAACTGTGTCGCAGCAGCGTACGTCCGTCTTTCCTAAAGTAGTTACACTTCAAAAAATATCTAAATTCTAAAAAGATAAATTTATAATTCACAGTGTCAAAAGGGAAATGGACACTTAAAGTTGAGTAACGAATTATGAAACAAAAAGCAAAACAGACATCTGATAACGTCTTTATTTATATCATTATTTTAATCTGCCGCAATGCCCAAAAGAGGATAATGTTTTTGATCACTGGATATGAATATATGCCTGTTACTTTATCAATGGACCGTCTACAGGTTTAAACCTCCGAATCCAATAATTTTGACTGAAATGATGGAAAACATTTTAAATTAATTTTTTTACACTAAATACTAAACAGTTTAGCAAAAAAAGTTGAGGTTTTTCATTTTCTAATTTTTATAGATAATTGAAAAATATTCGTTATAAATATTATAACATATTTT
This sequence comes from Druceiella hillmani, assembly GCA_039881145.1. Taxonomy (NCBI): domain Eukaryota; kingdom Metazoa; phylum Arthropoda; class Insecta; order Lepidoptera; family Hepialidae; genus Druceiella; species Druceiella hillmani. The sequence continues at coordinate 9,033,597 of JAYKKI010000069.1, forward strand.
ATTAATTGAAGAAACAGGTAGCAAGAAGTGAAGGAGTGAACGACAGATGTTTTAGCGTAATAGGATATTTTAATTAAAGTGCACTCTCACGACCTCACGTTTAGATAAATACACCGTTCGGCGATATTTGCTTCACCGATACAAGTGCTCATCGATGAACCGATCAAATCTTTTTATTCCAACTACGATTAGTTGGAATAAAAAAGTTGATAAATTGTGATTAGGAAATGTGAGGAGTATTTTCCTACCGTGCGTGAGTACATACGTGTGTGTGTATGTGTGTGTGTTTGTGTGTGTGTGCGCATGCGCGTGCACGTTTCTGTATGTTACATTGATATAACAAGTCAGTCAGCCATTTCTTACAAACGTGTCATTAATTCATAATTTGTGATGTAAACATCCTGTTAGGGAGTGTACGAGCAGAATCAGACTACGAGAGTTCCGTGCACATTTAGGTACTTATTTAATACTTCTCTAATGAGTATATGATATTTCTCTTAAACTATTTTCAAATATTAATTTTTCACAATATGAATATATTGTCTACATTATCTTTTACAGACGTTAACATAGGGTCCATATATTGCAAAAGTTATAAGATCTAAGGATAATCACTATAGTTTTACCGTAGGGTAGGGCGGGGCTAGTTGAGCATAGGGGTAAGTTGGGCAATCGAAATATCTCCGAAACTATACACCGGACGCTAACACGTCAAATGAAGGAAAGGTGGGGGCGCAGGAGGGGAACACATCACGCGACCGCTAGTGGCGAATTGACGATCGAGTAAGGCACGCGTGGCTTTGTTTATTTAGCGAACGAAAAGTAAAAAAATCGTGTCTGTCTATATTTCTTCTGTACAGGTTAAATGTTATTCATTTTCAATCAAGTTAAAGTTTCATTAATTTTATGTATTTTCTATATCTATTTTGGATTTTGTTTAAACTAATACAGTTTTTTCTTAACCTCATTTTAAATTCTAATACTCGGGTCGGGGTATGTTGAGCAACTGTTGCTCAACTTACCCCGTGATTTAAAATGATAGTGACTTATATTTTTCTCTCGTTTTAGAATGCGGACGTATAAAAGGAAAACGTCAAGAGGTGTGTACTCAACTCAACAGTTAAATGATGCTCAAGGAAGAATTGGAAGGAATTTGGTATCAAGAGAATGACATTGACCAGATTTATTAAGAAATCGGAGTCTGAAAGAGTTGTTCCCTCAATGGGTTATGCAACACCAAGGCAGGTATTTTCTCCCGAGTTAGAAGATTCTTTAAAAAAGTATTTGCTACAAATGGCGTCAATCTTTTATGGATACTCCCCTAAAGATGTTCGTCGCCTTGCCTACGAGTGTGCTGTGAAATTCGGAATAAAAATCCCAGCCTCCTGGACTACCAATAAAATGGCGGGGAAAGAATGGCTTACCATGTTTTTGAAACGTCACTCCGAGTTGTCCATTCGTGAGCCAGAACCAACCAGCCTCGGTAGGGCGACAGCATTTAATGCTCATAACGTTAAAGTTTTTTTTGACAAGTTAGCGGAAGTTGACAAGTGGACAAATATGGATTCACTGCTTAACAAATATGGAATGTGGATGAAACTGGAGTGTCCACAGTCCTGAAGCTGTCAAAAATTGTAGCTGCCAAGGGTAAAAGTAACGTTGGCGCTATGACGTCAGGGGAAAGAGGTACAAATGATACAGTCGTAACAGCTGTGTCTGCTTCTGGAAACACAGTTCCTCCTTTGTTCGTATTTCCCAGAAAAAACTTCAAGAGTCACTTCATTAATGGCGGCCCCCCTGACTGTATAGGAGCAGGTAATTCCAGTGGATGACTATCAAATATGTTAAACCGTCTATTGATCACCGCATTCTGCTTGTATTAGACAATCACTCATCTCATTTACACGTGGAGACATTGAATTTGGCTAAAGACAATGGCATCGTTATGTTATCTTTCCTCCCGCACTGTAGCCATAAGCTTCAGCCTTTGGACGTCTCAGTATTCGGGCCGTTCAAAAAATATTGCGCCACTGCACAAGATTCATGGCTACGAAACAACCCAGGGAAGACTATAACCATTTACGATATCCCAAAAATAGTCGCTGATTCACTGCCTTTTGCTCAGACGAGTATGAATGTTATGAATGGTTTTAAGAAGACTGGCATCTTCCCATATAACCCCAACATTTTTAGCGACGATGAGTTTTCACCATCGTTTGTGACCGACCGTCCAGATCCAGCATCTATTGTCCTAGAAAGAGATCGTCAAGAACAAGCAATGTCCACAACTCAACCTATTGAACCTGATCCCGTTCCGTCTACCTCTGCCAGTCAATGTGAACTTGAGCCCAGTACGAGCAATAAAGAAAATAAACAGTTTGATTCACCACGGGCATTCTCCCTAGAAAATGTTCGGCCATACCCAAAGGCAGCTCCAAGAAAGATAAGTACAAGTATTCGAAGAAAGAGAAAAGCTGCAATTCTCACAGATACACCCGAGAAGAACGCGTTGCAAGAAGAACAGAGTAAATCTAGTAAAAAAGTTAAGAAGCAAAAGAAGAAAATTGAAAACAAAAGAAAGAAGAGTGTTAGTAAAAAAATACTTCAGTCTAGTGATGAAAGTGACAAAGATGAATGTATCTGCCTGGTTTGTAGCGAAGTCTGGTCTGACAGCAAACCAGGAGAGAAGTGGATCCAATGCGAAGATTGTAGAGTGGGCACATAAAAAATGTGTCCAAGTTACTGGCCTTCATTTCATTTGCATCAATTGCAATTCCGGTGACGATGATGATTAGTTTTAGTCATTATGGATATTTTTTCTTAATTTAATCTTTATTGAAATTGAAAAAGTCTGATTTTAAGTGGAAAGGCTGAATTTATTCCAAAAATTAATCTTTAAATATGTTGCGTTTTTGTTGATTCTATTTTTATGTTTAATATCTAGAAGAATATTATGTTTTGTTTTATTTTTTAACTTAGAATTAATAAAGTAACAGTTGATACAAATACAATTTTTATTTCATGTCTAGAAACCTTAGTTAGACTAGAATCTCTAACTGCTCAATTTGCCCCATACCCTTGCTCAACTTACATCACCTATGGGGTAAGTTGAGCATACTTGACTTTCTTCGTTTATACAGCTGTAACTTTTGAACTTGATCAGTCAGAAATAAATTACTATGGGCTTTTTTGTAGGAGAATAAATAAGGAATCCATCGGTATGCCACACAAGCTGTTGAGACTTATTGTGGAGGAGCTATAATCACTTGAGTAAAAAATTGCTTAACTAGCCCCGCCCTACCCTAATCTTCAAGTCAGGTTTTTTTTACTAACCCTGTTTTATTCATGATTATTGGTCACTAGCTTTGGACATAAGGACGGGCGACTACCCTATTTTTGGCATATTTTTTTAGAATGTACTATTAAATATTCAATTTAAAATCATGAAAAAATGTTTTTGTTTTCCCTGTAATCTCAAATGATATTGACATATGTATAAAATAAAAAAAAAACTTATCAAGCATGAAGAGAACTCGCACTACGAGGCTCCGTACACATTTATAAACATTTAAGAATACATAGCATTTCTATTAAACTACTTACAAATATTAATTTTTCACAAAGTAAATATATTGCTTACTATATGCTTCACAGACGTAAAAACTAAATAGTTCCAAAAATGTATAATTCCACGTGGAATTCGAAATAATTGATTTTTGGAGTAGAATCGATTTTCATAAATAGCAGTATGTAGTCTTATGAGGAGTAAAAGCGGAAGTTCAGAGCGTTAAAAAAGTGTAACCGTTAGATTCTGATGATGCGAAGTTCAGAGCGTTAAAAAGTGTAACCGTTATATGACCTCTCCGCGCAACATTTCTGTGCACCTTTAGAGTGAGATATGTTTATTTTTTTCTTATGGCGTAATCGCAATTACGGAGTGTGACACACATAGCTTACTATCGTTCGCTTATATCAAGATGTAATCATTAAATGTCATTATGAATGAATATTTGGTGTATTCTATCCTACGAAATTAAAAAAGTCACTTTTAATTTTAACTTCTTAGTCTGACGATACTAAATGTTTTTATTTTGTTGTATACATTTTATCTTCTCTATTTGTGATTTACTTGAAAATATTTATATTGTCAGTATTTCTTTATTAAAGAATTTTCCATTTAGATTTAATTATGTTAATATTTATATTTCTATACAGTGTTACCTATTTTATACATTCCAAGACAATCGTACTTAAGAAGTAAACTCAAATGGCGCGTCGGAGCTTACACGCACTTCTTTATCTTCATTTGTAGTATAAGATCCTTTTATTTTGCTGACCTTCAAGATAGTCGATAAACCGAATGTACCCTGTAAGTTTTATGGCCAGTAAATAAAATTATTGTATGAATACAGAAAATAAGCTTTAAAGGACCATATCTTTTTGTTGTGTAAATCAAAAACTTTAATTTTTTACAGGAATGTTAGGCTCAGTACGTGATATTAACTTCAACTTAATAACTCAGTCAAATAAAACATTTGCCAACCAGTCCTGTTATTGTTCTTCCAATATGTTAAACTCTGTGCTTGTAAATGGCAAACCAATTAGGGTTTATGTAATGTACTCGAAAAGTGCTTAATCGTATTTGTTATTTGCGATGTCGACTATTTGGAGAAACTACTGAAAGGGCAAAAGGGATTGAAAACATGTCAATGAAGCCTTAGACATAAAACGTAAAACACGCCCTTTATAATTGAGTGCAAAAAAAATATTATACATAACTCTTTTCAACACACCCAATACTTACCTGGAGCGCGGTGCTTACCCAGGCAGCTAGATATCTTCGCAGCAGTTCGTGGGTTATTCCCCTGAGTAAAGTTGCAAATTAAAAAGTATTATATCGCAGCAGTATATATTCGCAGCAGTTCGTGGCTTATTCCCCTGAGTAAAGTTGCAAATTTAAAAGTATTATATACATTATTTTTAATTTTACTAATTACTTGTGAGGTTATTTTCCACTCTTTTAACAAGTCAATAGCTATATTTGCATATGTAAAAGTCTCAAACGATTACAAAATATGAAATCAGTCGTGTCAAAGATTGACGGTTTTCTTCCGAACCGTATAATGTTTTGTTTAATTTACAAACTCTGCCAATACCAGTTTCACAGCCAAGTGGTTTCCAACTAGTAACTTCACATAATACCTTGCCAATTACATTATCACATAATACGTGCAAAGGCTATTTTGTACAACAAAATGATGTACTTTGACAGTATCAAAACAATAATATCAGCTATATAATATTTTTCTGAATAAATAAGTGGTGAATAAGTATCAGCCATATAATATTTTTCTTGAAAATCTCTGACCACTAATATTGGCTTATACACATCTCTTTTTATTATGTGGTCTACTTACTAGTGTCAAAGTATATCTTTGTAACAAGATTGTCCATTTCATAATTCTTTGCATCCGTCAATTGTTCAATATAACCACGTTTCAATAAGTAATTTAGTATTGAATATATTTGGCGTTAATTTTGTAGAAATTCCTTATTCACAATTAAATGAAACTACGTGATGTAGTATTATTTCTACTTTCTTTAATTTCTTTACCACGACCTAGGCTTCGTTGTATTACGACATCTTCAGGTGGGTTGTTAGCAAAGATGATCCCACCTGAAGATGTTGAAACCTAGGTCGTGGTAAAGAAATTAAAGAAAGTATAAATAATACTACATCATTTAATTGTGAAGTAATTTCGTATTAATGACAGGAATATATATATATATATATATATATATATATATATATATATATATATATATATATATATACATATATATATATATATATATGTATATATATACACACTTAATTTATATAAACTTATATATATATAAACTTAGGAATTAGCAAATGGAAAGTGTACTAAATAGCTCGTGGTTATATTTTCACTATATTATTTTACACCTACATTAAATAAAGATGCGATAAGAGCAATTGAAATTTTCCAGATGTGTATATATAGCAGAAAAGCCGCATTTATTGGGTCGATGTTAGCAATGTACAAGTTCTAGGAGCTAGAAGAATGCCTAGAGATCATAAAAACGAACAAATTAGAATATGTTGAACATATTAAGAGGAATCCAAAATATTGCTAGATGCAACTAGAGTTGTAGAGGAAAAGAATTGGACTGTAGCCCATATAGTCCTAAACTCATATCCAGGTTGAAGGATTAGTTCGATTAAAATAAGCATTATTCCACGTGATTTTTTTTACTGCGATAGCATGAGTCAGTTTCATTAAAGATAATATCATAATAAGTGAAATACATCGATGGTGGGAGGAGCGAGCGACGGGAAGTACCAGTCTCTCCATTAACTGCCAGTCACTCAGTGCGCCAGTGAATTGCTGACCGTCAGTCACATAGTCTTAACTAGTTTCAGTTTTTGTTATGCTCTCAATCGTAGTAAAGTGCATATTCATCTTTGTGTATTAATAATATTGAGATGGCCAACGTAAAAAAAATACTCTAATGTCAGTGCCTTACATGAATACTTCAGAAGAACAATACATAAATTAGTTTTCCTTCTAAAATACGAAGCCACATGGCCGACGTGTTTTAGATATCAAACATATTTAGACTTTAATTCTAAATATTTTTAATATATAAAAAGCCACTTTAAAGAATATATTGTTTGGTTAATTAGATGAAGGTGGGGATAAACTATCTGCCTGTAACAGAAAGAGGTTGAGACTAGTTTTAAATAATAGAACCAGTTTATTTTAAATATTTATTTATTTAATCAAATTATACACTTGTTGCCAATTCAGGTTCTCAAATTATACACTTGGTGCCAATTCTCGCTCAAATTATACACTTGTTGCCAATTCTCGTTCAAATGATACACTTGTTGCCAATTCAGGTTCTCAAATTATACAATTGCTGCCAATTCTCGTTCAAATTGTACACTCGTTGCCAATTCTCGTTCAAATGATACACTTGTTGCCATTTCAGGTTGTCAAATTATACACTTGCAGCCAATTCTCGTTCAAATTATACATTTGTTGCCAATTCAGGTCTGATTATTCCAACTGGTTCGCAACGTCCGCTTTTCGATATAGTTATATCTGCAATAATCAAGGATGAATTAAATAATGTGACAGTTAATGAATCATTTAAAAATTGTATAGCGGACTGCGGCTTTGGAATAAGAATTGAGTAATCAATATACTAAAAGGTATGGACGATTTTAAATGAAGGCTTGTTTACACCAGTAAAATAGTCGTTCGCATCAGCAATATCGTTAGTAAAATCGTCAGAACATCACATAAGGTTTCATAACCTCGTTACAGCAATTATCTGATTATTCGCTTGTCTGCCACAGCAAAACTGTCAACAAATAATGGGAATATTTTGTCATATTGTCTAATTAATAGGATCAGTTTTCAAAAACGGTCGGCTACAAAAATATAAATGACACACAATTTTAATTTTTTTTTAATTATTAAATTCGACTTTTTAATCCAAAAAATTAGTATTTTGAATTACCTACATCTTTTTAAAGCAATGTTCCTTGTCAATTTCCTGCTGTTGCTGAAGTATTTAAAATATCCTCATGCTCCGGTCTTTACAACTTGCTTCATCAACATTAAAGTTATTTGGAGAGAGGAGCACTTCTTCGTCCGACCACCAAGCTTCGTCAACCAAGCTTTCTCTTAATGTATTTTTTGTTCCGGATTCTAACAATTTCCTTAAAAGCCAATTTTTCTTTACCCAGAGCGAATTTTTATTTTGTTTATTCCCCTATTAAATAAAGAAACAAGGAAATTTGGTTTAACCTCTTTGTTATTCAAGTAACATAGATAAATCTTTTCAACGTGGATCATCCACAAAATATTGAACACTCTACTCAAAGCAACAATTAAGACCTCATTGCACCACCTGGATTTGTTGCCCTGGCTCAGACACTATTCCGTCAGAATTTAAAAAAAAATCAGGAATAGACGGTAAGAAAAAGATCCACCACTTAATTCTATCAGTGTGGAACTCCGAGACACTTTCTCAGAATTGGAAGCTCAATACAGTTTGTCCCATGCATAAAAAAGGATATGTCCTCGACTGCTCCAACTACAGAGGAATCAGTCTTCTGTGTACCACGTACAAAATACTTTCAAACAAACTCTTCAATAGACTTTCTTCTTATTCCGAAAACATCATTGGTGATTATCAGTGCGGATTCAGAAGAGATAGATTCAAAACTGCGAAATTTTTTAACCTCCGGCAAATCTTAGAGAAAACAAGAGAATTCCAAATTAATATTTATCACCTTTTTATCGATATCAAAACGGCCTATGACTGTACCAATAGAGAACGGCTAATCGAGGCTCTGAATGAATTCAACATTCCTGGTTAAGTTGATTTCCCTCACTCTAACTGACACGAAAATGAGAGTTAAAATTCAAGGAAGCCTGTCTGAACCAGTCGAAGTAGCAAACAGTGTTAGACAGGGCGATGCATTAGCGTGTCTTCTCATCAACATTGTTCCTGCGAAGATTATTAGAGATTCAAAAATCAACACAAGAGGGACGATGTTCTCTAAATCTGTATAAATTAATGCATACACGAATGACATTGACATTATTGCTAGAACTGAAAAAGACCTCAAACAGAAATTTCCAGCATTAGAAAGAGAGACCCAAAAAACTACCTCTCAATAAACCAAACCAAAACCAAATACATGCAATTTGTCACCAACTCTGACCACTCCACGCATTTTAAAATCGGTGATAACAAATTTGAAAGGGTCAATTCCTTCATCTACCTTGGATCTGAAATCAACACTGGCAACGATTTGGGTCCAGAACTGAGGAGACGAACAACTGCAGCCAACAGATGCTTTCATGGACTAAGAAGTTTTCTGAAATCCAATAATATCAGAAGAAACACTAAACTACTGTTATATAAAAGCTTAATCAGATCAGTACTTACATATGTATCTGAAATGTTGACATTGGAAAATCCTCAAATCCATCTTTGATGTGTTTTTTGACAATGGGTTTTGGACAAGGAGAACTACTGCCGAACGTTATCGCTTATTTAAAGAACCAGATATAATAAAATTTACAAAAATTCAACGTATGAAGTGGGCCAGCGGTGTAATTAGAATGGAACGACAAAACAAAACAAACCAACTGGCTCAACAGGAAGAGGAAGACCCAAACTAAGATGGGCACACTGCTTACAAAGTGTTTTCGTCGCTCTCGACATCACAAACTGAAAAACCGTGGCGCTCAGAAGGAGGGCTTGGAACTGTCTGTTTGAGAAGGCCAGGTTCCACCGAGGACTGTTGAGCCAATGATGATGCTGATGATTAATATACATAAAACTCTTTTATGATTTTCCGATTCAAAAAAATCAAATTAATTTTACGTAGGAGAAATTATGTTTAAACCTTGAACGATATTTCTAAAGGCAATGCTTCACTATTTGTTAGGATCTGCGGGTTAACTCTCCTCAAATTAAGTAACTAATGATAGTGAGAATTTCTAGCCTAATGAGTTGGTAATTAAGTAATATTCATCAGGACGGAAATTTTTGATGATTTTTTTGTTAATTAGTACCTTAAAATCTGTAAGAAACCGTAATTCAAGGCGGTTTACCCATGCAGACGAGAATTATTTTTTTGATTAAGTAAGGGGATTTGAGAGATATTTTTAAACGGTTACTCATTTTATCTTCAATTAAATAAAAAAAAATTACTTCTGTCTCTGTTCTGTGTCATCACCTAATTGTTCAAATGTTGTAAGACTTTTTAATGTTTATAGTTATCGTTGGCCCTCCATTGGCCTCTCCCAATACTATGTTTTGGAGTGACCACCTGCCCGGAATGAATACCTATTTTAAGTATTTACGTGTAAAAAAAATAACTTTCACTGTGAACTTAAAATTCTTTTTAAATTTCACCTTTTCCTAACAATTTGGAACACTATGAGACAGCAAACTTATCTCTGCGTCAAATTCCATAAAAGTTTGATCTCTTTGTCACAAAATGGACAGACAAACAAAGGATCCTATGATAGAGCCAATTTTATCTTTTAAGGTTTATAATAAAGACCTCTATCTTTTCCCTTAAGATATATCTAAAATAAACCTGGACGGCACTGGTATCCAGTGTCGTCCAGGTTTATTTTAGATATATTATTGTTACTAATTCAAAACAAGTGGAGTAATTAATAAACGAATTAGCCAATGCCAGATTGGTGTTTCTCGCTGGTTGCCCAAATAAATTTATTAAGAAAACCGACCGAATTCGATCATGGTTCGCACATCGAGTTTCCGTAGCCAGTGTGAAGTGAATTTACTTCATTCATCTTAAATAATTACTAATGTGACTGGTGACTAGAAAGTCATCAGATTAACAAATATTTTTTAATACCTAATCCAATTAAATAGGATGGGGAGATATATTGCTCTGAATATTTTTTTTTAAATTTTGGCATAGATTTATACAAACTCTGATTTTTCATAATTTTAGGTTTAGTAATTTCAGAAATAAGGTGTGGGGGTATTTTTTCACTCATTTTTCAGTATATTTCTGAAGATACCTATGCATATAATTAAATTATAACAAAGTGAATTCTGTACATGGAATATATTTTAATAAGATGATTTATTTAGCATATCGAATGATAATAGAAGCCAGAAACTTGTTTTTTAAATTTGTGTCTGTCCATCTGTTTGTATGTTAATTTGTTTGTCAATCACGTGAAATCTAATGGACGAATTTTGATGAAATTTGGTACGCTAATAGTTTATAACCTCGAGCGACAAATATGATTTTATCTAGATATTACAGATTAAAAAACCTTTGACTTGGTGAATATTACGATGTTGATACTGCCAACGACATCTTTTGGCTTTTTAATAACGGTAATGATGATAATAATAGTTTTGACAGTGAAACCATAATTTCACGCGAGTCAAACCGCAGGCCAGAGCTAGTACTACATAAAAATATGAAAAAAAAAATTATTAGGATTTTAGGTGGACAGAATAAAGCCCAGTCCGAGTATAACTGAAAGCAAAGAACAAATAATAATTTAATCATACTATTTTTTTATTTGTCTTTTTAAAATATGTATTCACTTCATAAAAATAACTATCCTCATTCAAAGAATTTATTCGAGCTGTATCCGCATTTTTCATATCGTGTTTTTAGGATAATGAAAATTTTAATGTTGTATGAACGAAAAGAAAAGCGGCCAAGAGCGTATCGGAAAACTCATCAAGTAGTAATCTTTAGTTGTTTCTATCTATTGAAACTGTTGATGTAAGTAAATCGAAATAATTTTAATTGTAATATTATATTGACGTGATAGACTAATAGAAACCATTTCCAAATAGTATAGATTTCTGAATTCTCAATAAACCCATCTCTACTTTATTGAGAATTCAGAAAACTATACTATTTGCAAATGGTTTCTGTTAGTCTATCACGTCAATATAATATCTGTAATAATATAATACTGTCATTTGATCTTTGATCTAATTATTTTGTTGTAAATAATAAAGGGTTCATAAGGCATTCCAACCTGTTTGAATTAAATGAAAGCTAGTATATAGTGTTACAGGCTTCATTAACTTCAGCATAAATAAATTTTCAGAAACCACCCTCTCTTGTAAAATCGGAAAAGACTTAATCATCGCATCCAATTTAACACAAGTAGTAATCGGTCTTTGAACTTCGAGAAAATTTCGTTTTCACTAAACTTTTGAATTCGCACTGTACCAGATAATATAAAAACTAAAAACAAAGTTAAGATTTGAGAAAAAAAAACAAATTCACTTTCGAAATCCGAAAAATATTAACGGGGATGTGAACGTCATATTATTTTTAGATTTTTTTTAATACCAGCCGATATATAGCGATTTAGTTACGCCGTGGAAAACGTGCGCTATTTCGAAGGCCGAGACTAATCCATGACTACGATCTGGATAATTGATTCATGTTTATATGAATGTCATGTAGGTAGACGCTATTAATATTTAAAGTAAAGGCTAACGCACATTTATGCGGGCCGCATTGAAACGCAACGCAACACATTAGAAAAATCTTAAAAGATTACTTTCATATATTTTGTACGGACCATCGCATATTACAGGCGGACTGCAGAGGGCTTCAACTCGACGTGACCCACCGGACAGGTCATCGTGTACAAGACAGGTCATCGTGTACTTGTGCCTAATTCACATAGTCGCCCGGACGTTTCAGTCAAAAGCAAACACATGTCCGGCCAGACTTTTGAACACAAATACGTCCAAGGGCAATAAAACAATGCGAATACGTCCAGGAGCAATAAAACAATGCGAATACGTCCACGAGCAATAAAACAATGCGAACACGTCCACAAGCAATAAAACAACGCGAATACGTCCAGGAGCAATAAAACAATGCGAATACGTCCACGAGCAATAAAACAATGCGAACACGTCCACGAGCAATAAAACAATGCGAACACGTCCACAAGCAATAAAACAATGCGAACACGTCCACAAGCAATAAAACAATGCGAATACGTCCACGAGCAATAAAACAATGCGAACACGTCCACAAGCAATAAAACAATGCGAATACGTCCAGGATCAATAAAACAATGCGAATACGTCCACGAGCAATAAAACAATGCGAACACGTCCACAAGCAATAAAACAATGCGAATACGTCCACGAGCAATAAAACAATGCGAATACGTCCACGGGCAATAAAATAATACGAATAAAAAATTGCGAAGACGTCGGAATTAAAATATAATGGCGAGAGCAGTTATCGGCACTAAAATCAGTTGTCGGTGTGCGAGAGCAGCTACTGAACTTATTTATTTGCTTAACTATTTGAGTTATTAAATAGTGAGTGATTAAACATTTAATTATATAATTATTAAACAATTTTAAAAACGTAAAAAAACATTAAAGAATATCTTTATTTTTATAATTTTTTTTCTAAACTATTAATTAACATTAGCATTTTAAAAAAAAACATAAGTACATGCGTGATTTTATAATTTTGGCATTTGATTAAAATGTAATTATTTTCAAAAAATATTTTCAAGACTTCAACACGGTTCAGATGAATTATTTCAGGAAACTTGCAGCTCAGACAAGCTAAAGCTAGCGCTGAAAGGCTTCCGGAGTGTACAGCAAACCCTAGAGGATGCATTTATCAAGAAATTGGGGATTAATGACTCAAGATTATTCGAAATTCGCTATGCTACTGTTAAAATCGCATTAGATAATCAACCAACATCCACGTCAGAGAATTTAATAGACTGATTAATTTATTGAAATCAAAATATCAAATGCTAGTGAGAATATATGTGAGTGAATTCATTTTGGGGCAACTTTATGAAAAAGTAATGAAGATAATTAAATCGAAATTCGTTAAGGTTAAAGCAATATCAATAACCACAGACATGTGGGTTTTGTGTACAATTTAATCAGCTTTTTAAGTCTCACTGCTCACTGGCTGTTTCATTTAAAGAACACCATGTTAAACGAATAATTGTTCGTTTGACATGGTGTTCTTTAATTGAAACATTTTACTGGACAGCGCCCATCAGTCATCATTCGAAATCACATAGAAGATACGATAAATATATGGCAAATGATTTCGTAATTCATGTGATAATAGGAGATAATGGAGCTGACATAGTAAAAGCAGATAACGAGAGCCCATACACTGGGAAAGGTAAAAAGTAAACATACATTACAACTGGTTTTAAATATTTTATTGAACATCCAAAAAGTATTAATGATGCTTTCAAATGGACAAAAATAATGATTACTCATTTTAACTACTCAAGAAAAGTTGATTCAAACTCAGACTGAGCTCAATTCGCCAAAACATAAACTTTTTACAAGGTATCAGTACTAAATGCAATAGTACATTTTATATGTGCATTCAAGAACAAATAAGAGCCGTGTCGTTATATATTTCCGACAATTGTGTCACAACAAATCTCCATAACTCAATTGAGGGTCAATGGCTAGTTTTAAAAGAGATTATGACATTATTATAACTCTTTGAAGGGATAAGAAAGATTACCAGCATTTCCTTAGTAATACTGCATATTACCACTCTTTTAACGTATTTACATAAGCCAGAAATACAGCAGGTTTGCCCTAACATAGCCGAAATGGGACATACTTCAGAAACAGAACTCAGACACAGATTTGAAAGCATAGAATATGACAAATAATACTCACTGGCAATATGGTTAGACCTAAGATTTCGATTGAATTTTTTCTCTCGAAAAAATCTGAATTACAATCAAGACGGGCAACATGTAGGAGAACTATTGCTTTCCAGCAGTGGCAATGAGAAGAACATACCACTGTTATAAAACGTTACGAATTTACATGAATTTTCTACAACATTTTGGGATTCTTATGAAGAGATTGCTTCCTTTAAGCAGGCACCATTCTCCGAAGGAATTCTTGAAAAACCTGATTACAACAGAATTACAAAGTTATTTAAATGAAAAAATTATTACAACGCGATCTCAGTCCATTCGTGTGGTGGAGAAAAACAAAAAGAAGTAGGCACACATGGCTAGTTTAGCTAATTTTTTTATCCTCTCCTGCTTCTTCTGTGGACAGCGAACGTCTGTTTTTCGAGACAGGAAATGTTTATGAAGAAAACATAAGAGATTTATCAGAGAGACCAGAGTGTCTAATTTTCCTTCATCACAATTGACTTCAGTAATTTTAAGTATTAATGTTGTATATCTGACACATTCTTTGTGGTTTAAGATTAAATTTATTCTTGATTATTTTGATATTATATATGCTAATAATATTTTAATATAACGTTCATCTCGTGTTCTAGGTAAGTTCATTGTTAATTTCAAATTTATTGTTTTCTTCCTAATTAAGTTACTGTACTATTAAGCATCTCTGGCATAATAGCCACTGTTGATGATTTTCTAATAAAATATTAATGTTTGAGTTTTACGTCCTTACTTAATTGATTAATTATTTTAAGTACTGTACTCGCTTTGTTAATAATTTATTGCAAATATTAATTATAATTAAAAATGAAAGTCTTTTTTTCTAATCGGTTATAATTGAAATACGAACATAGAGGAATATGCCGAATACCGAATAATTACCGAACATCCCGCCCACCATTTATATATACATATACATATGTATGTATTATACACACATACACATTTCTAATTATTTTACGAATCTTTTTTTTGACAGTGTCGCTATTACAGTTTTTTCGTTCATCCTGGTATAGCTGTCGACTGCTAACTACAGTTCTCTGTACGTTGTTCGTAGACAATCGTATTATCTATATAACACAATAGCAACACTATAGGTTCGTGTTACTGTGTAATAGATAATTTCGAGAAATAGTTTCTGTAATGAGTTATTTTTCGCAACAACCATCACTTGCCCCGTCAGCTCCAAATAAATTTTCGTCCCTAATTTTCGTACCTAGCCACCATATTGACGTGCCCAAAAATCTGAAAGGCTTGGATTGAAATGCATTAGAGATTCGAGAATATACTAAATACTTAATAAATATAATATTACAAAGTGGTAGCAGCTGTATACGAACATTTAAATATCATTGGGAGATCCAAGATAATTTAGATTTTTTTCAAATATTGCTATATATATATATATATATATATATATATATATATATATATGAATATATTAGATGCCATATTGGCGTGCCCAAAAACTCAAAGGCTTGGATTGAAATGGACTGAAGATTTGGGATTATACTAAATACTTAATAAATATAATATTACAAATTCGTAGCAACTGTATACGAACACTGTATACTAACTATTGAGAGATCCAAATAAATTTAGTATTTTTTTAAATTTTATTCAACGGCAATTTCTTTACAAATATTTAACAGTAATAGTGCAATATGGCTATCAAAATGATCAAACTTACTTAATAGTTTAGTAAATACAGCTAACGAGTAGAAACTATGAAACTATAACAAATTTAAGTTTGTTTCTTTTAATTAAAAGTAAGATAACCGCCATTATTTTTGTAATGGAACAAAGTCTAATGTATTTCAAAGGACTCCGTCTCTGTCTTTTAACAGCGTAATTAATTTAATCTTAAACCGGCATGTTTTGGAAACTTAAAAATTTAAAATTGCACCCATATATAAAGTAGACAAAAAATGATGAGAAAAAAGGAAAGAAATAATTTAATGCTACCATTTTATTTTTTGTTGTAAAAGTACATGTTTAAAAAAAAATAGACAGATATTGCATCTGCACTACACTACTCGCGAGGTTTATCGAAGTTAGGCAAAAAATAGTGTAGAGGTACTTCTATTCGCTTTGTGTAACCTCGCCTCACCTCGGGCGACTTCCGATCGCTGTCGGTTTTTTGCACCCAAGTCAAAAGACTTCGCGAAGTTACTCGAAACGTCTAACTAGAATACTCAGCGTACTTCAGTTTGCAGATAGTCGTTCTACTGTTTACACGTGGGTGCGTGCGGGCGACTAATGGCTACTGAACTCCTCGGGAGGTTGCACGAGTGTGTAGTTACGTACTTCGAACTGTGATCAACTTCGTCGAGGTAACTTCGCGAGTAGTGTGGAGGGCGTATTATAGTAATTAAAATGAAAGATAAACATTAAATAAAACTACCACAACGGTAAAACAGTTCATCAGTAATATAACGTAATCAACAAATCATGGGCACATCAGTACAGCAGTATAAGACGAAAAACTAGTATCTAGTAACTAGGCAGTAAGCAGGCCGTGCGCCCTTCATATCCAACCTCCTCATCCACCAGCACCGGTTCACATGCTCGGCGAACATCGCCAAATATGAAAGACGACGAAATCGATACATCATCCATTTTGTGTTTGATGAAATTTTAAAATTATTTGAATATTTTACAAAAGAAAAATAACGAATAATCGATAGAAATAAAAAAATGTACTTTCCTAAAAATAATTATTTTCGTTTCAATAATCTGAGACGTTAATCAAAATAATTTTAACAGAATTTATAATTAGGAAAGTATTCATAATTTTTCAAATAATTAAATAATAAAAAAGGCTTGGCTTATGGTTCCAAATTAACGTTAAACACATACAGACATTCACGAGAAATAGAAGATTTGGCAAGAATTTTTTTAGATACGGCTCTTGATTTTCTTAAGTATAATTTAAACTCGCTTCCGAATTGCCTTTCGATCCGATATATTGAAATCGATGCAACATCCATATTGTGCTTTTTGAAGTTACATAATTATATGAATAAATTAGAAAAAAAATATAAATAATAAAAAAGTAAATAATGGACTAGAATAACATCTTTTTCTGGAAATTAATTAATTTTATTTCAAGAAATTGGGGCATAAATAAAATTATTATATATATTATTATATAATACAAAAATTATTATATTCTTTAAGAAACTGTTCTTCATTTTTGAAGTTATTAAATAATGAAATAACATATTAGTTATAAAAAAAAATCGCGCTGAACTATTACTATGCATCTTCACACAATTCTAGTCATTTTAGCAAAACAAGGGGTCAACCTCGGAATCAGAGATAATCAACTCCTCCCTCTCCATCTCCGCCCTCTATCTCAAAAACGGTTGAGCGCATAAAAAAACGTGGAACACAAAATTTATTGCAAATTTTATGCTCTATAATCATCATCATATATATTAATACGCTAAGGTTAAGATGTTACTCTCCCTTTTTAGAAAAAACCTCACAACTAATCCACATAAATTATATATCATTTTATAGATAATTGCTTGCTCTACCGGCATCCACAACTAAAAAATTTATTATTGCTATTGTTTTTGCAAATTAATTAATTATTAAAATTATATACACAAAACAGCAATTCTGCCATCTAACGGCTCAACGTCAATATAATTGACGGTCGGTAAAATTTTTGTTTAATTTCAAATCCACTCACGTATAAATAAAGTGGCGCTTTAGCTCAATGCTTTTGATACTTGCGCCTCTATATGTCAATTTTAGTAAAATATTTGTTTGATCTGTCATCTGAGCTTCATAATGGAATAAATAATGCGAAGACTTCGCACGGGTCACGCTAGTTTTTATAATAATATCATTGGAGCGATAGAAACTGAGATAATCGCGAAAAACCGATTTTTGTGACCTTTGACCTTAAATAATTTACGACGCAGACATGAAATTTTATGAGACTTTTGAGACAACTTTTAGAACGCAAAAATGAAGGTTTATACAAGTTTCCAGCTTATTACCTCTCATTCCGAGGTGAAGCCTCTAACATGACTAGACTATTCGTAAAAATAGAATTTTTTGCGAGTATCTCTCTTGGGTACGGCTTATGACTTCACTGAATATAGTTACTGCTTGCTTTCATATTGTCATTTCCAGCATCTTTGAAAAAATGTGGAAAGTAATCCTTCAAAATTTCACATTTTAGATCCAAAAATGAATTGTTGTATATAACTCTAATTCTAATAACGGCTTATTATCTTGAAACGAATTATTAGTCACAAGTTTCTCAAGGCTTTGTCCGATCAATGTCATTCAGAGTTGGAATTTAAAGCCATAATTAGAATATATATGTATTAAAGTTTCGATTTTAATTTAGTATTTGTATTTTAAGAAAATTCGCTGTGATGATGCGACAGATAGTCGCATCATCTAACTCATTCTTTTAAATTTTTTTTAACTTTTGAAACGATGCATGGATTTCGACATCTTTCATATACCTTTGGCTCCGGCCAAAAAACTGACACTTTTGACAACCAACAAATTATAAACTTGTACTACACACCACCCTGATTTTCGGACAGAAAAGAGAACGCTGCGCCGATAATTGCGTTAATTAATTAATCGATATCGATAATCGATATCTATATTAATCGATATCTCCGTTAATACAACATTTAAATATTAATATTTAAACTGAGGAATCAATTAATTTATTCCCAAGAAAGTTTGTTAAAGTTTTATTGTAAGTAGAATTCGAATTTTTGGAACGAAGTTCCTTATCGCGCGTTGCGAAAGGGGGCTAGACGGAAAAAATTAAGACCAAAAGTTGTAACGACACTTTTTGCTATAGTTGCTAGCGGGCGCCCTGCAAGCCTCTGTCTGTCTCTCTCTCTCTTATAGAAAACGAACCAGTTATTTTCGTTTCGTCTTTCTATTTCGCATTGAACAGTGTGGTGTCGCGACGATTATTTTTGTTGAGTGTATACAGGTTTTTTGTACATAATAAATAATAAAAAATAATAACAATAATTATTATTATAACTTAAAAGAAATAAAATTTTATTACAATTCCTTCACTAATTAATCGAAAGGAACTTCGTTCCATCCGGGTGTCTCTTGACACCTCTCAAGTTTTTTTTTTATTTTAAAAATCGAATAAAAAGATTAAAATATTTACATTCATAAAACCTTAACCACAAAGAAATTATCTTATCCTACACGGTATGTTGATTTAATCTTGAAATTGAGCGGACAAGAGAACGCTGCGCCGATGGCTGTGTTAATTAATCATTTGGTGCCTGTTTTCTGTGCATACCTCAAAAACATCAACGTTATATTTAAACAAAGTAATATAGCAATAAAGCAATATATTTCTTAGCAATTGTTCAAAAATATTAAAATATCACGTATTGAAACTGGAATTCGAAATTTAATGATATGTATAACGCAGTGCCGGTATTGAAAAATTGTGTAATATTGTCGTAAAATGAACTTTAGAGTTAAACCAAGAAATGCCTCTGCCAAGTATCTTTTAATGAGTTGATTACGCAAGAATATAATAAAATTAATTTAATGCGTTTAACACGAGATACAAATACAAAATGAACGAAACTAATTATATAACATCGCGGGTTATAAAACGTGACTTGCGCTTTGCCATATCTTACATAAAAAATATCTGTTCATAGTAATGGCCGAAATGAAAACGCAGCGCAAGTGTTCCCTGGAAAAAAATTTGAACCATACATGTACAATGTTATAATTTCATTTCAGACCCTTTGATTCAGTATACTTAAAATAAAGCATATATTTATGTGTATATATATATATATATATATATATATATATATATATATATATATATATATATATATACATATAAGTGCAGTTCGCAAAATGTTTGGTCAAAAAGTTATATCCAAAAGAGGTGACGTTAACTGGCCACTTCGTAACCCGGACTTACCCCAATGGATTTTTTCCTTTAGGGGTACCTTAAAATTAAGTCTTTAACAGCAATCCAGCGACTCTTGAGGAATTAAAGGCTCATATTCGCGAGGAAATGCAAAACATTTCCCGAAACACTTGTCAGTCGGTCATTGAAAATTTCCGCTCCAGGTTACAGCAGTCTCAAAAAAATGAAGAATCGCATATGGACGATGTGATTTTTAAGAAATATAATCCCAAATTGTGTACTTTCAGAATAAATAAATGGTTTTACTTTCATATAACTAGTTTTTTTTATCGTCGTATATATATATATATATATATATATATATATATATATATATATATATATATATATATACATAACTCACACAAATAAAACTCTCCTCCCGAATCTTCATCACAACTTTGTAGAAGCCTCAACAGATCGATCATTTTTACCTACGACGGGACGGAGGATGTATATGCGTTTAGGGTGAGAGGTTGTTTGTTTGTGTGTATGTTCCCATTTATCTCCAAAACGGTTTAACTGATTTAGATACGGTCTCCTGTAAAATGTATGTAATTCATTGATAATAGTTTTTAGATAGTTGTTATGGTGATTACTCTACAGGTGGCCGCAATAAACAGTTTGTTGCAAGCAAATGTACCCATTTATCTCACAAACTATTTGACCGATTTAGACACAGTGTTCTGCAAAATATTTGGAACTAATCGGCGATAGTTCTGAGATAGGTGTTATGGCGTTGCCAGGGTGCGCTGCAACGTTTTGTTGCAAATGAATGCTCCCATTTTTCTCCAAATCCGTTTGACCGATGTAGATACGGTTTTTGGTAAAAAGTTTGTGTTTTAACGGCTAAGGTTATTAGTGTTACGTTGTTAACTTATTAGTATTACAAGTGTTACTCATAACTCGTCAGTGAGCGCTGCAGTAAACATTTTTGATTGATTTAATTACTTTGAGGCTTTCTTCAGCTTCGTCGATGTGTGATTCACGTAACATTTTTCTCAAACGCTCTAATTCTTCCAATGCTATGCTATTGTGTTTTCTGAAGTTTTGAAGAGTTTTCTTTGATTTAGATCAGCTATTACTAAGCCATGTACAGATTGTACTCTACTAAGAGCCACATCACCTGGCTCTTTGGCGAATGTTTTTTTAGAAGCTTAGTTATTAACACTAATAATAAAAAGCAAAACTAACATTTTTATTAAGGCCACGACAGATCGTTTACATTTTAATCACATTTACACGTTTACGTTTACATTTTAATCGTTACATGTTGATCGTTTACATTTTAATCGAAAAAGTATAAAATAAAAAACAGAATTTAAAATTTTGAAAAAACTCACGCCGGATGTAGTCGATGTAATTAAAAAATGATTGAATATTTTTTTGTACAAACCCCGCCCCCAGACTAAAAGAAAATAAAAACCTATTAATATAATTACAAACCCAAGAAAATCCGTTGGGGGCTGGTAAAATCTTGTGAGTTCGCGTCACCGACATGCTCTAATAACAGTATATCTGTAACTATAAGGGTGACGTGTTGTGCAACATCAGTGCTGTGTATATCTATGCAAGTAAAGTTAAATTGACTACATGGAAAGTGCAATGTGTTTATACTATGCATTGTTTAAATTGTTAGTTTGATTATTATTTTAATTGTAGGACCACTGTGCAGTACGAGAGTGAGTATTAAATATGTTAATATTTTTATATACACGTGACGAGTACTTGCCTTAGTATTCGCTTCAACATTTTTGACGGAAAAAACCTCTAATTTGCCTAGTTTATTTTAAACTCTGAGAATATATAGGATAATGATTTTGATACAAAAAAAATGCACCAAACCTTCATTTCTAATTCAAGCATGTATCCTTTTATTGGTTTCCTATATTTATTTCTTGAAAATCAGTTTTAGCAACTCAAATTCGCTAGAGAGGGGCTCAAAATCGCTAGATGGATAATTCATTCTAAAAAATTATACTTTAAATTGAAATTAAAATTAAATGAAAACTTGAGCGACACAACCTTATCATTAAACAAATAAAAAATTTTACAGTATGAACATGAAAGAAAGAAATTTTTGTCTTTTTTTTATTACAAAGCATGAAAAAAACGTTAGCTCAGAGCTAGTAAGTCAACATTCTTTGCGTGCTATTAAAATGAAAAATTTAACTACTAATAAGCCAACAAGAAATTGTACTATCTAACAAGCCAGTGTTATTTTATATAATTTTAAAAAAAGCATTGCATAAAAAATTAATTCAATTAAAATAAGCATCATTTTCATGCGAGATTTCTTTTGGAGCGATAGTAGAATTTAGCATGCAGAAAGATAAAAACCGTAACAAAAAATGAAACATAACAATAGCGGGGAGAGTGAGCGATGGGAGTCGCCATAGTTTCTCCATTCGCTGTTCGTCGTTTAGGGCGTCAGTTGTTGACTTATGAAATTAGGCTTATTTTAATCACCATCAGTTTTAGGCCATCTGTTTTCGACATCTATTTTACTACGATTGGGAGCATAACGCTCTCAATCGCAGTAAAAACGTATGTCCATTTTTGTGTTTTTATAATATTAAAATGACCAGCGCAACAAAATCATTTCAAAAAATGTTTAGACTTAAAAAAAAACACTTTAAACAGTGCTTTGGTTGGTTAATTAGGTGAAAATGTGGATAACCCCCCACCTCCCATAATAGGAAGAGGTTGAAACTAGTTTTAAATAAAAGTTTACAAAATCAGCTTCTTGCAATAATTGATATATTTATTTATTTACTTCTGTTAAATATTTTCGTTTAAATCGTGAACTTGTTGACATTTAGATTCTTCTAAATTGCAATCCATTACGCCTTCCCATCCGCTAATCTTCTTAAGCGTTAGCAACTTTCGAACTTCGATATAGTTATATCTGCAACAATCAAGAATTAATTAATGAATGTGACAATTAATGAATCGTCTAAATAATTATTTAAGGTCTGGGGCCTTGTAATATGAATATTATTAATAAATGTATTAAATTATATAGACGAACTTAGTTGAAGACTTGTTCACAACAGTAAAATAGCAGTTCACATTAGCAATCATAATGGTCACATCAATGTATTAAATGATATAGACGAACTTAGTTGAAGACTTGCTAACAAAGTAAAAGAGCCGTTCACATCAGCAATAACATTTGTCACATCAATGTATTAAATGATATAGACGAACTTAGTTGAAGACTTGTTCACAACAGTAAAATAGCAGTTCACATTAGCAATCATATTGGTCACATCAATGTATTAAATGATATAGACGAACTTAGTTAAAGACTTGCTCACAACAGTAAAATAGCCGTTCACATCAGCAATAACATTTGTCACATCAATGTATTAAATGATATAGACGAACTTAGTTGAAGACTTGCTCACAAAGTAAAATAACTGTTCACATCAGCAATCACATTTGTTACATCAATGTATTAAATGATATAGACGAAGTTAGTTAAAGACTTGCTCACAACAGTAATATAGTCATTCACAACAGCAATCATATTGGTCACATCAATGTATTAAATGATATAGACGAACTTAGTTGAAGACTGGCTCACAAAGTAAAATAGGCGTTCACATCAGCAATA
The DNA here is from genome assembly GCA_039881145.1 of Druceiella hillmani. NCBI lineage: Eukaryota > Metazoa > Arthropoda > Insecta > Lepidoptera > Hepialidae > Druceiella > Druceiella hillmani. The sequence continues at coordinate 9,057,451 of JAYKKI010000069.1, forward strand.
ACATTTGTCACATCAATGTATTAAATGATACAGACGAACTTAGTTGAAGACTTGTGCACAACAGTAAAATAGCAGTTCACATTAGCAATCACATTTGTTACATCAATGTATTAAATGATATAGATGAACTTAGTTAAATAAAGACTTGCTCACAACAGTAAAATAGCCGTTCACATCAGCAATCACATTTGTCACATCAATGTATTAAATGATATAGACGAACTTAGTTAAAGGCTTGCTCACAACAGTAATATAGTCGTTCACATCAGCAATCACATTTGTCACATCAATGTATTAAATGATATAGACGAACTTAGTTAAGGACTTGCTCACAACAGTAATATAGTCGTTCACATCAGCAATCACATTTGTCACATCAATGTATTAAATGATATAGACGAACTTAGTTAAAGACTTGCTCACAACAGTAATATAGTCGTTCACATCAGCAATCACATTTGTCACATCAATGTATTAAATGATATAGACGAACTTAGTTGAAAACTTGCTCACAAAGTAAAATAGCCGTTCACATCAACAATCACATTTGTCACATCAGTGTATTAAATGATATAGACGAACTTAGTTGAAGACTTGCTCATAACTGTAAAATAGTCGTTCACATCAGCAATATCATTTGTCATTTTTTTGTAGTAAGCCCATGACCGGATTGAATACTTGTTATATTTATGTATTAAGAAAATAATTTTCACAGTGAATTTAAAATTCTTTGGAATTTCCTTTTTTGCTAATATTTTGAAACACAATCTCCAAGACACCAAACCTACCTTTGAGTCAAATTCCATAAAGTTTTGACCCCTTTAACATATGAAATGATGAACAGATAAACAACTTATCCCATAAGTGAAGCAATATTATATTTTTCTAATACTCTATTTTTTTTTTAATATATTTCAAGGGAGAAAGCGAAAAATAATTATGTCAAATAATATCTGTCAAAACTTCAACTCACCGAGGCCGCAACCTTTTGCGCATTTGAAGTACGACATGTTTTCATACGTGACACCGTTGCTTCCACAAATCGGTAAGTAATTTTTCGTCGTCGGGCAACCGGCGAAGCATACGGGGTCAACAGTTGGAACTGGTGACACTCTGGAACCGAAAATTGAATGTCGTTAGTCATATTCATTTCCGTATGATAAATAGCTGAGCAATATTAATCATTTAGAGGAGAAAATTACTTTAAGAATTTATTGTCTGTTTGCCTGTTACATTGTAAAATAAAAAAATTTAAACTTTAAAAATAATATTCTTACTGTCAGTGTGAATTTCAAGTCAGTACATAGAGTAGTAATCATCATCATCATATCATCATCATCATCATCATCATCATCATCATCATCATCATCATCATCATCATCATCATCATCATCATCATCATCATCATCATCATCATCATCATATATATATTAATATTAATACGCTAAGGTTAAGATGTTACACTCCCTTTTTAGAAAAAACCTCACAACTAATCCACATAAATTATATATCATTTTATAGATAATTGCTTGCTCTACCGGCATCCACAACTAAAAAATTTATTATTGCTATTGTTTTTGCAAATTAATTAATTATTAAAATTATATACACAAAACAGCAATGCTGCCATCTAACGGCTCAACGTCAATATGATTGACGGTCGGTAAAATGTTTTGTTTAATTTCAAATCCACTCACGTATAAATAAAGTGGCGCTTTAGCTCAATGCTTTTGATACTTGCGCCTCTATATGTCAATTTTAGTAAAATATTTGTTTGATCTCTCATCTGAGCTTCATAATGGAATAAATAATGCGAAGACTTCGCACGGGTCACGCTAGTCTGATTAAATTAGCAGAAAGTTGTGCAAATTACTAACTCACTGTAACAAAATTGTTTATACAAAATATTCATACAAGTATCAACATGAATTTCAAGTCAGTACATAGAGCAGTAATCTAATTAAATTAGCAGAAAGTTGTACAAATCACTAACAAGTTGCGAAAAGTTTTTTTTCGAATTAAAGTTTCTTACCATAAAATCTGTATTATATCCAGGGGAAATTTTCACAACTCGCTGTACCAATATTGTGTGAATAACATACAAAGAAAATTGTTTAAAGAACCCTAATATTATAATAAATTTAAAATATTTATAACCAGAGTAGCAATTGGTAGCAATCGTCGTTGAGGTTTATTCTAGATATCTTGCTGTTATTAATTCAAAGTAGACAAAGTGAGCAATAAATAAATTGGCGAATACAAAGTTGGCGTTTCCACCATGTTACAAAAAACAGCAAAGTATGAATTTGATTGCCGCATCGAGGGTTCCGTACCTCGTTTGAAGTGAAATTAGTTTATTTCAAGGCGAAATTAATATCGACTTTCTATACTATTTATCAATACGTAATATAATTAAATAGGAGTTACACATGTATTGTCTTGAATATCTCAACAACTATGATATATAGGATCATAGTTATAGTTTTATTACAATATTTGTATAGGCTTCCATAAACCTCTATACCAGCGTTTTCCCATTTGCCGGATCGCGACCCGGTACCGGGCCATCAAAATAAAATACCGGGTCGCCACATTCCCGCCTTGTTTTGAAAATAATACCTAAACCTGAAATCGACTTGAAGTAGAGTCAGATCTTAGGATAAAACTTTCGTCATTTTCAGCGAACTTGGATTCTTTATTAAAAAATTAGCAGCAGCTCCATATTTCGCACTAAAATTTAGTGACTAAATAGGCGATACCAAAGTATGTGGTATTAATAAAACCTTTTTACTATTAATAAATGTGTATTATTTTACATAATGGAACCAGCTTTAGTTTAAAAGTATTTAGTGGGTCACGAAGGGGCAGTGTGAAAATTACCGGGCCATGGCAGAACAATGTTTGGGAAACACTGTTCTATACTATTTATCAATACGTAATATAATTAAATAGGAGTTACACATGTATTGTCTTGAATATCTTAACAACTATGATATATAGGATCATAATTATAGTTTTATTACATTATTTGTATAGGCTTCCATAAACCTCTATACTATTTATCAACACGTAATATAATTAAATAGGAGTTACACATGTATTGTCTTGAATATCTCAACAACTATGATATATAGGATCATAGTTATAGTTTTATTACAATATTTGTATAGGCTTCCACAAACCCTGATTATTCATAATTTTGGATTCAGTATGTTTAATCTCCGAAATAATAGGGGTGGAAATATTATTGTATATTTTCAGGAATATAGTGAAAAATATCTTTTCACTATATTCCTGAAAATATACAGCATAAAATTATGAAACAAACGTTCCTTTTAACCAGTAAGTTTAAGTCCCTTTAACCAAAATCCACACTATGGAAATGGAATTTAATAATTTATTTCGAGTACTAAATTTACCCCCGTCTCCCTACAACTGTGTTTTTATTATATATTGATATATTCTGGGTTAATATGCTTTGCTACTATGCCAAATGTTAAGTTTTAATGTCAAGCAGTTTCTTACAAAAACGACTGTGCTTAATTGACGGAAAGGCACGTGAGTTAAATTATAATTGGATCCTTTTTTTCTTTTGAAGTACGGATGCTTAATAATGTGTTTAAACTATTTCTTTCACAATGATTGCACGATAAAAGAAAACAAAATTGATTTATTGTTTGATTTTCATGGATGTGCGCGGTGCAGCCGCTTTGCCGTTTAGGAAAATATGACACAGCAGAGGAAAATATTTTCCAGACACCTGTCAAATAAACAATGTTATTATAGAAAACAAACTATCTTATTTTTTAAGAAAATATCGGCGTTCCTAATCACTCCGGCTTTTTTTAATATACAGTCACTTTTTTCATGGTCGTCCACATCCGGTCAGTTCTTACGGTTTACGGTTATTTTTATTAGTAACATAATCTTTCCATATTTTATTATGATGTGTTTTTCCGGTTTAATTTACGGAAACAAAAAAAAACCGACGGTTCTTTCCTTTTATTTTTCTTACATTTGTTACCCTGCATATAATTATGTACTAAAGGAGCGAGACGTACGGCATTGAAGCGTCATAAAAGTCAAAGTATTAATTTAAAAAATTTAGCATTTATATAAAACAAAGAAACAAACGAATGCAATAGTATATGCATGGGTGTTTTTGTTTACTTTCCATAATATTAGTCAGTCATTGTACATTTAGTTCAATTCTTTAACCCGTTGCTCGTGCCGGCTTCGCCCGGGTAAAAAGAGGCCATGAGTGCATTTTATTTTACTCGCTTTATTAAACAAAAATTATAAAAACGCTGAATTATATAATTAAAATTATATTTCTAAGTGTCTAAATGCAAATTTTCAGGTTTCTAATTTTAATTATTTCCAAATTCCTGTACAATTTTCCACCCCTATTTGGACAGTCTAAATTTAAAAAAATCGTCCCTTAAAAACATACTGCAAAATTTTAAGTTTTCAGGTTTTATAGTTCTGAGATTTTGTGATAAGTCAGTCAGTTAGTGTCGTGTGGTGATTGGCTATTATATATAGACACACTTTATGCTTGTAATACATGCAATATACATCACAACCTTATTTCATTTATAAGTTAAATAAATTAAAAAAACAATAATGAAAATCATTAGACACGTTATATGCCTATGCAATCGATTATGCCTACTCTTCAAACTATACTGTTAAGTCCATATCGTGATCGTACATAACGACTATATGTTCTAATAATGATATTAAATAGAATTTATTGATCCAAGTTAAAATACAATGCTAATACAGCAAAATAATCACAAAACCATTATTTACAATGTAACTTGCCATAAAGATATATTTCCATGATGGTACAGCCATCTTTATCTTTGATTATATGGCGTTCGTTCTCTCCATAGAGAACCTTTGCCAATGTCAAGTGTGGAAAAAAGGCTATGCAACACTGATTAAATCATATGTCGGAAATTTGTCATTGCTGCTTGTTAACAAAATGATAAACTATACAATAAAACAAAAACTAAATGAGAAGTTGGCTACAATTAAACTAAAAGAAGAAAATGACATTATAATATACAGAGAGTACAAAATAAGTATATACAAATATACAAACATAAAAAAAAATAAATATGAATATAAATATAAAAAATTCTATATTTTGATGTTCTTTCTTATGAACTGAATGATTAATCCTAAAATGGGTTTGTTGGCAATAAATAAAAGTGATCTTATGTTGATGGGCAATTGAATTTTATATTTTAATAATTTGGAAACAAATGAAGGAAATCTATTATTCAATGGACATGAAAAAATGAGATGATTTAAATCGCCTTCTCTAAACCCACAATCACAACTTTGAGACTCTCTGTCCCGCAGTCTAGCCAAATGAGTAGGAATAGAACAATGACCCAAACGCATGCGAGATACCACAGAGGATTCCTTTCGAAAGAAAGTAAATGTTGAGAACCACGGTTTTGTGGGTGGTACAGCCATCTTGTGCCATTTTACTTATTTATCGTACGACTTTATTATTTTGACAACTGTGTTTATCTATTGTTTAATTTGCTCACCAGTGCGATCTACATAAAATTGAGCAAGTCATAATAAGTAAACTATAAGCTATAAATAGCAGATAGCAAATTCGAAGCCAATAACTTCTAGATCATTCGACGTAATTTTCATAAAATGGAATTTCCGAAAACTTCTTCAGAAGATATATTCGATGAATATACCCTTTTGAATTATCAGATACTTCTGGTGGGAATTTCCCTTAAAAAAAATAAAAAATTTAAATTTCTATCGCATAATTATGAAAATGCGGCGGATTAAATACTAAGTTTTTAGATTATGCCGATTTTAATTATATCTTAAGATTAGAATCTAAAAATATTTTCATTCTTATATTAAACATATACATAATTTTTTTACATAAAGTCTATATTTAGATTCGTAAGACGCGTCTGCTTATGAAATGTTATTATGATAGATTAAAAATTATGGTATACATAAAATATGGTTGCCTGCAAGCTGAAGCAGACAGGCAAATGTACTAATTATAACAAGTGTTGCAAGTAGATACTACAAAAACATGATACTACAAGAACACGGCATGTCCCAAATCACCATGTTTAATACAAAATTTGAAGAATACAAATAACCATTAATACCAAATATACCGGTGCAGAATGAATAGGAACACTTTATTTGTAAATTGATAATTTTTAACGATACACATACAAATTAATATTTATTTAAAACTTACTTTTGTCCACATCTTAACAGCGATTCTACATCTTGATTAGAGCTTAAAAAATATAATTTTTTTTGTCAGAAGTATTTAAAATATTCTCCTTGCTATGGTAGTATCATCACAAATTGCTTCGTCAGCCCCTAATTAACGTGATATGAAGAAAGCAGCACTTTTTTTGGGCCAACCAAGTTTTCTCTCAATATATTTTTGCCCTGGATTGTAACGATTTCTTTGAAGATCACTTCTTTCATAACTTAATTACAAAACATATCACGATATCGAATACAAGTAGCACCATCTATTGTTGACTAATACAATTAAGTAATTAAAATCAATGTTTTGAATACGTTTAAATCTTTCGCTCAACCCATTGTTATTACAGGATATTTTAAATACTTCTCTAATTAAGTAACACTTTTTTGGTTATTTGGTACATACTGTTTTACTTTTACTGAGTCCAAGTCGCCTTTTCCTAGGTCCTGTCTTTTAAAACGTAACTCTACAGGATTTTGGCTGGATAGGATCAAGCTCAGTCCGAAAATAACTGAAAGTAAAGAACTACCAATAATTTAATTATTCTATTTTTTTATTGGTACTCGATTCGGTCTTTTTAAAATATATATTCACTTCATAATAATCGGTTCTTTTGTGTAATAAAAATTGTAATGTACCAGGAACAAAAAAAGAGGTCAAATGCGTGTCGGAACACGCATCTTTCGTTATTGATATCTGTTGTAACGGTTGATGCAAACAAAGCGAAATAATTATAATTGTTCTAATCAAATGCCAGTACTTAGATATTATATTGATGTAATAGACTATCGGGACTACTGTCTAAAGTTTTAATCAATACCTTCTGTAATTATCTTGCTATAAATGATGAAGATTTTTTAAGTTATTTGTGTTTGAATTAAATAAAACTAATTTATAATATTACAGATTTTCACAATTAAATGAAACTACGTGATGTAGTATTATTTCTACTTTCTTTAAGTTCTTTACCACGACCTAGGTTTCGTTGTATTACAACATCTTCAGGTGAGATATTAGCAAAGATCTTTGCTAATAGCTCACATGAAGATGTTGTAATACAACGAAACCTAGGTCGTGGTAAAGAATTAAATAAAGTAGAAATAATACTACATCACGTAGTTTCATTTAATTGTGGATAATGAATTTCTACAAAATTAACGCCAAATATATTCAATATTACAGACTTTATTAATTTTAATACAGATAAACTCTAAGTAAGGAATATCTCTAACAAAATAAAAAACCGAATTCTTTTCGCAGGACTTCACTATCCCATAAAAGTTAGCACATCTATCATTGAAATTTCAGCAAAACTTGTTTAACTTTGAAATTTGCACTGCAACAAATAAAAACAAGACTAGAAACATACAAAGAAAATAAAATAAATTTACTTACAAACTCCGAAAAACATTCTAAACGAAGACGAAGGAGCCATTGTATTTAGTTCCCTTTCTAATACTAGCCTATGTAAAAGAATTTATATATGCGACGGTGGTATTAAAGCTACGTATGCTATTATCTGTGACTAATCTGTAGTTACGACCTGAGTAATTGATTCACGTTTACAAAAATGTCATGGAGGTATACACAGATTTATTTAAGGTAAAGGCTCGCGCACATTTATGTGGGTCAGAAAAATTTAAGAGGTGAAAAAATTTTGATCGATTACTTTCGTACGTTTTGTATGGAACAACGCATATTATAGGCGGACCGCAGCGGACACAAACGCAGCGCGGCCCAAAGCACAGTACACCATTTACTTGAGTATTTCTGCACTTGAGACGAAGGATTGTGGTGCGGTCCACTTCGGTGTGCGATTAACAGAGATATTTGACATTATAGAGTAATGAAAAAATCTTGATCAATTTACTTCCATATGTTTTGTAAGGAACAACGCATATTGTAGGCGGACCGCAGCGGACAAAGACGCAACGCTGCCCAAAGCGCAGTACACCATTTACTTGAGTATTTCTGCACTTGACACGAACGATTGTGGTGCGGCCCACTTCGGTGTGCGATTAACAGGGACATTTGACAATATAGAATACTGAAAAAATCTTGATCAATTTACTTTCATATGTTTTGTACGGAACAACGCATATTGTAGGCGGGCCGTGGCGGACACAACCGCAGCGCGGCCCAAAACGCAGTACACCATTTACTTGAGTATTTCTGCACTTGAGACGAAGGATTGTGGTGCGGTCCACTTCGGTGTGCGATTAACAGGGATATTTGACATTATAGAGCAATGAAAAAATCTTGATCAATTTACTTCCATATGTTTTATAGGAAACAACGCATACTGTAGGCGGACCGCAGCGGACAAAAACGCAGCGCGGCCCAAAGCACAGTACACCATTTACTTAAGTAATTTTTCCACTTGGCACGACGGGTTGTGGTGCGGACCACTTCAGTGTGCGATTAACAGGATATTTGACATTATAAGTAATTAAAAAATCTTGATCAATTACTTTCATACATTTTGTATGGCTATCGCATATTACAAGCGGACTTAAAAAATGCAGCGAAAATGTGTATTACCTTAAATGGGAGCTTAAAAAATGAGCGCTTACTTTAACTAGAAATTTAAAAAATAAACGCTTTCTTAAGTACAAGTTTAAAAAAGGGAGGGTTACTTTAAATGGAAACTCATAAAATGAACTGAGCTTACTTTAAGTGAAAGCTTAGAAAGAGGACCCTTACCTTAAATGAATGCTTAAAAATGTGCACTTAGCTAAAGTGGAAGCTTAAAAAGTGAGCGCTTACATTAACTGGGAGCTAAAAAAATGTGCAATTACCTTAAGTGGAAGCTTAAGAAATGAGCGCTTACTATAAGTGGTAATTAAAAAAAATAACGCTTACCTCAAGCAGAAACTTGAAAAATTACCACTTAACTTAAATGGAAGCTAATTTTTAAGCTTCCATTATTAAAAGATCCCTTATTTAAAAGGAAATTTTAAAAATGAGCGCTTACCCTAAGTGGAAGGCATAATAATCGTAGCTTATCTTAAATGGAAGCTTAAATAATGTGCGTTTATCTTAAGTAGAAGCTTAAAAAATGAGCACTTCCTTAAGTGGAAATTAGATAGTCTTTTTAAAACCAACTTTACAAAAGTAGGTACTAAAAAGTAAAAAATAATTTACTCGAAATAGATACTTACTCATACGCAATTAATAATTAAGTTACATATTTTTGAAGTCGGCGCGAGCACTGTTGGCCAATTTAAACAGATTTAAAATTTCATGTCATTTATAATATAAATTTAAAACTTTAACTTTTAATGTATTCACAATACGAAATAGATTTATAAAGGGCGCTTTTATAAAATAAAATTTTACATTTGTTTAAGTATGTGGGTATCTATTTTGAGTTAATAATTTTTTATGTTTTAGTACATACTTTTTTGAAGTCGGTTTTTTAAAATATATTTCATTTAGAATTTATAGTGATTAATAATATGAATAATTATTTTCTTAGAATATAGAATAATTATAAAAAGTTACGTTCATTTGAGGACCTCATCATCAGATCGTCGTTATATTTTTATGAGACCACCCCTAAAGTACCCTCTTTCATATAAAAAAGAATCTCGTAATCGATCCACTCGGTAAGGACTTATCTGTGAACGTATATAAAAAAAAGATTCCAACGAAGAACCTCTTTCTTTTTTTGAAGTCAGTTAAAAATGGGCACTTAAGTGGAAGATTAAAAAATGAGAGGTGAGCGCTATGCAACTCATTGAAAAATTGAGGCGGCGCTCATTCCGGACCACAGCGTATAGCTATTTCTGCAGCATTTTTCTTAAAGTGGTTGTCTATTGACATTGCACACGTCTATATCCATTCAAAGGATAACTCAAACAAACAATATTTTTTAATTTAAATTTCATACACTGAGGAAATAGACTCGAAAACGTGAAAATAAGAAAACGTTTAATATGGCATCACGATATTTAACAGAAAAGAAAATTGTTTGATGAGTTTCATAACTGCAACCTGTGTTGTTTATGCAAAATGATATTTCAAGACCAATGCTTAAAAACTATAAATGGTCTGTGAGACCTCACATTCATTTCAAAAGCCCCATTTACTGATACGCCTCGCAATATGCGAAAAAAAATAATGCTCCATCTCTACATTGAACCTTAATGTTTTAATATACCCCATATTTAACAAAAATAAGGTTTTTTACATTTTAATTGAGACCCATATCTACCGTTCGTCTCAATCTTTGTTTCTACCTTTTAGTATTATGTATCTTTTAGTCTTATGTAAATATAATTCCACGAGTAGATATGGGTCTCAATTAATACTTTTCTGTCTTTTTCGAGGAATAAACATAGACTTATATTACTTCGTAAGGACAGACCCATAGCAACTGAAAAATGTCCCACTAGAAACGGTGCATTTCACTTGACATTTCATTCTCGTGAGTACGTTTGTTCTGATAACAATAAAAAAATACCGGATTGGGTAGTGAAAATATGTTTAAATTACAGTTCGAGAATGTTAAGAAAGGTTAATGTATGTTATAATGTTTTCGCGTACATATTTTGTGACCTACATGGTCGACATGGAGAACGTGTTTTCGTACATTATTTTTGTTAAATATTAATTTTTCTTTGGCTTGATTTTTGAATATCGACTGATGAGAACGGTATCGGAAAAACAGGAAACCTTAGAAGCAAAATGAGTAAGTATTTGTCAATTTGTCTGTCACATCAGTAATTCAAAAACTTCTAAAGCGACAAACTTAAAACTGGAAATGTAAGCATAAAATGTTCATAGGTTTGAGTCGTATAGTGATTAAATAAAGATAACGCATACACTTAAGCCAATACATGAAAGACACGTGTTAACACACACGTTGTGTTTTCAATTATTGAGAGCAATGTTTACCATGTTGTAGATTATTAAAATCATTTCCCAGTTTGTTAAATATAAGTCGTGCAAAAACGATTTCGCGGACTAAAGAATAGTATTTTATCAGTAGAAAATTTGTTTTTTTTGTTTGTGTGTGCGCGCTAGAAGAGCCTTAATATAACTGATTTTTTGAAACCAGTGCTTTTCGTTAGAAAACGGAATCGACACATTTTCAAAATAGTCAACCTTTCAAATAATAATTAAATTGTAACAGAGCGAATTCCGTATTTGGAAAATATTTTAAAAAGAGTAATTGATTCAGCGTATAGGATGATAATAGAAGCCAGAAAAACTTTTTTTACAATTTTCGTCAGTCTGTCAGACTGTTAATTTGTGCGTCAATCATGCAAAATCTACTGGACGGATTTTGATGAAACTTGGTACAGTAATAGTTTATATCCAAAAGCAATTATTTTGCTTATTTGGAAAAATATATCCTTAAATTAATAACTTACTACAAAACAGTTTTCTCCATATTATTATGCACTCATCAGTACATGACTTAATAAATTTGAAAATATACCTTAAAATAAATAAGAAATCGGGACACGTCTCACTTGTACAATATAATAGTTATTAATGTAGGAGACGAGTTGTATGTAGTCTAACGCGCAAAACCTATAAATACTATAGTCTATGTATCCTTCGACATAAATAGGTATATGAGATAGTTGAAGATGTTGTCTATGTATCATTAGTTTGCTTCCTACAACTATTTCGACGTTTTAACTGTCTATCGACAGTCGTATATATATTTCTATCTTTATCTTTGATTACATGGCGTTCGTTCTCTCCACAGAGAACTTTGCAAATGTCAAGTGTGGAGAAAAGGCTATGCATTACTGATTAAATCATATTTCGGATATTTGCCATTGTTGCTTGTTAAAAAAGGAATAAACTATACAATAAAACAAAAATTAAATGAGAAGTTGACTACAATTAAGGAAAATGAAGAAAATGAGATTAGAATATACAGAGAGTGCAAATAAGTACATACAAATATGCAAATTTGCATGTGTTGAAAATTTGCATTTGCTTATTTGGTCAGATATAAATTAAATGTGATCCTGAATGAGTTGGTATCTTTCTATATATCTTGCACATCACCAATTTTGAATTAAAGTAATAAACAAATATTTTAAACTAAAATAATATAAAATACGAGAACAGGGTAAATGATTATCGAAAACATGCCGCAGATATGTATCTGTACGTAAACGGAGAGTATTATAACATTATCATTTCTTTAATACAAATTTTATTTTTTTAAATCTCAACCTTTTCAAAGCTATTGAAGTATATTTGTACGGTTCTTGTATAATCATCCTACCATCGCCGACAACTATAAATACGCAACTTCACGTTGCAGAGAATAAATTAAAACTGATTGGCACAGAATGAAGTTGACATAATTTAGCCACCTTAGAATTTAGAGTAACCCAGAAGGCGCATACGCGCAAATCACTTCGCGGTCGCAGTGAAGTCAAAAATCGATGGAGGGGGCACCTCGCTCCGCCTATTAGCGCCCTTCCCCAACGCGCACAGTGTTACCAGCAGAATAAATTTACCCACGAACTTCAGGAAATCGACGCATATAAATATATTTGCTTGCAGTAGTAGGATCCACATTTGCATCAATTTATATGGTCATGGCTTGGCTTACATGAAGTATTATTAAGGCCGCCATGTTAAATTTCTAAAATGTTTATTCTTACCACAACCAATGGCCAAAGTATTTAGATTAAAATTATTTAAAAACTTTGTCACATTTTACCATTTTATTCATGACTTAACACTTTTACACTTAACACTTTTTATTCATGACTTAACACTTTTAATACAAAAACGAAACAATTATCTTAGTGAGTTAAAGTAAAAAGAGATGTGAAAAAGCCCACAATAAAAGTTTGAAAATATTCGATCTCAGACTAAAAAAATTAAAAATAGGACGAAACAATTATTTAGATTAATTAGCATTCAATGTCGTGATAAAATTCCTTCATATTTTAAACAATATCGGTTCGCATTTTTCAAGAAATTAAAGAAGACGGCGGAAATTAATGAATGTAACATGTGTTTCTTGCCGTAATCCTACATATAGTGATTGTATACGTAATTCGTACAGTATTCTAAAATTGAATATGATTTTAGAATATTTTACGTATTACGTTTTTACGTATTACATTTTCCAAATCCCGATTTTTTTACAAATAAAATTTTACATTTTTCAGTACCGAGCAATTAAGATGTTTTAATTTGGGTAAACATTTTTTTAAGAGGTGACAACACCAATAAAAATGGCGCGCTTCTGTTATAATAATCTACTTCGATATTTTAAAATTGCATAGTTAATTGAAAATGAAATTAAGTAATAATTTTTACGTATGAAAAGTAATCCCCATTTGTTTTTTTTTCAGTCCAGTGATTTTTTTGCAGGTGGGAATAGTCCAAGCCGGCATTTTAAGCTACATTGTCACATAGAAAGCACTTAACCTTTCAGAGCTGTGTCTTAAATTGCACTGACAGTCGTGTTTTGAAACTACAGTTTCAGTAGTTTTTTGGACACACTTTTGCGCGTGTTCTCGCCTTCTGGAGTACTCATTATTCTAAGTTAGCCACCTTAATTTTGAATCATTCCTGACATATATATATATAGTGTAGTGCCATTGTATCTACGTATTATAATTGGATTTGGTTATATAAAAATAACTTTTTTTATTACTTTACATAAATTCCAAGCTATTTAAGCATTGTCATAATAATATACATGCGTACAAATTGAAAACAATTTAAATGAAAATAACAAAATGAGACAGGTCGTATACAGTCGGCCATGTGACAGACGAAGTAGTTTCGTTTAATTGCAATAGATGGCGCACATGAATTGGTGTTGTCATTTTTGATTTGATTTATGTTCCTTTGGCCGTATCTTGATATTTATATGAATGGGGAGAAATGCCTATCAGCGATCTGTTTTATATAAAAATTATCCAACTTTGTATTGTAAAAACTCATTGAAATTCAGTAGCAAGCATATCGTCCTTTAGCTATTGTACTGGGATGACGATTCCGATAATAAAAGTAACAGGGCCCAGCGTATACACCGGGAAAATTCTGTTGAATTATTACAATATAATAATAATAATTATTATAATTTATTACATATACAACAACTGTGTTATTGCGTATATAATAAATTATAATTTTAATTATTAATTTATTACTTCCTTCAATTATACCTAAATGTTATATTAATACTGGCTTTTGTCCGATTTAACACTTGACATAAAAAAAAGTAGGGATTGATTGCGTTCTACACAAAACTTTAATTGTTTTTCCTTAACTCGTATTATTCTTGGCTTCAAAGTATAAAAAAATACATCCGCTACTTAAAAAAATCACGAAACATCGTATATAATTCAAATGTTTTCGTTTATTTTCATTTATTTATTTGTTTCGTATATATTTTTAATTTCCACTTTGTCATATGTTCTATCTTTTATACTCACCAAACCTTGGTTCCCAAGTCCAATCTTTTATACTCACCAAACCTTGGTTCTCAAAATTCACTTTTCCTCGAAAGGAATCCTCTGTGGTATCTCGCATGCGTTTGAGTCATTTTCCCATTCCTACCCATTTAGCTAGGCTGCGTGTCAGAGAATCTCCAATTTGCGACTGTGGGCTTGGAGAAGGCGATCTAAATCATCTCATTTTCATTGTCCATAGGATAACAGATTTCCTGCGTTTATTTACAAATTATTAAAATATAAAATTCATTAAGATAAGATCACTTTTATCTATTGCCAACAAACTCATTTTATGATTAATCATTCAGTTCATACGAAAGAACGACATTAAAATATGGAATCTTTCATATTTATATTCTTGTTTATTTTTGTTTTTGTTTGTTCTCATATTCCTATATAGTTATTTTGTACTCTCCTGTATATTATAATCTCATTTTCTTCATTTTCTTAAATTGTAGCCAACTTCTTACTTAATTTTTTGTTTTATTGTATAGTTTATTCCTTTGTTAACAAGCAACAATGACAGATATCCGAAATATGATTTAATCAGTGTAGTTTAGCCTTTTTTCCACACTTGACATTGGCAAAGGTTCTCTGTGGAGAGAACGAACGCCATATAATCGAATA
This sequence comes from Druceiella hillmani, assembly GCA_039881145.1. Lineage (NCBI taxonomy): Eukaryota > Metazoa > Arthropoda > Insecta > Lepidoptera > Hepialidae > Druceiella > Druceiella hillmani. The sequence continues at coordinate 9,072,808 of JAYKKI010000069.1, forward strand.
TAAAGATAGAAAACTATCTAAGAGTGTCGATAGACACATAGATAATATAGTAAAGATAGACAGTTAAAACGTCAAAATAGTTGTAGGAAATAAACTTCATTAGTTTGCTTCCTACAACTATTTATACCTAGATAGAAATAACTAGATAGAAAATTATCAACTACCTTAGATACCAATTTACATTGACGGATAGATAGAATACAGGTTTTGCGCGTTAGACCGCATACAAAGGGGCTCATACATTAATAACTATTATATGAGACGTGTCCTGATTTCTTATTTATTTTAGGAAATATTTTCAATTTATTAGGTCATATACTGATGAGTGCATAATAATATGGAGAAAACTGTTTTGTAGTAAGTTATTTAATTTAAGGATATATTTTTCTTTTATTAATTTATGTATGGAGGTGAGGATCAGAAGAAATCAGTTTTATAGTAAATGTAAAAGTTTGGTTAGGTTAGGAAGGGTGTTCTAGAACCTTTAGATAAGGTTCGGTTAAAGTAGGAAGTGTGTTCCAGAACAAACACTCTCTATCTACTTATGTGTGCGAGCAGGCGTGCATGTGTGCGTGCATGAGTGCGTATGTGATTGCATGTATTCGTGGGTGCTGCTAAATCGTTTTGCGCACGCCGAATTCTATGGGTTCACGCATAAAATGACACCATTATAATCAATCAAATTTTCTTTTGCCACATACCTTTCCCGGGATTCACTCTTTTAACCTTGACTTAAAGATCAAACATCGTACCGTGCATTGCACAGCGGACCCAACGTTACCATCAAAGCGATACGACACGACTTGGTGAAATTGACCGGATCAGCAGGTAAAATGCAGGTAAGACTAGGCCAATTTAGTCGTTCTGCCAGCTGTATCATCGGTGTTCAAATCTAGCATAAAGGTGAAGATTTTTTTTAGTTTTGCAGTTTTTTTTGTATAAAACGCGGTAGGTATTTAATTCAAATGATGATCTATACATTACACCGTCTTGAAAATCTATAAGAAAATATTTTCTTTCAGTCAGTACTGCTTCTGTTTTGTAATGTGATGTCTAATCATAATTAAGTGTTCTCTCTTTTGTTGTTTGAACTTGTAATTATGGTCGGTAATTAAACATTTCTCGATTGCTATTTGCTTATAATAATTATAAATTTTTCTCGCATCTTCAATATACATCACCAGACTTTCGTAGAATTGTAAAGTTACACTTAAATCTATATCAATGTAAATCAATATCAATTGTTCACTGGTCAAATTATACCTATGAAGAAAGTTTTCTAAACTATTAATGTGATAATTATTTCCAAACACTGCAGTTAATGAAGATAACAAGAAAATTCGTATCTTGTGAACGGCTTTTCGGATGTCTCCTCGCTTACAGTTATGCGATCTCCATCACTTCATTTCAATCTTTACTCAAATTTAGACAGGTATCTGCACGAAGAAACCATCATGTTTTGGATGATCTTTTTAATAGCATGTTTATAGGCTTTTTAATTCAGTTCGAAGCACGCTCCAGCGTTGAATGGATACAGCAAAAAAGTGTGTATGTTGAAGAAAAGCCCTTGATATTTTCTGCACTTTGCTTGACATTCTCAATTTAAATTTGAAGAATGTACCGAACGTAGCTATTTTATTTATGAGAAATAAGCTATTAAAATGAAAGAAAAGGAAGAAACAAAGCTAGAATAAAAATATGCACGTTTCCTTACGTTGATGGTTCGAGTTTGGAGGGTTCAATCCTTAGTCAAAGAATACCAACTGTTTCTGCGTAAAGAAGCGACACTCACCTCCCCCAGCCAGTTTAACGTCACCCGTAGATAAGGGGTACGATCATGTGTACGCGTTCCTAGGTTGCCGCCGCTGCGTGCGCGTGTGATTTGTTTGATTTTGTGATGTTTTATAATAATTCAATATAACGTTCCGTTATTGCGCTGTGTACGATTTTTAGAAAGCAATAAAATCACTAAGGATATGAGATTGTTTTGTCTCCCTCTTATTATTCGTTATAAATAATTTTATTTTGTATCACCAATTTATTTGGTTAGTACCTATAATTTTATGTGTATAAACATGTCACTGAGCAGTTTTAAATTTCAAACTGTTCTTAAAAGTCATTGTTTTGTTTGAACGCGGTGTATTTGGAAAACGTATCCTTATAGTATCGGCTATAGGCATATTATATTATTCATTAAGAGATATTTTACAAGAAGCAAATCTAATCAAGTCAAATGTACAACGAAGACAATATTTCAGTGTATCGCATTTATAAAGAAACAAAATTTATTTTTATTTAAGATTTTATGTAGTGTTTAGGATCCACACTAACAACTCCTCGACCTTTTTTCAAATTCTATCTTAATATTATTATTATCAAATTACTTTCACAAAATTAAATATATAGCATAAAATATTTATTATTATGATAACATTTTTACTATTAGGCAATAATAAAGACTTGCGCGCCAGTACCGAGTTACTGCGCCAGCGTGCCATCGACACAGTCATCGGGTCGACGCTATTGGTCAGAAAGAGAAACAGCTATGTTGCTGACGTATAGGATCATCTCGCTCGATCGACGCGATTGTCCGCAACGATCGAGAGCGATATGTAGTAATAGTGAACATTCTTTACCTGCACGCTGCTGGCAGCCCTACATTAATTTACGCACACACACAAACGGATACAGATAGGCGAATATGTATGTAATAGTGTAGTCAATTAAATTAGTTAGCTTGTATGGAGTGTCTGGGGTGTGTCTTAGTTTTATAGTTCTATAAATAGCCGATTTATATAAATAATATAAGCAGTTGAAACAAAATTATATGATGATTGTTAACAATCTAAAAAAATGTACAAACCCGTAACGTTAAGAAGAGTTCATCCTTAATTTTTATTAGTCTATACAGCTACAAAACAAACATTAATATATTAAAGAACATGATGACTGCCAATTTTCCTTAAAAGAATTGAAAAAAATATTAAGTTAAAATGGAACACGAACATATCAAATGATAAAACAATTAAGGCGCAATTAGTTCTTCCAATTAAAGTTTTAAAATAAGCTTTAACAAAATAAAATATTTTGTCAGAAAACCCCCTTAAAAATGCATTCGTTTTATAGAATATCGATATAGCATAGAATCGATAATATCGCACAGAATATCGATATTAAGTCTACATTGTATTAAAAAATATTTATTGATCTCTTCGCTTAACAACAATTTTATAACAGCGCCGCATCGCTTCAATTATTGAAACGCTTTAAGCACCGTCTATCTCGCATAACAAGCTGAGAGAGACACCGCTGTAAGACTAAAACGAAATGAAAATAAAATTTGTATATCGCTTAGACTATCTTTCTCGTTTTGTTTTTTTTTCTTCTAATCGTGTATGATGGATAGTGTGTAAACATTTAACTATGTGGCAAAGATGTTAAAACATCGATATTTTCTGACTTATTAATTCAAAATATGTTTTGAAAAGGCAACTTCTTTATATCCTTATCGCTGATTGTTGAAATTATATATTTATTTATAATAAAACAAATACTTTATTATTAATTATTTAAAAAACGACGTGCCAGGCATTTAGCTATTCCTGTACTTCTATTTGAGTTTCGGCAATAAGAACTATATCATCAGCATTCAGCAATCTCCAAGGTGGGGTTTTTGCAGATGTTCAATGAAATAGTTCATAACTAGGTTAAACAATAACGGACTTATTGTGAATCCTTAGTGAACTCCGACCTTAATTTTAAATCTACCAGTCTGGCCTGAGGGGCTATTAACCCTTGTGGTAATCTTTGGTGTAGAATTCTAATCAAGGATATGTTATGTTGCGGGACTAAATGTGATCTTCCAGAGCTAACTGTGAACTCAAAGCTTGCCGAATCAGATCTCTAGATACGCGATCAAAAGCTCGATTCTCTAGGTCGATAACTAAGAGATGTAGGTCTTTCTTTCTATAGCAATCTATATTTTGCTACCAGAATCTTCACGCGTATTGCATCTGTAGTTCCCATTCCGTTGGTGAACCCGCATTTGTTAGTTTAATACCATAGTAGTTGATGCAATTTGCCACATCGGCTTTATTTTTATAGAAAGGGATTATGCTGTTGACTCACCCTATGTTCGGGAACTTTCCGTTAATCATGATTTTATTGAAAACGTTTTTGAGCCACGCCTCTCCGGAACTCACAGCCCCTTTCCACACCAACACTTGTATCCCAATTGTCTTCTTATTCCTCATTTTAAATAAGTCTCTCGTCACCTCAGATGTTGTGATTTCTTCAGTAGCGCCTTCCGTTGGTGGAATTGTGTTTTGGGTTTAGTGTAGTCCTATATCGACATCCTTGTCGATATTATTGAACACCACTAAACTTCTGAGGTTTCAGATTCTATATGATAAGTCTATGGTACGAGTAGAACGCGTACTACGAGGGTATTGTGCAAAATATAATAATTTTATGGTACGAGTATCTATACTAATATGAGTATCTATGTAATAAATCTATAGTACGAAGAGAACTCGTACTACGAGGGTATTGTGCAACATATAATACGTTTATGGTACGAGTATCTATACTAATATGAGTATCTATGTAATAAGTCTATGGTACGAGTAGAATGCGTACTACGAGGGTATTGTGCAACATATAATAAAACTATGGTACGAGAAGAACTCGTACTACGAGGGTATTGTGCAACATATAATAAGTTTATGGTACGAGTATCTATACTAATAGGAATATCTATGTAATAAGTATATGGTACGAGTAGAACGCGTACTACGAGGGTATTGTGCAACACATAATAAGTCTATGGTACGAGTAGAACTCGTCCTACGAGGGTATTGTGCAACATATAATAAGTCTAGGGTACGAGTATCTATACTAATTTGAGTATCTATGTAATAAGTCTATGGTACGAGTAGAATGCGTACTACGAGGGTATTGTGCAACATATAATAAAACTATGGTACGAGAAGAACTCGTACTACGAGGGTATTGTGCAACATATAATAAGTTTATGGTACGAGTATCTATACTAATAGGAATATCTATGTAATAAGTATATGGTACGAGTAGAACGCGTACTACGAGGGTATTGAGCAACACATAATAAGTCTATGGTACGAGTAGAACTCGTCCTACGAGGGTATTGTGCAACATATAATAAGTCTAGGGTACGAGTATCTATACTAATTTGAGTATCTATGTAATAAGTCTATGGTACGAGTAGAATGCGTACTACGAGGGTATTGTGCAACATATAATAAAACTATGGTACGAGAAGAACTCGTACTACGAGGGTATTGTGCAACATATAATAAGTTTATGGTACGAGTATCTATACTAATAGGAATATCTATGTAATAAGTATATGGTACGAGTAGAACGCGTACTACGAGGGTATTGTGCAACACATAATAAGTCTATGGTACGAGTAGAACTCGTCCTACGAGGGTATTGTGCAACATATAATAAGTATAGGGTACGAGTATCTATACTAATTTGAGTATCTATGTAATAAGTCTATGGTACGAGTAGAACTCGTACTACGGAGGTACTGCGGAACACATGCAGATTTAAGGCTAGTGTTTCTGTTAGAGTATTTAGACATATTAATATTATTTTTCATTCTGTAAACATATTGTCTAGAATATATTTTTTGGAGTGAAATATTTTTTGGAGACATTTTCAGCAAGATATGTCTTATACAAAATTCTGAGGAAATTAATTTTACTATACTTATAATTTGCTCCTTGAACTGAAATCCCACACAGTAAAAGAAAAAAATTCCAGTAATCTAAATACTCTGAAAACTTTCCATTCATTATTTCGTTATGATTATATTTAAATAAAAACATTGTGAGCATCATGGGACGCCTAACAGATGTGAAGCATCCAAATTTTTTTATATTTTTATATTGAAATATTTTTATTTTTACGAATTGAAACAAATAATCAGATAGATGTTAATAATATGATATTAGTTTAATTTTCTTTTTATGAAAAAAGTTATAACAGAAACATTAATTAACCATCTATTGAAAATACATTTTTAATTTTATAATATGATTAGCTGACAGGACGCAAAGTCGTAAAAAACCGACAAGACGCGAAGTTGGCTGAATTAAGTCGGAAAGAGCCGACAAGACGCGAAGCTGGCCGAATTAAGTCGGAAAGAGCCGACAAGACGCGAAATTGGCCGAATTAAGTCGGAAAGAGCCGACAAGACGCGAAGCTGGCCGAATTAAGTCGCAAAGAGCCGACAAGACGCGAAACTGGCCGAATTAAGTCGGAAAGAGCCGACAAGACGCGAAGTTGGCCAAATGGCGTGTCTAGCGACGTGCCATCATTACGTTTAACTCCTATCCAAACGCATCAATAGATGTTTCATATCAATAATTACTGTAATGTGTAAGGTATATTATGTTTTATCATTACGCCGAACTTCGTGATTCGCAAAAAAAATTATGGGCCTTTATCTCTTGATCGATCTTAGGTAAGTTTCTAAAATTAGTTTAAAGTAGTTTTAGAATCCTTATTAGGCGCCAGTTCAATTGATAATAGAAACACTATTGGAAAATTGTGAGTTTTATCATTTTCAAAAAAACTCCGTTTTATTACTTGTTGCGAATCATCAATCTGTTCCTCTGCATATGCCATGTTCATTATGCATCTGCATGCGCACGCCAACAATTAAAAAAATTAATTTGGGTAAGCGTGGAAACGTCAATGGTTGGTTGGGCAATCGTAATAGAACTGGTATCCCAACCAACCAAAAAATTGTCGTATTTATGATAATAATTGCTGAACGACATTATCAGATATGTCACAACTTCGTCAAAGTCGTGGCCGCTGGTATGTTTATTTAGAGCTAAACACTGACCTCTAATATATTGTTACACTGACCTCTAATATATTATTGCTTTATGCAAAATTATAATGAAGCAATTTGATTCGCGCCATTGTAGCGCTGGTAGTAAGTGTCCACAATAGTGAGCGTCCACGCAACTAATGTTAAAAATAACACAGCACGGCTAAATAAATCAATAAAACCTTCGATACATTAAAATGTTATAAAGCCTATCAAATTGTCATAGATTTATTTTTTCAGTTATAGTCTAATAACAAACTCAAATATTCAGAGTTAATAATTGAATTTTTTCTATGGGTAGTAATCTAATATCCAAGCCACACACACACACACATAAATGGATATATATATATATATATATATATATATATATATATATATATATATACCTTGTGTTAACTTCTTTAATATATGAAAGTTATCTAATTTAAATTATGAGTAATGAATGTACTTACCCGTACGATGCCATAGATTATTTAAATTCATCTTGTAAAACAAGAAACAATATTCTCGTTTTATACATAAGATCTTTAAGTACGTTCGCAGTTAATACCACTTTAAAATTTAAATCCATTGAAAGTTTACGTTTATTATTTTTATAAACATGTTAAAATAATGACTCTAAAAAAAGAAGCTACAGTTAAACCACCTTTCTGTTTTTGAAAAATAAGTGCTATACTATTTCTGTGATTCTAAGTTGTATGCTACAGGTTCACATACAGCTAAGCAGTCATACGTAATTTTCTTTCGATTGGCTTGAATAATAAATTCTGCAACATACATATCTGGTCAGGTATGTAAATATTCTACAATAAGGTCAAGTGATTTAGTATTAATATTTGCTTTGATATGACTTGTTGCGTACTCAGATATTCTTGCAAATTATTAAAATTATGTCGCTGTATGTATCAGGCGTTCACTAACTTAAATGTCCAACATCACTATTACTGTGGCAGGCGCTGTCGCTTCAGGGTATTTTCCACAACACCTGAGCTATTTCTCGCGTACTAGTGTAGCAGAAAATGTAATGGCAACGTATTTATAACAAATTATTTATGTCGTAACGAAATTCAAATATATACATTTTGCATAGACATGTGTATTACTTTCAATTAGTTTTGAAAAGAATAAAATAAGTAAACAGTAAGAGAAAACAAGTGAGACCAGAATTAAAAAGATAGAACAGGGCGATTTCAAAAAACAAATCGACCAATCACGGTTGTCTTATTTTTGAAAACCATATATGTGGCGCCATCTCTTTATATTATTTTCGGTCAACGAGTATCCCCAAGCTAATGGTCGCAAGAAAACATAGATGGCGTATTCAATAAATTATTTGCGAGAACATTCGTGAGAATTAATCATTAATAAAGTGATTAAGCACACTTAAATGAAACTACGCGATGTAGTATAATTTTTTTATTTAAATTCTTCTATTCTAAATTATTAACTGTATTTAAATTCTTCTTCTTTATCTAAATTCTTAACGTTATTTAAATTCTTTACCATGACCTAGGTTTCGTTGGATTATAACATCTTCTGGTGGGCTATTAGCAAAGATTCACCTGAATTTAGTAACAGTTAGTACAGCTGATATTAGTAATTATTTTTAGTATTGTTTGATAAAATGTTTATTGCAATCATTTTTAGATCTCAATAATTTAAACCGTGGGTCTAAAAATGTACACAAACCAAGGGTTTTTATTATATTTTACATGTTGATATTATATTTCCAGCCCTGCTTTTAACTTGATTATGACATTTTGTTATGTTGGTATTTATATATTCCTCATTAAAGTGCATGTCATTGCATAGGCCTAACAGACAATTGCTCAAAACTATAGCTAATCCGGAAGCAAAATATTTTTTCATCACTTAGAGAGTTTGTCAGCTCTTCAAAAGGCACTAGCACTGCAACCAGGTGGCATATATGTCCCACTCTTCTTCCTTTAAAATGAGGTAATCTCGATTTACATTAAAAAATAAAATGAAATTTTTACAGCTTCATACAATCAACATAAAACAACTTAAACTTGAGTTCTAACGTGCAGCTAACTCTTGAGTTAGTCTTTAAGATTATTAGTACCTATATATGTTACTTGATAAGCAGTTAATTTTTAAGATGTTTGCGAGGTCCTCCTAAAATATCCAACAGTTTTTTTTTATTTCGCCAAATGGGATTTGAATTAGTTTTAAGGCTCCTTTGACAACTAAATTTAGAGCATGGACAAATCAGATATAATTCTTCTACCCTAGCTCAATTCGAATAGCATTGCAAATACTACTAGCATTATTAGACATTGAAAAATTATTTTTCTTTGACATATTCCAATTTTCTACTATGGATTTAAATTTTTCTTCAAGACTATATATAGCACTGCGAAATAGCTTGCATTCTAATAAAACAGATTTAAATACAAAATATTTAGTTATGTGTACCTATAAAACAGATTTAAATACAAAATCTTTAGTTATGTGTACCTATAAAACAGATTTAAATACAAAATCTTTAGTTATGTGTACCTATAAAACAGATTTTAATACAAAATCTGTAGTTATGTGTACCTATAAAACAGATTTTAATACAAAATCTTTAGTTATATGTACCTATAAAACAGATTTTAATACAAAATCTTTAGTTATTTGTACCTATAAAACAGATTTAAATACAAAATCTTTAGTTATGTGTACCTATAAAACAGATTTAAATACAAAATCTTTAGTTATGTGTACCTATAAAACAGATTTTAATACAAAATCTTTAGTTATGTGTACCTATAAAACAGATTTTAATACAAAATCTTTAGTTATTTGTACCTATAAACAGATTTAAATACAAAATCTTTAGTTATGTGTACCTAACAGCTATGTAACTTTCATTGATTCTGGGCGTCCAACAGCTGCTCGTAATGCGTACAGGATTAGCTTGAGATTGCATTATAATTTTTGACATTCGTTTAAAGTCTGCTGATGTAAATGGAACTAAAGACGCAGATTGTTTTTTTTTTCTGGATGAGGCGCATTAATTAAACATAATAGATTACGAAATTCACAATAATACTAAACGGTTTCATGTCTTTGATGATTAATTTAACAGTTCTTGGTCAATTTTTTTTCACTTCTTGAGATAATTTTCTCGGAATATACGAGTTAATATTTCTCTGACACTTAAAAACTGACGGATTAACATCGATATTATACATATATTTATTTACAATAATGATGGAAATTGACCACAGAACAAATTCAACCACTCGCTCGCGAGTCCATAAAAAATATACATAAAAATCGGTTTCAGTTTCAAGGTTAAAGTTGTTTACAGAACTTTAACCTTGAAACTGAAACCGACACATCGAGTAAGCTAACAGGGCAAAAATGGTTATTCCATTACAGATTACTGCTAATATTCGATGATAAATAATAAACGCTAATGTTTTAAAATAGATGGCATTATGCGTCCGATCGTGCACTGAATATCGGTCAAGTTGGCAACCGATGCTGGCATCACTTGCCAGTATTGGATGCCCGCATCATTATTGCGAAAACGCCCATCTATAATCCAGCCGTAGAATATAGAGTACAGAATTGACATCACGCATACTAACCCATACTAAAAAAATGGTCGTAATTTTGTACGGAAAAGAGGAAGCCGACGAAGCTGCCACCAAGTGGCACTCCGATTATTACCAACGTCAAGATAGATGGCGCTGTCTAGTAAGAATTATTACCCAAAGATGACATTATGATACGTTGAATTCAAATTTATTATATTTAAAGCCTATTAAAATATATTAGGAAATATTTTCACTTTCATAAATTTTTATTAAAACTTTAAAATAATTAAATTTCACAAAACATATAACTGACATTTTACAATTATAGTATTCTAAAAGGTAATTATTTCAAACATATATTTGGATTCTGAAGTGACTTCAAAAGCATGCTTCAAGATTTCTCTGACTTTGATGCTGTTCAGGTAGATTATAATCTGGTAACTTGCGGCGCTGGGTTCTTAATAGTTTATGGATTTCCTCTACTGTAGAGCTGAATATAAAAAATACATACACACGGATGATACATATATATATATATATATATATATATATATATATATATATATATATATATATATATATATAGATGTTATTGCGTATTCTGTGGTGTACATTTCTTAGCGTGTCTCAATGGAAAAATTGATTTCCAAATTTTGATAAAATTCTCAATTCGAGTTAGCAGTTAGAAGTGTTTCCACCAATGGTCGTAAAAATGTTTACATTAGAACATTTGTCAGGAAAGGGTTATTATTTATCAAGTTCACAATGTTTGGTCCAATTACAATGTTTTGTATTGAAATTGACATAGATGGAGTTTTTAAAATTCCTCCTTGAATTTAACATTTACAAATAATAACTTCCAAACTTAAGCATTTTACATTCGTAACTAACTTTATGACTATATTGAAACTTTAAGCTATTACTAATCTCAGCTATTGCAACACTTTTTGTACAGATTGCCTATTGCATGAATTGTAATTATTAATGTTAAGTTCATGTTAAAATTCGTAGATTGTTCTATATTTATAAAATATTGACAGAACTTGAATAGTTAAAATTGTATCCCACATACGTGTGATTAGATTATTGCAAAGTAGGGGCAGAATATTCCAAGGGGAATAGGAAAGGAAAAGAAAATGGATAGGTTAAACAGTTGGAAAAATATCTAGTGAATCCATGATCTAGTGTAGAAAAACATTAATTAATATTGGCATATACAAATCTACCATTTAGCATACTAGATCACTATTAGATATAGCTTATTAGATCATAGACAAGTAAGCACAACAAGTACTTTTATTCTGCCTGAAATTTCATCACAGGGGCTATGGCTTTATGCTATGTTTGCTTGGTTAATTTAAATAAAGTAATGATCAACTATAGGCGAAACATAAACAATATTTTTTAACTCTTAAGGCTGGTAGATATTAACATCAAAGTAATTTATGAAAGCAATATTATTATATTGTCAGTAAAAATAAAATGAGGACAAATAAACTTACGATATATTGATAATACTGATTATGCACAGGTAAAGGGGCTTTGCGTTCTCACTCCCCTAAACATTCAAATACGGTTTACAAAACTTTATTCAATTCATATAATGGATCCTGGTGAATCTGAAAAATGAAAAGTTCCGTAATTCTTGATTTTCTTTTCCAAATGATTTGTTTTCTTTAATTCTATTTAAGTTTATAATACAACAGTTTCATTCTAATGTAATTTTTAATAAATAAATTTGAAATATCATCTGTACAAAATATCTGACAATCAACAGTAACTCGTTTTAAATATCGCAATATACTCTCTTTTAAATTATCAATAAATAGTATATATACGAAATATACTATTTATAATACGAAATATACTATTAATCCTGCATCTAAAATATTACTGATACTTTCTATAACTACCTTATACATATCTAAGTTATTATTAGCCCCAGCCTACTGCCTACTACTATCAACAACCCACAATCTGTTAATTGTTTGCTTAATACGTTCGATATAAAATTGTTTATCCTTACTTTAACTGGAAAATTACAACTCCAACGACGTATACTGATGGTAATTGTGAAATGGTAGCCAAATTGTTATAATCTTTTGGGTAATTAAAATACAAGTTTATAAAAATTTCTTTAATTTTTTAATAATATACAAATGATCAAATAAAGTGTAAGAGTCTTTTGGTAAAATAAGTTTCAACGTTTGTTTTATTTTAGGAATTGTCATATTTTCCGATTTATCATACTGCTTAGGTTTCCGAAATCTTCTTAATTTACGCCTCAGCAGTTCGATGGTCTTCTTCGGTGCATGTATCTTTTTAACAAGTCTGGAACTCCTCATTTTTTTTGGCTGCCTCTCTTCGAAACGCTGACCCTGCTTCCGGAAATATGTCATCCTACAATCATTAACAATTCCCAAATATATGTAATATTTGTATATAAATTGGTAAGTAATGATTATATGTGATATGCAATAAAAACGCATGTTACTATTTTCACATAATCTGGCAATTCCGAACATGGGGCGACTAACATGAATACATATAATTTATCTCACATAATTTATCAGTTGTCGTTGAAATTAAAAATGTACACTGCAAGATACACTATTTCTGTTTAGTGTTGTTGGTGTTTATCTGTATCCCAGTGATGAAAACTTGCTTCAAAATGAGTTAAATAAAGTGAAGATTTAAAATGAAATGAAACTACGTGATGTAGTATTATTTCTACTTTCTTTAATTTCTTTACCACAACCTAGGTTTCGTTGTATTACAACATCTTCAGGTGAGCTGTTAGCAAAGATAGTTTAGTAAGATCTTTGCTAATAGCCCACCTGAAGATGTTGTAATACAACGAAACCTAGATCGTGGTAAAGAACTTAAAGAGAGTAGAAATAATACTACATCACGTAGTTTCATTTAACTGTGAATAATGAATTTCTACAAAATTAACGCCAAATATATTCAATAAAGTGAAGATACTCGTCTATAAGCCTGATATTAAGTACTCAATCAAATCGCAATCAGTTATATCACTAGTTTATGTATATCTAATATATACTTGATGTTAAAGGTGCTGACTGGTCAGTACAATTCCTTGAGTATAAGTTCAAATCTCATCTAGACTACGAATAATTTTACTGATTGTCTTAGATATTAGAATAATATAAATTACCTTAGATATTCCTTTACAGAAATAGCTAACTTCTGCTATCACTGAAACAAAATTGTGTTATAATTTGTGGTTATAAATATAGTTATATAGGTGTAAATGTCCAATTTAACGACATTTAAAAATAGTTTCTTACACTATTTGGTAATAAAAAATAATACTACAAACGATACTAACTAAACGATATATAGTTTCACATTTTGGAAGCCTGAAAAATGAGTCTTCTATTAGTTTTTGAGTGGAGTGACAGCCGGGTACAACGCCCGCCATTATTAGAAACTACAATACAATCAAAATAGCTTATTGGTATCTAAATGAATTTGAAAATACTTATAAAAGCAGTATTAAAATTAAAAATTCGCAGTAGAAAATATGTGTTAGAGGCCACACAAGAATATTCGGTATTATACTTCTTTATTATTTGTGTCTACTAATATTATAATATTGTAGAAATAAGAAAAAGTGAAATATTAATTTAAGGAAGTTATTTAATGAACCTTTTCGCATATTGTTCCAATTACTCTTAATTTTTTTTTTTATTATTTGTATCCGCTAATATCACAATATTGTAGAAATTACAATACTGAATTTTTTGCAATATATACATGATGAAGTGGAACGAGGAAAACGAGGAACTGATAAAGATGCCGAGGGAGAAGAAAGGTACATTTATATATAAATTGAATGGCTCTCTGGAGAGATATAATAGACCAACAAGGTTTAGTGTTGTAAATGGAAATTGCTAAAACGTAAAGAATCTGCAGACGTAATTTTTGCTACAGAACTATGGAAGCTGCTTTAAATAATCAGTAAAATCTTTGCATATATCAAAACACTCCATTAGAAATAACTGAGATTCTTGAAAAAATAGTTGGCATCGATGGTGACGTGACAATCACAACTTGTACGGCTGCTTCCAATTCTCTGCCACAATTAGATAGGCTTCTTAAAGAAACATTTATAGGGTGCATATAGAAACGGTTCTAAAACGGTGCACAAATTCAATATTTTGTATTGTAAATAAGTTCAATATTTTGTATTGTAAATATTATTCATGTTGCTGATCAAATTATCTCATTTAAATTAGATTAAATTATACTCTCACATGATAAAAATATTATCTGTACAAATTACTGTCTGTGTAAATTATTATTTATTGATTACTACATATAACATTTGTTTAATACCCACCTTCAATTGTTTAATACCTACCTTCAACTCTTCAATTTGTTTAATACCCATCATTTACTTATAATTACGAGAATGCATTACTAATAACCTAGTGTACCTAAAATGTCAATAGGATATTTCACAGTGGTTTAGAAGAGGAACAGCATCGTGGAAAGCGAAAAGCTATAAAAAAGATACTAAAAATTGAAGATTGAACGCCGTGATAGCAACAAGCTCAACAAAAGGTATGACAAGAAAGAGCAAGAAAATGTAGACGTTTAAAAAAAGCAAAGGTAGCTCCAGTTAGAAAACTTACTCAGAAAAAACACTCCCGTAACTTATTGTAGTAGAACGTCGAAACAAGCATATAAGTCACAATGATTCACAACTTTCGACGCCGTTCTTTTCAAGATGTCCTTCAACGTCTATATGAGTAGTAAACAGAACCGTCAAAAGTTACAAGTGGCACATAGCTAAAGATAATCGAAATATTGGAATAAAAATCATAGAAGAATAAAGAAAAGGACTAGAAGAACTGAAAACAAAAATACAAACAATGTAAGTAAAATATAACAGACTCATTAAAATGTAACTATTCTAACGTATTCTTCCTGCAAGAAAAATATGTAAATCCGTCAAATATAAAATATCAATATATCAACTAAGAAGAAATGCTATTAAAACATTCTTAGAAGAGGATCAAAATAGTAGAATGTGTTCGAGCACAAAAATGATATACTCGTGCGACTCAATGTAGAATCTACGTAAAAAGTGTGACCCTCAGGTATCTCGACACTCACTGAAACTTAGTTACGCATCATTCTCTCGTTGGAGACCGTTTTGGATCACGCAGCCAAATGTCTCCGAGAATCATACTTGTTTAGATGTTTCTCACGAAAATTTCACCATCGTGTTGGAGAAACTGAATCTTCTTAATACAATAAAACTAAAGAATATAAATGACTTATGTGATCTGATAGTTCGTGATAAGGATTCTCGCAAATGTATGTATCGATAGTATGATTGAGTAGAAATAAACTACAAGATTTAGAATTAATAAACAGTGATTAAATTTGGTACAAACAATAACTTACAAAGATTGAGACTAAAATAATAAAAATAAATAAAAAGAATATAAAAATGACTGTAAAAAAATAAACAGTATGTTAGAAAAAAGAGCTTATTGAAAAAAATTGTAAAAACGATTTCCCTATTTTTGACACATATTTTCAATATTTATTACCAGTACAATTTCACGAAAGATAATTTAGCTGAGGATGAAGCTTTATGTCAGGTCGATTTTTCAGGGAATTACCAATATAAATATGCAGTTGAAGCACAATCTGTAAACTTTGGTGCTTCACGCCAACAAATTTTATTATACAAATGTGTTTTTGTTACAAGGGTCTCCTTGACATTCAAGCTTTCTGCACTGCATCTGATTGCTTAAGATATGATGCCGAAGCAATATATATTCATTTGAAAGTCGCAACTTGCTTAAAAATAAAAAAAAATAAAATCACTTAAACGATGGATTGAGTAGTCAATATAAAAACAAAAGTAACTTCAACTTATTTATCCAACACTTAATACCTAGTTTCAATATGTAGCGTGGGTCATGGAATTTCCTTAAAGCTTCACGTAGCGAGGGAGCTGTGGCCGGTATAGCAGAAGTGGTAAAAGGCACATCCGATGCCCACATTTTCAAAGGTCAAGATATCCCTGATGTTGAAACATTTTTAAAGAAGATACACAATCTTTGTTCGGTTCCAATGTACGAATTAACTCAATCACCAGTTAACTCAACCAACTATTAAAAATTAATTTAAAACCAAGTTCCGGCACATCCCGTGCTCATCAGCTCACCTGGATCATTTCAAACCTCACTTAAAATATTTTAACGAGAGATAACGTGTTTGCACTAACGATAAGATGTTATATGCGAACTTAATAAAATCTCACGTTTTTGCTAGCGGTGTAACAAATACTAATCACCAAATATTGATAACAGCATATAGTTCAATAAAACAAATGTATAGTATCGACCGTAAGAGAATTAAATCAACGAAAACCAAAAACTAGCAATATTCTGTTTTTACGAGAGATAACGTGTTTGAGCTAAAGATAAGATGTTATATGAGAATATAACTATAAAATCTCATATTTTTGCTAGCAGTGTAACAAATACTAACCCCAAATATTGAGAACAACATCTAGTTCAATAAAACAAAAGTGTAGTATTGAACGTAAGAAAACTAAATTAACGAAAACCAAAAACTATCAATATTATGTTTTTACGAGAGATAACGTGTTTGAGCTAAAGATAAGATGTTATATGAGAATATAACTATAAAATCTCATATTTTTGCTAGCAGTGTAACAAATACTAACCCCAAATATTGAGAACAGCATCTAGTTCAATAAAACAAAAGTGTAGTATTGAACGTAAGAAAACTAAATTAACGAAAACCAAAAACTATCAATATTATGTTTTTACGAGAGATAACGTGTTTGTGCTAAAGATAAGATGTTATATGAGAACATAACTATAAAATCTCATATTTTTGCTAGCAGTGTAACAAATACTAATTCCAAATATTGAGAACAACATCTAGTTCAATAAAACAAAAGTGTAGTATTGAACGTAAGAAAACTAAATTAACGAAAACCAAAAACTATCAATATTATGTTTTTACGAGAGATAATGTGTTTGTGCTAAAGATAAGATGTTATATGAGAACATAACTATATAATCTCATATTTTTGCTAGCAGTGTAACAAATACTAATCCCAAATATTGAGAACAGCATCTAGTTCAATAAAACAAAAGTGCAGTATTGAACGTAATAAAACTAAATTAACGAAAACCAAAAACTTGCAATATTACTGTACGGTCCGTCTTGAATTATACGAAGGACCCTCGTTGAAGACTGGATAGATCATGCTTACGATATAAAGAATGAACACATGAAGAATGTCTATATACAATGGGTTTGGGGAATACATATGTGATAGTTGCCAATACTGATTAATAAATTAATAATTTAGTTATATATATATATATATATATATATATATATATATATATATATATATATATATATATATATATATAATGGATACATAGAAGTATATTTTTTTTATAATGTTTTGATTGTTATTTTGTATGAAAGAAAATGTTAATAGATATAATAGAAGTTGATAAAGAGCTTCTGAAGTTATTACTAAGAAGTAAAATCGAAGAGCTTTAAGTTTTCAAGTACTCTGTTGATCGAGTTCTTTTTTATAAAAATAAATGATTACTACTAGAACTGGAAAAAATTGTCATTTTTCTAACTGATTACAGTATAAAATGTATGTAACTGTGAAAAATTTTATTCTGAATAATTCGACTTGAACACTTCAAAGAATAAGATGTTGTCTGTTTTGAGAATACAAGTGTAACAAAATATTGATTTTGAGTGAAATGTTTCTATTTTGTTTCAGTAAAAATACCTTTTATTTTGTACACATTGAGATTCCAATATGATTAAATTATATTTGGTCATAACAATGGCTACTTGTAACAACCATGCATTACAATTGTTACAATCACGGTTCAGAAGTCACAACCGTTGGAAGTATAATTTAAAAAAAATTAAATTTTCACTTTTTTATTAAAATAATAGCTCACCGAAGATAATATATAAAATGTTTGACATATATTCCTAAGATTAGGAATAAAATGGAAATCATAATTACATTTCACTTAAAAACAATTACCGCACTAAAAATAAGAAGATACTCACAAAACAAATGAATCAATGAATATTTCTTTGTTTGTCTCATATGCGTTCCTTTTTTCCGTAGTCATCATTCAGTTGCAATAACATTCAGTTGCAATAACATTCAGTTGCAATAAACTTTAATGAGCTCCTTTATGCACGCTTGTGAAATTTTTTAGATTAACCGATTCCCGCGCGGTGCAGTAAAAACACTTAGGTGTCTAGAATAAACTATTATTGTACACATTATTGAAAAAAAACAAAAAGTATTCTAAGAGTCTGTTCGTCGCACCTATTTGCTCTCTTCCACGACTAGACATCATAACTGA
Organism: Druceiella hillmani; assembly: GCA_039881145.1. NCBI lineage: Eukaryota > Metazoa > Arthropoda > Insecta > Lepidoptera > Hepialidae > Druceiella > Druceiella hillmani. Next base: position 9,091,686 of record JAYKKI010000069.1, read on the forward strand.
ACTAATAGGTATTGTATTTACCACGAAGTAGGACTTGGTAGGACCTTGTTTATTGAAATGATGGTATTGAAATGTTTTATGCGAGCTTAACCACGTGCCTTAATGGTATTGAAATGTTTTATGCGAGCTTAATCACGTTCAATAGTTGTATTATAATACAATCAAAAATTGTTTTAGGAACCACCAAAGAGGAAAAAGCTTACTGGAGCTCAATTTCAAAATCAAAAATGAGAAAAACAGATACAGAAAGAAAGGGAAATTTCAATCAAACTTGAAAATAAGAAATGTCAAGAAATTATTGAAACTATCACAGCATCGACGTCGGCTTATGGACTTGTGAAAGTCTGAAGAGAAAAAAATATGCTGCAACCCTAGTTTAAGTTCAGAAAGTTTCAATAAAAGCGATATAAGTGAAGATATTCCTGAAGAACCTCTAAGTGGTGTGTCGTCTTTAGCAGTTTCCATCAGTTTGCCATGTAGCAACATCCCGTGTCTCGCTTATGATAATAGTGATCTTGTTGATAGTTTAGTTAGAAATGGTCTTGTACAAGCGTGTGGTTGCGCCACAGTGTGTGCGGTTACGCCACAGTTTTCTCGTTAAAGACAATGGAAGAAAATTTAGTGACAATCACTGTTACAGATTCTTTCTAGTGGCGAAAAAATTAATAGAGATTGGCTGGTTTACTCTTTTTCAAAATATTCCGTTTATTGTTGCACAATATTTGGTAAAACAACCAATAGACTATGTGATTTGAACAATTTCTTGGATGGCAACATTTATCATTAAATTTAAAAATGCATAAAACGAGCAATTTTCACAATGAGGATGTAAAATCATGGATGCAATTAAATAATATGTTCAAAACTAAGACTACTGTAAATCAAATGCAGTCAGTCTCACTCAGTCAGTCAACAGTCTCACTGTTGGAGTATTTGAGCGTAATAACGGCAATTTCCTAAAAGCAATAGAAATGATAGCTTCCTTTGATTCAGTTATGCGGGAACATATCCGCAGAATTGAATAGAAATCTAATTCTGGTTGAATAGGTATGGCTTTCTATTTAGAAGGTGAAATCCAAAAAAATATTGAATTACTCAGCACAGAGACAACAAATTATATTTTGGACAATGTTAGAAAATCGAAATATTTTTCCATCATATTAGACTGTACACTGGATGCAAGCCATACCGAGCAAATAACTCTAATAGTTAGGGTATCATCTAAGCAATATAAGTAAAAGTACGCGAACACTTCATTAGTTTTTGTCTAATTGTCGATTCAAATGGTGATATTTTATTAAATATTATTCATAATTTGCGAAGACAAAGATATGATAAGGGTTCTACCATACGTGGAAAACACAAAGGGTTGCAGGAAAACATTTTGGAAATCAATAATCATACATTTTACGCTCCATACTAAGCTCATAGTCTAAATTTGGCAGTCAATAATATAACAAATAATAAGTACGAAATTATCAATTTTTTCCACAAAATTCAGGAAATCTATATTTTCTTTTTATTGTCTACAAAAAGGTGGTCGATCACTTGCAAACATTTATCAGACTTAAAATTAAAAGCTTTGAGTGCTACACGATGGTCTAGTAGAATTAACGTAATCAAACCTTTACGATTTCATTAGGAAAGTCTGATCATTAGGAAATACCTGAAAATATGCCTGAATAGGATTGGGCCACAACTCACAAAGCACATTCGCTCACATCAAAAGTTCAAAAGTATAAATTTATTTGTTATGTTGTAAAGTAAAAAATGATGCAAAGTCCCAAATGCCAAAGTAATGATTACTAAAGTATGCATAAATTTGGTAAATAATTTGATCGATAAGTTGACTAATTATCGCAAGGATGAACACCTTGAACCGATTTTACAAGAAGCTACCAAAGTGGCCCCGAAACTAAATGCTGAAATAGATTTCCATCAATAAACACACTTAGTCCAAGAAGAAAATCAGCATAATTTTATTATGAACAACACGATGAAGTTATGTTAGACCCTAAAAATAATTACAAAATAGACTTTTATTTTAGAATTCTAGGTCAAACATCAACTTCCTTAAACTTGGAGAGTTAAAATCTTTAGATTTTTGCATTTGGCTTTCTCAGTTGGACAATATTTAGCTATCCCCAAGAAAAATTGATGAAACATTATAAAAATTTACATCTGAAACTTAAAAACGATTCAAGAAGTAAAGCTGATATTGGCGGTAATGTCTTGTTGAAATTAACGCTCTAAGGCTGCATTTTGTAGAAAATAAGTCTAGTGATCCTCATACACTTTTGCAATATCTTTACAATAGTATTAAGAATATTACTTACCCTATCAGTTACAGCTGCATCTGGAGAAAGATTTTTTCTAAGTTAAAATACATTAAGAATTGTTTAAGGTTAACTATGCATCAACAAAGACGAAGTAATTTATATATTATTTCTATAGAATCTGAAATATTAGATAGTTTAGATACTAGAGAAATAAAAGCTGATAAGTCGAAAGTCTAAAAACGATAAAATTAAAATTTTTATAGGTACATGCATATATATTTAAGTATTTATTTTTTATTTATTTTAGTCCCCGGGATGTATTAAAGTTGCATAAACAGTAAATTATATTATTTCAATTGCAAAAATTGAAATAATATAATTTATTGTTTATTCGATTTTAATGTATTAAATTTTATAATTCCTATTCTTCTTAAATAATTTTCGAATTGACATTTAACTTTTAAAATTTAGACATAATACATTTCTTTAATTAATTTCTATTTTGAAATCATCATGTATCTATGTTATAATATTTGTACACCTACTAAGGTAGAATATGTTGAAGAAACCAATGAATAAAAACTGTACCATACACATGTCCTACAAATAAAGAATTATTATTTTATTGTATACTTTAAAATAAATTTATCGATTATTAAAGTTGTTCTTTTGTGCATTTCAATAACTACCTAAACAAACTCAAATACTTTTCTAGAAGTATATTCAGGGAAAACAGAATAGATAAAGAGGTTTCATTGTCATGTTTGCACATGGACAGTGAAGCAGCCAGCGACGGACTTGTACCTACCTACCTATTTATTTTGTTACATTCCTCCTTACCTGAAGACTAGTTAGACGAGTCCAAACTCGATGGCTTATATCTCATCACTGCAGAGATCCTGTCATCACCTTTCAGTTCCATCATTGTACCCTGATTTTGCTATGAAGCAGATTTATGTTGCCCTTAGTCGTGTCTTATTAGATTATAATCATTAGATCTATATTATCCAAATTTTAACGAATTTTTTATGGAACCACGCTGAGAGTATACTCTTACAAGTAGAAAAAGAATAATCTAAATTGGTTAATAAATGCCGGAGGTACGAGATAACACAAAAAAATCAAAGAGGAATTGTGAACCTCCTCCGTTTTCAAAGTCTTTCATAAACACTTTCTGTCACTAACACTTTCTAAGAAATTGTCAAATACCCTATTGTAAAACTTACAAGCTAACGGAATGAGAATGATCGCTGTCGTGAGTGTAATTGAGATGAGCGACTGGTGGAATGCACCTTTAGTAACTTTTGTAAAGTGTAGTGACCACTTTTGAATACATCTTTAAACGCTTGTTTCATAAGGCTACTCACTAAATATAAATAATATTTTCATTTATTTAATAGCATTTTTTTTATTTTTAAAAGGAAATGAAAAAAATCGGCAAAAGATATTCAAGTTGTACCAACAGGTATTGTAGGATTTTTACCCACCAAAAAAAAGCCACTTTAATCACGATCATCTTAAATGGACCGACTTACGACTTTTATTTCATTTGTATTATGATCACAACATCACTTACCATAGATAAGCCTCCTGTTGAGGTCACGAATCACGGGGCACTGACACCTCTCCGTGGCACTTTATTTTAAAAAGTTTATATTTCGTGAATGTTTGTTTCCTCAATACGTCCCCAAATTTGTACGTCTCTTGGTTTCAAGATATGATTAAGATTCGTATTTTATTCCCCACCAAAATTCTGAATTTTGTCCCAACACTCTGTGAAGTTGTGTTTATATTTAATTCATCTACTTTCTTTTTTATAGATTCTTACCACTACAATTTTACATCTAGATCGATACCTAGATATTTTGTTGTAATAAAGTGGGAAGATAACTTTATTGTTAATAATTGTGGATTTATTGAATGAAAATTTGTTATGTTTAGACTTGGTTTCATTTAATTTAATACGCCATTTTTGCATTCATTTACTCATTTTATTTTTTAGTCTTTGCAGTTTATTTGTGGATATGTCTTTAGTCTTTGCAGTTTATTTTTGGGAGATAACTTTATTGTTAGTAATTGTGGATTTATTGAAAAAAAATGTGTTATGTATAGACTTGGTTTCATTTAATTTAATACGCCATTTTTGCATTCATTTACTTATGTTATTTTTTAGTCTTTGCAGTTTATTTGTGGATATGTCTTTAGTCTTTGCAGTTTATTTTTGGAAGATAACTTTATTGTTAATAATTGTGGATTTATTGAATAAAAATTTGTTATGTGTAGACTTGGTTTCATTTAATTTAATACCCCATTTTTGCATTGATTTACTTATTTTGCATTGATTTTATTATTTTATTTTTTAGTCTTTGCAGTTTATTTGTGGATATTATCCAGATATAATATTAGCTAATGTAATGATAGCTAATGTAAATGCTGTGTCATCAGCAAAGGATGCTGCCATTACTTGTACGTTGATTAGAAGTCCCTTGTATAAATGAGATACTGGTACAACACTAATCCAACTACGCTACACTGTGTTCTCAGTCCAGTGCTGACATTAAAAATTAACGCGTAATAAAAGTTTCAATTAATAAAACCTCTTAAAAAAGTGTAATCGAAATATAATGTTCTTAAACTCGATTATCGATATACGACGTCAAGTGTCGAAACTTGTTGTCACTTACCCTCGCTTGTTGAAATACGACGTAACTTACACTAATATAAGCGCTTCATCCATGAAACAAAAGTCGAGATTAGATCAATTGAAAATAAAACGTATAATAAATGTTCTTTTCCTATATATCCACAGATCGCTTACGGTTTATTAAAATAAATATTTAATAATTTTTTTCTTATATCTACAAGTCGTATTTTTGCTCCGAATCATTAGTCCCAATTTTTTTCTCCGTAGTTCGCTTTTTTATTGCTAAATACTTAATACACTTATTGCCAAATATGGTTAAACTTGTTCCCAACAATCGAAACGTAACGCCGATTTATTTTTTCAAAAGTTGTCTGAAAATGAGTTTTCCGATGTTGATTTCATGTTACTACCCTATTCCTTTTTTTGATCTAAATTATTTTCTAATTTGCTATTAGATTAATCTTTACTATAGAGTTATATTTTTTTATTATTTTATTGAAATAGTAAGTTAATTTCGTAATGTCTCATTGATTGTCCATTGCAATCTTCCAAAACCGGAAGAAATCGTTTATGTATCGATACGTTTTCCAAATGCATTTCTTTTACATTCAAGTCTAAATAAATGAAATATAAAGAAATAAATATACAAATAGTGTCATAAACAAATTTAAACAGCGAAATTAATGAGAAAAATTCCACAAAAAACAAAATTAAACATTTTAACATAAATTATTAATGTTTAACATTTAACAGTTTAACATAAATTATTAAAGTTTAACATTTAACAGTTTAACATAAATTATTAAAGTTTAACATTTAACAGTTTAACATAAATTATTAAAGTTTAACATTTAACAGTTTAACATAAATTATTAAAGTTTAACATTTAACATTGGTTGTAAATTAAGAAAAAATAACTGTTTCATATTTTGTCTCAAATTCTTTGCGACTTTTAATAATCTGAACAGAACATATATGCTACTTTTTAATCGGGGAAGATCATGATTTCTGTACTGTTCGTTGTTTTTTCCTCAACAATAAAATTCCGCTAGTAAATATTATAAACGTGAAAGTTTGGATATTTGTTATTCAGCAAGTCTAAGTACAAGATAGTTTATATGAAACTCGGAATAAACAGTTAATTATTCCATTTAACATATCTATTCCTTTAAACTTCAAAAATAGGTTAATTCTTGTAGGATAAAACTTTATATTTTTTATTAAAAAATGAAATCCCGCTAATATTATAAATGCGAAAGTTTAATTGTTGACAGTTTATATGAAACTCGATATAGATAGTTAATTATCCAAATTAATATATATACTCCTTTTTAACTCCTGAAATAGCATAATTCTTGTAGAATCAAACTCGACGTTTTTCAGCCAAAATGAAATCCCACTAATATTGTAAATGTGAAAGTTTAAATGTTGGAAATTTATATAAAACTCGGTATAGACAGTTAATTCTTCAAATTTATATATCTATGTGCTCTTTTTTAACTTCAGAAATAGCATAATCCCTGTAGGAGAAAACTAGGGGTTTTCACTCAAAAAATAAAATTCCACTAATGTTATAAATGCGAAGGTTTGAATGTTTGGATGGTCATTACAGTGTCCCCAGCAGATCTAATCCACATTGACACATGCAATACACGTAACGAACAACAAATAATAACAACACGTAACAACAAATAATTGCTTTAAAATTACTCCATCAATTGTTCTTCGTATGATTCGTTAAGATGATTCTCGTCTTCCAGAGTTACTTCATCATTATTTTCTTCACTTTCTGTTCCTCCATTCCTGTTATTAAAAATATTATTGAATCTACATTCACTGTGCTCCAGAACAGCGAAGAGTATACTTCCGAAAGTCAGCATTTTTACAGCAACTTTTAGTGCAGTTGCAAAAAAATGTGTTAAGTAATTAATAAGGAGCGTGGTAAAATGTTATGAACTGGTACTAAAACAGTCGTTGACAATTGTCCACTCCCATTGTTCAGGATTAGTGTATCCAGCCATTTTTATACTTTCAAATACACCACATGGTTTAATAAAAAAGAATGGATATAAAACAGACCCGAAGTTTATTTATAGATAATGTGGTGACCTTCCGTTTGTATAACATCTATTTTTCCGAAAAATAAATAAATACTGAAGTAATTGCGAAAAAAACGAATATTAATCCTATTTCACCCCTTAAGAGAAACTCTAGATTAAATTTGGAGTACTTTCCAGCATGCGTTAGGGCATAAAAATAAAGGGCTCCACCAAAATCCAATTTGGTGAAGATTTTTTTATAATGTTGCTAGTGAGAAAATCCTTAATTGACTGGATTATCCGCGCCCTTTTTTAAAATCAATAATTTTGGATACAAAAATGTTAAAGGTTTTAAAAAATTTACCCTTTAAACGCTATGTTGGTAGGTTAATTAAGTGAAATAGAGGGTCAAAGGCGGAAATTGAGTCTAGCCTCAAATAAAAGTTCTCATAACCAGTTCGTTTTAATAATTTATTTAATTCATTATTTACATAACTAACATATTCCTGTTTACATTAGTTCTAAATTAAGTCCAATTCCGTCATCTTAACCGCTGTTGGGTGTGCACTTTCCGTATCGCAACATAGTTACGGCTGCAACAAACAAGAATGGATTAATGAATGCGACAGCTAATGAATCGTTTAAATAATTGTATAGTGGTTTGCGGCCTTGGAATATAAATCGGGTAAACAGTATATTGAATGGTACAAAGAAACTTAAAGACTTCGTGCAACAGTAAAATAGTAATTGCCATCAGCGATATAGTTTCTAACATCGCTGTATAAGCATTTAAGGTTTAATAACCAAATATGCGTATCGCTATTTATAATAACGATCTACTTATTCGTTAGTTTGCTATGTACAAAAGAGTTTTCCGAGGAAGGTTTTCAGACGGAGGATTGAATATATTTGGCGTTAATTTTGTAGAAATTCATTATTCACAATTAAATGAAACTACGTGATGTAGTATTATTTTTACTTTCTTTAATTTCTTTACCACGACCTAGGTTTCGTTGTATTACAACATCTTCAAGTGGGCTATTAGCAAAGAATGAAATAATTTCTTTGCTAATAGCCCACCTGAAGATGATTTTATGTTGCTTACACCTGAAGACGTAGCCCACCTGAAGATATTGTAATACAACGAAACCTGGGTCGTGGTAAAGAATTTAAAGAAAGTAGAAATAATACTACATCACGTAGTTTCATTTAATTGTGAGTAAAATAGTAATTGCCATCAATGATATAGTTTGTAACATCGCTGTCTAATCAAATAAGGTTTAATAACCAAATATGTGTATTGCTATTTATAATAACGATCTACTTATTCGTTAGTTTGCTATAGCAAAACAGTTCTCTAAAGAAACACGGAGAGTATGCCGGAACTATGTCATTTTGGCAACTTAAAGACTTTTTTTTTCAAAATGGTCCGATATGAAAAGATGAATGAAAGGCAATTTCTACTTTAGTAGTTTTTACTACTAAAGGCGTATTTAGACCGTAACGACACTTTACGTAAGCAAAAAAGGGAAATCTACTACAACATATTCCTCCAAATTTTTTAGCGGTTTTTTAGTTTTTTATTTAATAAAATAATAAAAAGTTTCTTCTGTTTTTCTTCTCTACTGACCCCTTTTCACTACTTTATCCTTTTCTCCCATATCCTAACCCAACAACTTTTTTTGAATATCACTGTTTTTCCTGAGGTCTGGGACATGACCGCCAATACAGAAAAATCTATCTCTGTATCAGATTACATAAAACTCTTTCACTTTAACTTGTAAAATAGCGGATAAACAAATAAATGATGTTAATATTGTACCAATTTTATCACTGACCTTTCAAAATTAAGACCTCGATCTTTTTCCTTGAAAAAGTTACTTTTTTATTTTGTACGTCAAGATTTCACAGAAGAAAGCGAAAAAAACTCACTAAGACCACAATTCCTGTCGCAATCCAACCTTCCCTCGTTGTTGTATGTGACACCGTTGGAGCCGCAAACAGGGTTGTAGTGCGGCAGCACCGGACAACTAGAGAGACATCTGGGGTCAGCTGTCGGCGCCGGCGCTGCGGTTGTCGAGGTAGATGTTGTCTGGGTACCGAAGACTTGACTGAAAACAGTATGTTGATATTAATTTCGATATGACGACTCTGGATACCTTGACAATATTTATTAATTAGGAAAGACTACTAATTTTAAGCCTTTTGTTGGTTACATTACGATACAAAAAATAAAAAACCTATTGTATATATTTTTTACAAACCGTTAGCATAAAAATTAAGATAGTTTCCTTTTTAAATCCTATTTTATTATTTACAGGTAAATACGTTATTTATTATAAATTTACTTTCGCTTACGACTTATCTAGCTTCAATTTAGGTTATAAGCACCGCAATATAGAACACATGTAACGCCATCTTATTGTATCCAGGGAAACTAGGTAACTAAAATCAATATTGTGGGTAAGTTTAAGTCTTTTGTTGAACCCATAAAACACACTTATATTTGGTAAGCCTTCAGATTTTATAAATGAAATATATTCAATATTATTTTTGTTATTAAACCAAACACAAAGTTAATATTCCATTTAAATTTAAATTTCTTGTTTACCCCTTTTAATTTTAATCACAATTTTAGTCAGGCAGTAATCTTTTAAACAGTAAAAATCTTTTCGGAATCAGTTAAATAATTTTCTAACTAAAATTTTAAAAATATTCGCTTGTTTCTGACACTTTGAAATAAGTTATTCCAACATTTTTTTCAAAAACATCTCGATTGTGCAGAATCATCTCCATTACAATTTTTTTATAATAATATATTACATTTCCAGCTAATAGAATGTATATACGGAAAACAATAAAGCTTATTGGATTTTGTAATCCTACATAACGCGAGTTAGCGATCAACAAACACGACGCGTTTCGCTAATTTCACAATTACCTGCAATATACAATATTGAAATTATGCTTACATACGAAGTGCATAGTTTAATTACATTTACTCGGCAATGTAACACATTCAGACATGACATCATTCTGCCATATTTAGTATGATGGCGAAAGAAAACAAATTACATTATAATCCCATGGAATCATTGATCGTAATACCCCAGTTTGTCCTATAGCAATATGTCCTATTCTATAGCTATATCCTATAGCTACGTTTAAGTGTTGTGCTGATGTGAGTGCTGTGTTTGAGGTTGTGTTAAGATAGCAAGTGAATTTGGGCGAGTATTCGTGAAAATCATTTCTATATTTCGTAAAAAGTACTTGGGCTACTTTAGAGTGAAAAGCGTAGGTAGAACCGCGCAATATTTAATTTTTTATACATTAAACGACCATGTGTGAAGTTCACTATCTACGGTACAGACATGGATTGGTTCCAAAGATTCAAAGATGGATATTTTGAACAGATTCCAGGTTATATTCCCATCATTAAGCAGAGCTGCTTTCGTCCTCTTATGTTGCAATAGAAAAGGCTTAATTTTTTGGAGATGTGGAAATATTCTGTGTGATTACCATATGCCCTAACAATCGTCAAATTTCTGAAGAGGGCCGACGTGTGCATGGAGCTACGGAGTTCTCACTGTACGAATTATTGACGATAGTATATTTTTATAGGAATTAAAATATTTTATTACACGAGATAAAAAGTTAGTTACATATGTTAATATTTCGCATAAGCCCCAGCGGCTACTAGCTGAGGAAAAACAACAAACTTACACTAAAATATAACATTATCCAAAATGTTTTTTTGTGCATGTGATGAAATTATTTACTGGAAATTCCTTCTAGCTAACAATACAATTACATACAATATTTACTGCAAATAATTGTGCAAAGTCGTCGCTAAATATTTCGAATAAACCCCAGCGGCTACTAGCTAAGGAAAAAAGCAAACTTACACTAAAATATAACATTATCCAAAATGTTTTTTTGTGCATGTGATGAAACATAGATGAAATTATTTACTGGAATTTTTTTCTAGCTAACAATACAATTACATACAATATTTACTGCAAATAATTGTGAAAAGTAGTCTCTAAACTTCCTATAAATTAAAATAAAATTTTATATTTACATGATAATATGCGACCACACTTAGCAAAAGGATCGCGTGAAAAAACATTTTAACTATGGGGTGTGCTTTCTCATTCACCGTACTATGCGGACCATCTGGCTATCTTGATCTGGGCTCTGTCTAATTATTTAGGCAATAAAATTGAAATACGTAAAGCATCTTAACTTTAAACGTACCCAATTATTTCAGCACATTAATTAAAAAAATTAACTGGTCACCTGCGAACCTGGCTCGTGCATCGGTCCCATAATTCGTTTCAAGTCAAAAATATTTATCACAAGTAATCACTATATGGACTCCTGGCACAATGAATATTTAATATAATTAAATAGGTAATACATATATATTATAGTGAATATCCTAAAAACCATAATAGTTTAATTTTTTTTTTATATCTCCGAAGATAAAATATTTTAGAGACCCTTGTAAAGAGCCCTTGCAAATGATATTCCCCAATAAATATACTCGTAGCTTCGTAATTGTTTTTCTTCGATTATTTAATTTATGTCCTTAAAATTTCCTTCTAAATATTTCCAAGTTTTGACTGTTGAGATATGTGCAGATTTGTACACTTTATTGCTGGACTAATTAAAAGTTCTAATTTCTAAGTCAAACGGTTTCTAAGAATAGTTGTGACAGGTGGATGACGTGACTGATTTTATAAGTATTACATTTTTACTTTTTATTTATGGAAACCTAAAAATCTTTTAAAAATGAACAGTTCCACAGTTGTGGCTTATAGCTTCAATTTCAATATTTATTGCAATAAAAATTACAATAGCATTAAAGAAATACTTATATAAATCGACCGATAGATGGCGTTTAGTATAGAATCATATGTTGGCGAAACGCTCCAAAATGTTGGTTCAGCGTTCCATCTATCAAAGGAAACGAAGTTTCACTTTAAATTTAAGAAAACTTTTCTCACATGTTTCTATTTGTCTTTTCCATTGTTTTGTCATACATGCACGTGTTTCAATTTTACAAAACGGTGAAGTCTGAATGGGCTCCGCCCTAATGATACTCCCGCCCTAAAGTTACATGCTGTTATATTATAATGAAGCTTATTGAGTAAATATTTTACAAATATACAAGAAACGAAGATAAAAAATGAAAAAATTGGTTATGTTATGGATTTTTTCCTTTACTTGTCTGTCAGGTTGACCTTCGTACCAAATTTAAAGATTTTATATAAAGGAATTAGTCATTTTGACGATAGCCATATCTTTCTACAATATCGAGCTAGCCGTGGTGTCACCAAGCCAATTAAAATATCACCTGAAGATTAGTAAAATATATAATATTCTATGATTACTAAAACATCTATATCTGTGTTCACAATTTAACGACCAAGATGAGTTATTTTCATACTTACTCTATTGCAGGGTTCCAGCCAGGGAATACTTCCAAGTCGCTATCTGATGGGGCCTGTCTCTTAGAGCGTAGCTCCACATGTCTTTGGGTTGACAGCTCCAAGCTCAAGCCGAGGATAACTGAAAGCAAGTAACAAGCGAAAATTTAGTGACAATTTGAGTGGTTTTGGATCATTTATTTCCATATTTTTATCTGTATTCTTGATATATAGTTTTTTTTTCAATACAATAGCTATTTTCATTCAAAGATTGTATTTTGTTTACATTCTTGTTGCTCATTTTACGCCTTATGAATAATAAAAATTGCCATGTAGAATTAACAGAAGAAAAAATAGTCCAAGTGTCTATCGGTGTACGCATAAAGAAACGTTCCGCAGTTATCTATATATTGTCAAATTGTTGATAAAAATTAACTAGTTTAAATTACTAAATAGTTTAAATTAAAATGTCTAATCAAATGTTATTATCCAATTTTTTTTCAGATTCAAATACACGATTAAAAAACGAAAAAAGATATTTTTACACGCTGTACATCATTTTGAAACTTATTATTTTGCAAAACGCGTTCATGGAAATTAAAAAATTGTGCTTAGACCATAATATCATTTTGAAAGGTCTTCCCAATAATACTCCATTCGATGAGATGGGCGCAAAAAATATGTCCCGTATTCATTATATATATATATATATATATATATATATATATATATATATGTACATTTTTTTTATAAACATTTTAGTACATAGTTATCGAGATCTAAGTCTAAAGTACTTACTTGCAAAAGGAGACCTGCGAAAATGTATTCAGTGTTACAGAAATAGAATACAACTATTTGGAAAAACGTTGTATTTATAACATAAAAAACGAAACCATTAGGGATTGACTATAAGAACAAAACGAAACAAAAAATCTTAGCTTCATGAACGCGCAACACGCGCGTATTTTTAAAACAACAACAATTGTTGATAAGAAATGGTAATAACAATAAAAATAAACGAAGAATATACAAATTTTTTAGCTATTGCCTAAATTCATTGAAAATAAACTGATGACATAAATAAACGAAGAATATACAAATTTTTTTGCTATTTCCTAAATTTATTGAAAATAAACTATCAACTGATTACATAAATAAACGAAGAATATACAAATTTTTTAGCTATTGCCTAAATTTATTGAAAATAAGCTATCAACTGATGACATAAGTAAACGAAGAATATACAAATTTTTTAGCTATTGCCTAAATTCATTAAAAATAAACTATCAACTGATTACATAAATAAACGAAGAATATACAAATTTTTTAGCTATTGCCTAAATTCATTGAAAATGAACTATCAACTGATAACATAAATAAACGAAGAATATACATTTTTTTAGCTATTGCCTAAATTAAATGAAAATAAACTAACAACTGATAACATAAATAAAACTTTTATAGGGCTTATTTTTTCACCGTCTCTATTTCAGTCTCATTTTTATTCTTGCAACACTTCAATACAACACTATATGGACCTTGCGTGATCACTTATGTTTCTTCTTTAAAGCATAAAGATCTAAAACTGAACAAATTGTTAATCTGTTGGTACTTCAAAATTGGCTTACAGAACTAATAGAATAAAAAAAGACGCTGATGTCAAAATGTCAAAAGAAATATGACCGCTACTTTATTGTTTTCCAACAAGTTTCAATTTCGTTAAACACTCTCCAATATAGTTATGTAATAAATTCCGTGACCATTATGTCATGAATCGCGAAATTTCAGTTAACGGTCCAGTTAGACGCAAGAACGAGGAAAGTATACGTTTATTTTCTATGTACAGTCAGTGGATAAATCCAAAGGCAAACAGCAATGTTGCTTAGGAGCGTTAACCAAATGGAGCTTATATCAACAAGACATTGTCATAAAAACACGTCATAAGATGACCGTGATCTCGTCAATACATCACTTTAAATAAGGTTGTTCGATTTTGAAATCGTGTTTGGAAATATTCATATATATTGTCAAAATATTATAACGTTAATTAACATGCATTCGTAAACACTAATGTTTCCATTATAAAATTCGTGTTATCATGTACACATATGAGACTATCAGAAGTACTTGAGTAAGCTTCAAAAGGTCATATGACGAATGATATAGATATTTTGTTCCAACATTGCAGGAAATTACACATGTGACAAACAGGTGACATTGGTTGACATTGCTCATGACATCTTGACGTCAAAAAGCCGGTGTCAACTAATGATACGGTGTGATATGAGAATAGACTATGGGAGATAATTTGTGAAGACACTAATTTATCTTTCAATATTTCTGTACAATATCGTTTCACTGTAGTTTAACAGGATGTTTTGCATAAGAATATTGTTACTAGGCTTCACAATTAAATGAAACTACGTGATGTAGTATTATTTCTACTTTCTTTAAGTTCTTTACCACGATCTAGGTTTCGTTGTATTACAACATTGTCACTAGGCTTAACAATGTGATTCTTTGCTAATATCCCACCCGTAGATGTAATACAACGAAACCTAAGTCGTGGTAAAGAACTTAAAGAAAGTAGAAATAATACTACATCACGTAGTTTCATTTAATTGTGAATAATTAATTTCTACAAAATTAACGCCAAATATATTCAATCATTAGTTTATCTCAATTTTCACCACTATCTGAAGTTGATCACTCTTTTGAGAGAAATGGAAATTCTCAATGACGAAAAAATTACGTATCTAAGTGACCGTAAATGCGTAAATGAATTATAATGAATGACTAAATGAATTATAATCTCGATTTTATTGATACATAATGTTATTTTTTATTAATTGCTTTTTTCTGTGTAATTTTTTTCGTTTTGAAAAAAGTGGCAAATTTACAAGAGAGTCTTCACGAAAATTTTGGAATAAATGTAAAATTGTTGGGTTTATCATGCAACACACATGTTTCTTAAATGTTAACCGTACTAAGATTCTATCAAACCAATATCGTGGTAGATGTTTGAAAACAAACTTTATCATATTCTGTGAATATGAGCCAATTGATATCCATATATTAAGACTTAATTTAATTGCATATAGTTACATGCAGCTCTAATTCGGAAAATCATTTAAACTCAGGTTATGACTGTTTTATGGCCATCACAATCCCCCAGAATTTGAGCTGTTTTTTAAGGTTCCATAGCAGGTGGGAACCCTTATAATGTCATCATATCTGATCGTCTACTTGTATGTGTCTTTAAACTTGGTCATTTCTCAATATTTTGTGATAAAATTTTCCTTGCATTTAACCCAAATAGGCTTTAAGCGACCTTCATTAATGTTCATGATCTCAGGAATACAATCGACAATATATGCAATAGTTATTTTTTTAACAGTCTCTATTATTTTTTAATTTTATGAAGTCCTTAAGAACTTAAGAAGTATTAATTTTAAGAAGAATTTAATTATTACTGCGACTTTTTAATCTATTTCTTATAAAGAATTGTCAATTTTAACAATATTACGTAAAGATTAGAAGTCTATTTAATTAGAATGATTTCTTGGTCAGCAAAATAAAATTGGAAACTGAATATAACACAAAATTCGAGATTAGGGAGGTATCTTAGTAAATTGTATAAGCAATACATTTATTCAAACAAGAAATACCATATTAATAATACTCGTTGTAAAATTAGAACGATTTTTTTTTATTTTCTAGACAATTATTTGACTCCAGAAATTATCTTAAAAACTGCTTTGAATAGACTATTTCTATCTTTAAAAAAGTTGTAGAAATAATGTTTTATTCAGTAATTTTATACGAGAGATTAAAACGGTAATTCCCCGGCAGTTCGCGGATATGCCTGTCGTTAGTTAATGACATATTCAAGCATGCAATGCAATGCGATGCTTGTTGAACAGAAGCCTTGGAAAAGTTGCAGACAATTATAATTAGATTTCGGTGACTAACAAAAAAGTTAAAAAAAACTTATATAGTTTTTATTCTACCTGGTTTCTACACTGCGATTAAGCACGTCAAAAGGTGTTAGGTGATTATGGTGGTATTATCTATTCTTGGATCTCACGGGGATTTTTGAGTCTTCTTTTATTTTCAAATCATTTTCTTAATGTTCTTGTCACTATTTTGGTTCCTTAATTATTGGGTCGTGATATAATGATTTATATTATACATTGAAATAGTGAATAATACGTTTAATTTCACGATATTCTAGAATTTTAAATTCGAGCAATCATTTTTCAGTGATGTTTTTCTCTGTGAAACAATTTTCCTTCATTTAAAGGTATTGGAAGTTTATCCCATGTTAATCGTGTGTTCATTTTATGTACAATACAGCTTTTTCTTATTACTTTTTCATTAGCCCAATTGGGCTATAAATTAACGTTGTTCTATACGTTTTCGTAACGACCAAATTATCTACCATCATTTTTCGACAATGGATCTTTCTATTTTTTTAAATCATCCATTTTTCACATCTACATTTTTAATTTTCATAATAATTTGGATGTAAAATATTATGTCAAAATTTGTATATATGTTTTAGTCGAAGTAAGAATGACAGTGAAGTCCAGTTTTGACTGGGAAATTGGCTAAGCTGCCTAGTGAAACTAGAGTTAATTAGTCAAGCAAATGACTAAGTCGTCTAGTCGAAGCTGTTTTTATGTTTCGGACTTTGACTGACGGGTTTTCAGTTAATCGTAGCATTAAACCTTCCAACCAAGTTATAACTCGAAACTAAGGATTAAAAAGATTTCGCCGGTTTCAATTTGTTTCTATCAATTTAGTCTTTAACTAAGCAAGCTTATATCCGACTACAATTAATCGGTTAAAACTGGATAACCAGCGTGCTTACCGTATCAACATGCTCGTTTGGAACTCAAGGCTATCCAAGTTTAAACGATTCAACTTTTTATGGAGTTTGATTTGTTCTGAGTCCCTTTTTTTACTTTAATCAGGAATTTCAATAGTATGTTTTACGAACTAAATTTGTACAGTAAATCACGGATACAATGCAAATTATATAAAAAGTTTCACAAATTCTTAAAATCTGTTTTACTTTTTAAACACTTTATGAGAATTGGAACTATTTTAATTGACAACAATAACATTATAATTACTCGAAAACATATGCATTTAAGTGAACTATGTGACGTTATTCAGACTGTGAAAAGGTTAATTAATTTTTTTTTGTCTATTATCAATTCCAGGTTTGATTAGCCTGTTAATCGCTCCTAGAATTGAGGTAAAACGCCAATCAAAGTCAAAAATAAAAAAAACATTCCAGTACTTGACTATAAAGTTAATAAATGCTGTAAAAGCCATTTCAATACCCATTAAAAACGAAACTTGTAAAACGACTCTAATAAGTGTCATTAACACTTAAGGACATTAAAATACCTTGACCCGTACTATATTTTTTTCATACTTTATGACTAATTTATCAAAATGCACTACAATATAAAACATATAGCTGTAACGCAAAAACGTTATACTTGTTGGAGGTAAGCTGTGTCTTTTATTCTTATTTCCAGTTTAGTTAAAACTGGTTTGCGAAACAAGGTCTCTTCATGTTTGCTACACGTATACACAATGTTTATAATAACTGACATGTCTTAACCGGTATTGCCAGTTTAAAAATAAATGCAAGTGTCATCTTTATACGCTGAAAATAAGAATCAGAAGACACATTTTTTTTCGTGGCATTTTTAAATGTTTTAAATGCATACATGTTGTCATCGTAACGTTTTTAAATACTTGATTTGCATTACGAACTTCGTCATGTTTAATCTGTGAAATAAAATTGTAAAATTTGAAACTGTCTAATAAAAATTAAAAAAAGGAAATAAAACAAACTCGAGTGAGTTTAAGTAGACTACACAGCAGATCTAGACCAGAGATGGTCATAACGAAATAATACATAATTTGCAATACAATACAAATTTTTGTTTATCTCTTTATATCTTTTGTTTTCAGTAGATTTAAATAAAAATACTAGATGGATCCATATTTAGTTTCAGTATATTATATTTTCTAAATACAGTTTTCAGAGAAACTTTATTAATTACACGATTATCAACAAATTGAAAAATACTGTATGTACCTAGGTTTATATTTGCATCATGCTAAAACTACAAACCAAATTTAGTCTATCTGTACTGTTATCCTCATTCAAATTGTACGAAAGAAACTAAATAAAATCTTAGAAATTTTAATAACAATGAAAGGTTTCTACTTACTAAAATTTAATTGTTTATAATCATGGCCGATTACTGTCTTTTCAAATATGTTATTGTCGTTGAATGCTTTTTTAATATTAACAATAAAATGTTTTAAATTTGTTTGTAGTTTTGGATAAAATATTAATCCGTTGTTTGTATTCACTTTTATGATTCAAACAATGTGTGAGAAATCCAAATCGCTTAATCACTACGTTCATAATTTACATTATTGCTATTTAAAAAATTAGTTAGCGAATGATGTTGCAAGACGTACTCAATATATTCAATACGGAAACGATGCGTTCTTGTAATGTAAACCTCTAAATTGTTACGAATTAATATTCAAGGTAAGGTGAAAATATAATACATTTCGTATTTATAATATTAAAAGTTAGTATAAGGTTTATTAAAAAATCAAAATGAATTTAAGTTAGTCGTATTTTTGTTTCTGATAAAAACATTAAAATTGTTTTCTGGGTTTTTGTGTACTTCTTTCTTTTTATAGCTAAGCGTACATTAAACCGTGTACTTTTAGTGTACGACTCACGAGTATTGGAACTTATAAAGAAGATACCCTTTAACATGCATGCAACATCACTGAAATTGGCCTCATTATCACACTGATCCGAAAGAAAAAGTGATATTGGAATGTAACAAACATTAAACAAATTTCACAAGACAGCAACACTTATTCAGAGATTTATAAAACGATAAGCAAAAGATACAGGAGCCATAATAAATCTCAAAATCATCCGTCTAATATAATTATGGTATTGATTGTTTTATTATAATTAATATGCTAACAGGTGCTATAAACAAGGATTGTTTACATGAAGATCTTAACCTTTTCTATTAATTTTATATAAATAGTGTATAAATACTTTCAATTATTTTCCAAAATAAATAAAATATTATTATACTTAAAAAATTGGGATTTCCATCAAAACCAGGCAAGTACAAATGAATGTCGCGTATATTGACTGATACGACGTGTCGAAGACCTCGAGTTTATACATTTAAGGTGAGCAACCTCAAGGTTGTTTGTTTGTTTTTTTTTTTATTTTTATTGTTTTACCCATAGCTATTTAGTACGTACATATATGTATTTAAAATTATAAAAACATAATTTACTTATAATTCAATTTAATACTTTCTAAATCTGACGATGTACAAAGTAACCTTAGTTTCAATAACAATTCTTGTTATGCTTATTAATTTCGACCCAGTCCTTCTTCGTTCGAAAATGTTTATGTATACATAAATTTAAAAATACAACAAACATTAATTAAACGATTTATGTTTGCATACTTTTTGTAAAAAACATTTAAAAAATTTTAAAATGCTGTACAAGAACGCATCCATTGCGAAAGAAAATAAGAAATTTGAAAAGAAAAAATATATTTAAAAAATTTTGAAAAATAATTCGTACTATAATAGTTTAGTGCCAATGAAAATCTTACTTTTTTATAAGTGAAAAGCTCTTTTACTACTGACAACTGGCTGTTGAACATCTACTTTACGAGTAAAATATTTCTTTACGCGATCCTTTTTATATATTTAAACTTTTTTCTAGTTTTTGGTTTGTTTTTTTAAATTATTTATTCGTGTTTGTGTTTACATATTCAGTATTTAATGTTACCGATAATGGTATTTACCTAAATAGAAAAAAGTTGTATTACAAAAAGATAATTTGTATGGGCGATGTTTTTGAAATAATTTTTTTATAATAAAATTATGTTTGTCAAATACCTACTCGTTTTCCATGTGAATTCTTACATCAAATGACGCATAAATAGTGAAATTTTCATTGGATTTGTTCGGCATTTGGCGTCAACGGAATTATTATGAATAAAATAAAGCTTAAAATTTTTGCAAAAATATTTTGTTGTTTAAGAAATACTACGTTAAATATGTTATAATTTTTTAGAAATATGAGAAAAAAACCAAAAAATATTTCATATTTAATCTGATTTTAAATTATTAAGAGAAAAGAAAGATTAAATGAAACAAATATTAATAATAAAATGATAAAAAAACAGAAATGTCAATAAATCTTAATTGTAAAAAAATCAATAACACATATTCGGCACAGTTTACACATAACATATTTAATAACATATACCTACAAACAAATCTCATTCTTTCACAGAACATAATGTTAGTTTTTTTTTCGTTTTCAATTTAAGTTTGTGTTCGTCAAACACAATATATATATAAACAAGGCGAAAACAGAGATTTTACTAAATCAACGTTGTTAATTTTCGAAAATAAATACTGTGTATTTCCCTACCATAATTTAAAATTTGCTCTACAACAAAAGAAATTGTAAAATAAATAAAACAAAACAAATATAAAATAAAAAACAAATCCACTTACGAAGTCCGAAAAACATCCTGAAGGTAGACGAAGAAGCCATCTTGTTTTTTTTTCCTTTATAATTCGAACTGACTGACGGCGATTTGAATACGCGACGAAAGTGCGTGTGCCACGAACGACGACTGTGACCTGGTGCGACCGGTTCGAGTTTATATAAACGCCGTTGAGGAAGAGCGATATCGACTAGAAAGATCAAAAGTGAATCGCATACCCTCGGGATTTTCCTTGTAGGTGCACGCGAATAATTAATTACATAGCAAACTGTCACATTTATAACGGGAAATTTTAATTGTGACGATAATGGACCAGATTTATCGAGTTCAGAGGTCGAGCTCGATATTTTTGCTCGAGGTCTGGCGAATCACTATTGATTCGATTCTCGTTTTGACATAATCGTTAATAGGAAGATTCCAGATTTCTCAGAATTCCGTATAAAGGTAAAAATGGGACCTTTCATATGTTTTGCCTCTTTATCCTTATATCAGAGAATATTATTTTCCTTTGGTAAATGTAAACAAACAAATAAATGCTTGTTTTTTCGGAAGAAATATTCGTTTGTCTTTTTCGGATTTGGCACAAAACGGCTTATCCGATTGAAATAAAAGTTTGAATATCATATTACTTGTTAAATTTAGATATAGGTTATGTAACATATTTTTAGAACGGGTGTTTAATGACCAACAATGATTCGAGTGAAGGAAAGTCGATGTGTGCACGGTACATTTTCGAGTTAAACTTTGAAACTACTAATAGCTGCATCAAAATAATTATCGAAAGAATTATATATCACAATAAAATCTATGAAGTTCTAGGACATACATGGCTAACTTTTGTTATGATTTGTTAAAAACATTTTTATATCATAAGATTGAGTTACACATTTACATATTCGTTTAAAGCGTATTTATTACTTGAAAATAATGTAAATGAATTAACCACAAACAATTATTATATAATTAAAGCTGTCAAGTACTAGTAGAATTCGTGCGACATGGGTTCCGTACATACTTAAGTTTCTATAAACATTTAAAGGTACATAATGTTTCTATTAGCCCCGCGTAATTAAGGTTGGGTCATTATGGATCAGGATGGTTTAGTTTCTATAATTTCGGCAACTTATCGAATGTTGCCGAAATTCTCAGTAGATGGTGTTAAAACCCTTCTATACTGTTTACAATATTCTATAAGATCATAAGAAATTATGACATTTATTTGGTTGCAAAACTATGTTCTTTTTGAGTAATTGTGTACGTACACATAACGAATTTGGTTAGCTACTACGCGAGATGATGTCGTTGGGATGGTCATTTGGGCCGTAGAATTGATAAGAAATGCAGCAGGAAGGTTTTTGAGTGTAGATCTCGAACCGAAAGCTCCTCAGCTAGCGAGATGATCTGACGACATTTTGAAAATGGTGGAGAGAACATGCGGCAGAAAGCACACATCGCCAGGACTGGTGTGCTAAAGAGGAAGTCAATACTCAGCAGTGGGTGGAGAATGGTCGAAAATAATAAGAAAGAAGGGATGATGTAAAATAGACATATTTTATTTGTAATTTGTAGATATACTTTGTGAAAATCTATCATTTTCGCAAAAAAAATATTTTTCATATTTCAGTAATTATTGGAAAGGCAAATTTCACTTTTCTGCCATTTTATGAAATATAAATTGCCTTGATATTATAATGAGAAAGTCTCTTTCCTAGGTTTTGGATTATTTATTTTTAGGACGCAAATATCCAATAAGGAATTATAAAATTGCAATAAGGAATACCAAGCAAGGGTCACATGAAAAATTGCTATGGATTTAAATAAAAGCCTCTGGGTATAGTTTACCTCAATGGTGCTGGATTATACTATAAATAAATATTAATATTATTTTTCGCCGTGTATCTATATTGTTTAGTATATATCTTTCACAGGGTTAAAATATCCTGAATACGTCAAAAACTCCCAATTAAATGAAACTACGTGATGTAGTATTATTTCTACTTTCTTTAATTTCTTTACCACGACCTAGGTTTCATTGTATTATCATAGTTTTCTGAGTAAAGGTCTAGTTACACTACTTTTTTCTGATTTTCACTTAGGTGTTTCGGAGATAGGAGAGGAGGGTATATCTTTTGTGGACATTTTCAACAATATCCGTCTTACATAAAATTCTAAAATAAACAATTTTGGAATCCATACAAATGGCTACTCTAATTAATAATCTATCGATACAAAAACAAAAAAATGGGATACTTTGTTTGCCGCTATAACATTTCCATATAAATATTTATGAGTATAAACTCAATAATCTTCATATGAACGCGGCTGACAGACCGACGGACAGGTAAGCTATCTTATAAGGCTTCCATTTTTTTTCCTTTTTGAGGGACAAAATCATAAAAAAACTATTAATTCTCAATTTTTATTTAAAATTCGAGATTTGGAATCTTCAATATTTCCACATACCAATTTTTAGTCGAATCGGATCACAATAGCCAAAATTCGTTCGCCATATTTAGCCACCATTTTGAATTTCTTAATGGAGTCAAACCAAATTCTTTATTTGTCAACTGTAAAATCCTCCGATACTGTATTTCGGTCAAGACAAACTACAAATGAAAATACTTGTCAGCCATATTGGTGCCGTCATCTTGAGTTTTTTTATAAAAAAGTATCCAACTGTGTTGCCATAGCAACTACACATGTATGCAAAATAAGTTAAAATTTGAGTAAAAATTTTGAACCGGAAAATATGCGAAGCAAGTTAAATAAAAGTTTGTAATAAAATGCAGATATGTCCTTTTTTGCTCGGGCAAAGCCGAAATGGAAAACTAGTGTTATTACTAAATAAATATTTCACTAACATTTTGTCAGTAATCATTTTATGTTAAGTCATTTTTTAAAGTAAGATTCTAAAACGTTAAATTGAAAATAAGGATTTTTAACTTAACAAACATAAAAAAGGTTGGCAACTTATAAACTCGCCACTTTTTTCAAACAATTTCGGGAACGGTATAGAAGCTTTTAGATTATTTCTTTTAGGGTATATAAAGTGGGCGACATTCGAACTTCTGTTCAGTTTGCAATTGAGTAATCGGCGAGTAAAGAATAAATTAAAAATGAAAGTGTTTCGAAGTGAACTTAGAGAACTCTTTGTTCGTGAATGGCGTTTAGGGCGAAAACCCAGCGAAGCATCACCCAATATATACACAACGATGGGAGAAGGTATGCCCTAATATGACACAAGTACTGGTTCCAAACATTCAAAGAAAGGAATTTTGACCTGTTCGATAAACCTCATCCAAAGCGACCTCCTACAGTTTAGAAAAATTTAAAAGCTTCACTGAAACAGATCCCATATTAAGTTCGCGTTGTTAGCTATTTTCATGCTCTTATACTGCAATGGAAAAACAATTTCATGCTTTAAGAAAGAAGTGGAAATATTCCGTTTGGCTACCACATGAGCTAACGCCCTTTCAATTACAGAGAAGAGCTAATGTGTGCTTGGCTACTTAGTTCCCATCATAACAACGAGATGCTAAAATATCTGGTTACAGAAGAAGAAAACTGGATGGCTTCTGTTAATTTTTAGCGTAAACGCCAGCGAATAGAAGTTGGAGAAAAGGGTGTACCTAGAATAAAATATTATATTGGGCAAAAGATACTTTTGAAAGCATGGTGGGCTATAAATGGAGTTATTCATTAGGAATTCTTTCAAGCTAACAGTGCCATTACAGCAAAGATTTATTGTGAATAATTGAGCAAAGTTTTACTTAAACTTCCTTCAAATCAAAGCAAAGTTTATTTTTTACATGGCAATGCTCGACCGCTCACAGCAAAAGTAATGCGTCAAAATCTACTTTCACTTGAATGGAGTGTGCTGCTTCACCCATCGTACTCTCCAGATCTTTCGCCATCTAATTACCATCTTTTTCACTCTCTGTCTAATAATTTACGCATAGAAAATTTGAAGACAAAAGTAATGTGAAAATGGAACTTCACCGGTTTTTCAGTCAAAGGTCCAAAGCTTTCTACAAGAACAGAACTTTAGCTCTGCCTACACGTTGGCGACAAGTGTTAGATACCGAAGGTGTTTGTGAAATTAACGATTGATTTTATTGACTACATATAAAAAGTTGAAAAGTTTGTGTAGAGAGACGGCGGGTTTACAAGTTGCAAACCTAATATAAAAAGAAACAAATTATTATAACTAACCGTTGAAAAATTATTTTGATTTTTATGCTACATATCCTTATATGTTACTTAAGAGCAATCTTCAATGTAATAAAGACGCAAGTCTTTATTACATTTAAATTAATTTCGTAATTTTAAAATTAAATAATATTTAGTCGGATATTTGAATGTAATTTACGAGTCTCATTAAAACTTTAAGTATTACCGCCACTCACAATATTTTTACGTAACCTACTCAGAATATAGAAACTTTTAACTTTTCACCCATAAGGTCTTTGGTATAAAACTATAAGTTCATTAAAAATCCACTGTAAGTTATTAACGTGACAACGTCTTCTCCGTGGACTAGCAGGTTCAGTTTGCTAAATATTAGACTCCGCCATTCGGTTACGATTGTTATGCAGTTATGTGTCATCTGCTCATGGTATTGTAAATGTGGGCGTTTTCCCAAAATCGCTTGGAGTAGAAACTTAAACCATACTAACCTAAACATAATAGCTAATACTACAAAATATTTATGTGGTATTTTATGGGGGGAAGAGAGGAAAAATAGGAAATAAGGAACTTGAAAAAATATTTAAAATCGCGTGTATAGTGTGGGGTATTGTTTGAAAAGACTAGTTTTAAGGGTCTCAAAAATTATTTTTTTTATAATTTAAGTTCGACAGAAATATAATAAATAATATTCAAAAAATATATCACCTCCCCCTTATTTCCGGAAATAACTAAACCTAAAATTATGAAAAAGCGACGTTTTTAAAAGGCTACGCAAAGTTTGTATGAAACTATATTGATGATTTTAAATTTCATAGTTTTTGACGTATTCGCGATAATATATATGTCCCCCTGCTTAATTATGTTAGGTATTATTAAGTATTTATTGCACTAGGAAGTCTATATTAGCGATAACTTATGTTAAATTAAAAAAATCACATCAAACGAGATACGGAACCTCTTATGGTCGAGTCAGAGTCACGGTTTTATATATAGTTACAAATTACGAATTTAAAAGGATAACATTTAAAAAGTTGTTTAGCAAGTTTGAGTAATTAGGATTATTCAAGAATTATCCTGTAAATCTACAATAAGTGGACAAAATGTGGAAATATGCGATAAGAAATATATGATTTTAACTTACCTATATGACCATATAAATCTTGCTGGTTAGTTCCCTTAGCGCTATCTTGACGCTGATGGGGTTTATAAGTGAAGATTCAGCTCAGTAGTCACTTTTGCTGCTGTACACTTTTTATTTTTCATCACAACCTTGCGCAATATTTGGCTGTAGCTCTGTGACTCAATATATATTTCCATTGACGCTGGTGTTTGTCTGATGCGGGATTTCCAGTCTAATTGATTATAGTAATAATCTTGCAGACTGTAACGTCTCGTGATGTAACAAAAACTTTCGTTACCTTGACAACAGAAATATCAACCACATGGGGCTCAAAAATTTGTCCGCTTTTGAAGTCAATCAGCTCTTACATCGATTACTCATAATATAATTGTTATATTATAGTTTTTAATTTTTTGACTACTGATTATAATTAACGTATATTTTCATGATATTTAACTAAAACGACAAAAGTTATACTCAGCTACCCTATTTATTATGATATCATTTTTGGTAAGGTTAATTATATTTATAGAAGACGAATAATACAGGGCTTATCTCCATATTATCCCTAATGTAAAATTTAGAAGCCCGCTTACTTTTTAATCAATGTCTATAATTTGTTTACTACTAATTTTTAATTAATCTATATTTTCATGATATTTAATTAAAAGCAATAAATTCAGCAGTAGTCAGCTACCCTATTTACTGTCATGTCCTTTTTAGTAACGTTAATTATATTCTACGAAAACAAATAAGATAGGGAGTTATTCTCAACAAAAACTTTCGTTACCTTGGTAACGAAAATATCAACCATGTGGGGCTCAAAAATTTGTCGGCTTATTAAATCAATCAGCTCTTACATCGATTACTCACAATAGGTTATTTGACTAAATTTTTTATATCATTAATCTTAATTCAAGGTATAATCCGACGTGGAATAAATGTTTTTTGATAAATCTTAAAAATTGAGAGAGTTATAAATATTAAACTTCACGTTTAGACAAGGATGGTAATCCTGAATTGTCACGACATTTTTAGTAACGTATAGTTTTTCCCACTCACTTAAATTTGGAAGTTCGCTTATATTTCAATCAATGTTTATAATTTTTTCATTATTGGTTTTTAATTAACCTATATTTTCATGATATTTGATAACAAAAGGACAAGTTTAGGAGTAGTTAACTGCACTTTTTATTATGATATCCTTTTTAAAAACGTTAATTATATTCCAGGAAAACGAATAAGATATATACTCACACTCATCATCAAATTTAGAAGCTCGCTTATTTTTTCATCAATATTTATAATTTTTTCACTACTAGTTTTTAATTAATCTATATTTTCATGACATTTAATTAAAACAAAAAAAATTAGTAATAGTCAGCTACCCTGTTCATCGTGATGTCATTTTTAGTAACGTTAATTATGTTCTACGAAAATAAATAAGATAGGGAGTTATTCTCACATTAAACCTAACATCAAATTTAGAAGGAAGCTTATTTTTAGTCAATGTTTATAATTTGTTCACTACTGGTTTTTAATTAACCTATATTTTAAATATATTTAATTAAAGCAACAATTTTGAGAGTATGTAACGGTCCTATTTATTATGATGATTACACAAAAAAAGAACAAATTTAGGAGTAGTTAACTACACTTTTTATTATGATATCCTTTTTAAAAACGTTACTTATATTCCAGGAAAACGAATAAGATATATACTCATCCTCTTCATCAAATTTAGAAGCTCGCTTATCTTTTCATCAATATTTATAATTTTTTCACTACTGGTTTTTAATTAATCTATATTTTCATGATTTTTAATTAAAACGAAAACAATTTTGGGAGTATGTAACGGTCCTATTTATTATGATGTGGTTTTTAGTAATGTTAATTACATTCTACAAAAATCAATAGGATAGAGCTAGTTATTTCCACCCTATCCCTAACATCAAATTTGGAAATATGCTTATTTTTAATCAATGTTTATAATTTTTCACTAATTATTTTTAATTAACCTATATTTTCATTAGATTTAAGTATAAATAAACAAAAGGCGTAATCAACTACATTAAAAATGATATCGTAATAACTATTTATTACGATATTATTTTTAGTACATAACGTTAAAATATTCTACGAAAACAAATGAGATAGGAGCTTATACCCACCCTATCCCCAATAATAATAAATTTGGAAGCACGCTTATTTTTTAAGTTATGTTTATATTTTTTTACTACTGGTTTTAATTAACCTATATTTTTATATTTAAATAAAAACAACAAATTTAGGAATTGTCTACTACCCTATATGTTACATAAATCACTATTTTGAAGACAAATGTTGCTTGCAAGGCTTAGACATGCTTATAAAGTTAGCTGCATTGCAGAAAAAATGACAACTCCATTTTTGAATTCCAGCGAGAGCAACAAAGGTGTTCCATATTTTTGTTCACCGTCAGTATTTTTTATGATGTCACAACATAAACAACAACCAATGAACAATTTGACAAACTCTTTTGAACACTTTGTGGGAAGTAATTGTTTTAACAACTACTTTAACATTCGCCAATGTTTTTATAAGAAAGATTTTGTTTATAAATTTTACACTGCTGCGTCTCGCAGATAATGTTAAGTTTATCAAAGAGTTCACCAGTTATTTTTAAAGTCTGATAAAGTAATTATGGGTTTTCCCTATATTCTTTGAATCAACAATTTCGTTCAACACTAATATTATATCATTATATCAAATTATCAGCAATTGCTTGTTTTACCTAAGTATTTTATATATTCAGAATTATTTTATTGAGGCACCTAAAAGTAAATAATATAAAGACATTAATATTTTTGAACCAGTTTATTGATAAAATATTATAAATAAAGATCACCCTCACTATGTTCAGCAGCTTCATTATCCACATGTTCTCTTGCCATTATATTATCTAGAACAACGGTTGATTGGGTAAGATTATTTTGACTACGGCGCCACCTCAAATACTAAAGAATGAAACATGGACATTATATGAGAACACAGTCGAGTGTTCGCATTCCTGTTATACAGCTGCAGTAATGCCCAGCAATAGCCTAGAGATTCTCCATTTAATAATACACATCTATATCAGATCTAAGCTTGTCTGTAACGCGACTGAATTCTTTCCCGTGAAACCACTGATTAGTAACCAAGATATCATGCCGTCTTAAGTTTCCTAAAATAACTTCTCAGCGTACTTCTGTTATATATGAACCATCTTGTTTGATGCTTTCTTCATAATAACTTCGTGCTTGTTTTAGTTGGTAAGCATCCCAGACAATCAATTGGTCCTTATTAAGGATTGGACAAACAATCAAACCATTATCGTCAACTGTGATTATATGGAAAACAGCTATGCGAGAGTTCATACTATTTGCGAGTATATAATTACTAACGCCCTTATTCACCACACACGGTCAAGACTGCCAGTCAATCTTACTGACAGTTAAAAAGGTATCTACGTTTCTCATTAACTATCAGACGAAGGAACGAGAGTCTACCTTACCGACCTACCTATTACACGGTCCAATTGCTAAAGTATCCATACAAAATAGCTGTCAGTAAATTTGACTTAGAGTCCTGATCGTGTGGGATGCATACGGGCGTTAGTCGATTTCCGGTAAGCGACCGTTGATTTATTTCCTGCAGGATTTTGTTTACTAATCTGTGGTCGGTAAACGGATGCCAAAAATCATTGAAAAATGCACTGGAAATTTTAATTTCATCAAACAAATGACACCAAGCTCTATTATTTGAAGTGTTTCTAAGCAA
Organism: Druceiella hillmani; assembly: GCA_039881145.1. Classification (NCBI taxonomy): domain Eukaryota; kingdom Metazoa; phylum Arthropoda; class Insecta; order Lepidoptera; family Hepialidae; genus Druceiella; species Druceiella hillmani. Next base: position 9,121,797 of record JAYKKI010000069.1, read on the forward strand.
TTTGGTTTAAGGCACCCGTTAATCGCCTCTACGACCCAGCGACACATGGTCACTGTTTGAGGTTCATTTGCTTCTTGAGTAGTCAACTGAGTGTTGCGTCTTCGGATTTTTGTTACAGGCATTTTAATGTTATATCCCGAAAATTCCATTGCATAAAAAACACCGGAACGGGTCATAACTATTTCTTAAAAATCTTTTTAATATGATGGCATCTGACGTCGTTGCTTCGTAGGGGCCAAAAATATGTATAATGTGTCCATTTGAGAAAATCATTAAGTATAGTTTGAAGGTATTTATGGAGGCTGTATGATTTTCTTTAAAAATAATTTTTATATATTCCTTTGAAAATATATCAAGGCACCGTCGTGAACTGTAATGGCCCTTTCGTCATCCTTTCCGTTCACCGAAGTGTTAGGTATGAATAAACTTTTTTACATGACTTCCTCTCTTGATATGTGGTCATAACCCATATATACAAACTCTCTCATCACATCATTCCTCACACTCAACATTCTTTTTCAAACATTGGTCTAGACATATTAAATATTTCTCATAGTCGTTTATTAGGCTCTCCTGTGTGCAGATTTATCAAAATTGTAGCTAAAGCAGTTGTTGATGTATTTCTGTTATTCTGAGAAATAGCGTAAATCCTACTTTAGAAGATCAAATATAATAATGTAATAAATTATCGTTAATGGGATATAATCTTTCTTAATTAATATATAATCTGTCTGTTAGTGCAGTTCAGGCTGTGTTGGCAAGAAACGCACAGTCTTCTCTTCATCTAAACTGTCACTAATTAAATCGTATCTTATACAAATATAAAGCACAATCCGAGTAAAACATCGAGAGTGGGGAGTGGGAAGGAGGCGGCCTGTGCGCTTTACAATTAAAACATAAAAAATCTGAGAAATATACCATCGATCGCTTTTAAGCAAATGTATAAGTACTAACGTCTTTATTTAGTTAATAGATTGTTATTTATTACAATATACACGGTGTCCGGGAATAAGTGTCGGACAAAGAAAGACGTTATTCGTTGACTTAAAAATTATTGATTGTCATGAAAATAATTTTTTTAAAATGTTGACTTTTGTTCAGAAAATTGAAAATAATATTCATAATTATTTGTCATCTTTTTCGTACACACGATACTTGCGCATATTATTAAGCGCCGTTCAGGGGAATAACCCGCGAACAGCTACAAAAACATCTAGCTGCCCTGGTAAGCACCGCGCTCCAGACAAGTATTGGGTGTGTTAAAAAGAGTTATGTTCAATATTTTTTACACTCAGAAAAAAAATCGTAAAACACGCCCTGTGTTTTACGATTTATTTCAACAAAAATTTATTTCTTTATAGCCAACAAATAACGTCTTTCTTTGTCTGACACTTATTGCCGGACATCGTGTATTATGCATTTTTAATGAATAAGTATTAACTGATACGATATAACATAAATATAATAAAAATATCAAATCTATTTGTAATGACATTTAAATGTTTTTAAATAAATATAATGATTAACCAGTCTCTCAAGTAATTAATATACCGTATTATAGCCAACTTTGAGATCTTGTAACTCGGTCCTAATTGAGTTTAGGAGAAAGAGACTATACAAAATTTTATTCTTTTTAACAACTTGTATTCAGAAATCAATGTGTTATTAATGACAGCGAGAAAAGAAAGCAAGCTTTTACCCATATAATATTAATTCTTGTTAACAACCTGTATTCAGAAATTTATGTGTTATTAATGACAGCGAGAAAAGAAAGCAAGCTTTTACCCATATGACGTTTCATTCTTGTTAACAACCTATATTCAAAAATTTACGTGTTATTAATGACAGCGAGAAAAGAAAGCAAGCTTTTGCCCAAATAAAGTTTTATTATTTTTAACAACCTGTATTCAGAAATTAGTGTGTTATTATTGACAGCGAGAAAAGAAAGCAAGCTTTTACCCATATAAAGCTTTATTCTTTTTAACAACCTGTATTCAGAAATTTATGTGTTATTAATGACAGCGAGAAACGAAAGCAAAATTTTGCCCATATAAAGTTTTATTATTTTTAACAACCTGTATTCAGAAATTAGTGTGTTATTATTGACAGCGAGAAAAGAAAGCAAACTTTTGTCCATATAAAGTTTTATTCTTTTTAACAACATGTATTCAGAAATTCACGTGTTATTAATGACAGCGAGAAAAGAAAGCAAGCTTTTTTGTCAAACTTTACCAACTTTGTTTGAGATTTTAATAATGATTTTATTATCTTAATTTTACACTAAATGTAATGTGATTGAAATTTTTTAATGTTAACTAGAAAATACGTTTTGATCTACAAATAATGGTAAACGTTTCTCGTTTCAATCAAAATTTTTAAATGAATCAAAACTAGAACATTTCTAAAGGGAAATCGTAAGTTTACGCTAGCAATTCTCCTAAAGCCATTACATTTATTTCAAGTTAATTGTCATCGGTTATTACGCAGGTAAAAACCTACTAACACGGCAATTACCGTTGACTAATAAACACTTCCCTTCCTCTCACATTTACGTTCAGTTAAATTTTACCTCCTTCGGTAACGAGTAATCGTAAATTTGTTTCGCGGGTTCAACGTTCTGTCGATGGTTTTAACATGTGTATATATACATATATGTATGTAAGTGTATATATATATATATATATGTGTGTGTGTGTGTGTGTGTGTGTGAGTGTGTACCTAATCGCCAAGTTTTAATCTAAGGACCACAGGTCATACTATAAAGTCATGTAAAATTAAATGATATAATTTTTGTTTTCGTTCTAAATGGGAATTAATTCGTTACTTATTAGCTGAACTTTTTAATCCAGTAGTTAATTTTGTAAATGACTCCATATAAGATTTTCGAAAAAGACACGAAATAAGATTTTTAAATTGGAAACAGGGTTATATATTGGGTCTAATTGACTTTAATTCTTTGTTGACTTGCGAGAGGAGAGGGGGGGGTCTATAAAACGGATGCTGTTTTGGAAAAAGGTTATTATTAAATATCTCGAAACAGACAGCCTTAAACTTTAAACTATTATACAAAAATAGTTTAGACCTTCTTTCAAAAACATAAAGTATCCACAAAATTCACCTCAAAGTTTTTTAGGCATACGCAAAACTGTACTTACACAATAAAAAGACGATTTTGAGGCGTTTTTATTTCGAAAAATTCTTTTGAGGGAAAAATTTGTTACAAAAAACTTCTAGAAAATTCACTCTACAGAAAAGTTTCCACCAGTTTTGTCGTAAGTCTAGCAGTTTCAGAGATATTTAATAAAAATTATTTTACAAAATGGTGGCTAAAGCATAGCCCACTTCGCTCCCTGCTCTCAGCCCACCTCGCTCACTACTCTCAGCCCTCCTCGTTCCCTACTCTCAGCCTACCTCGCTCCATGCTCTCAATTCAAAAATCTTTTTCGAAATATGTTTCATTACTTACTGACCGTTGCTCGCGAAATCTATTTGTTTCAGACTCTTGTTAGTAATATATATGTATAGTTGATGGTTATAGATATCATGATCGTTAGTGGGCTAAACTTTTTTCTTTATTTTTTACTTTCAGACATCTTATCAGGATATCTCAAAATTTTCTATAGACTTTAATAGCTCAATAGTTATAAATAATAAAACCACAAGTAAGTACACAATTATCCAAACACTTCAACTGAAAACAAATTTTAAAACCATTCAATGCCTTATATCTTTTCTTTGACTCTAAGGAAATTTCCCCTTCTGAGTCCTGTCAACTGACAAAGACTTGGGGCTACTGGTCGATCAGAATTTAAGCTGGCGATTTAAAATAACTATAGACTATACTCTCTCAAGCATCTTTCAAATGATATAGTTTTCGAGATTAAAACCCAACTTTATTGATTTTTTTTATTGCCTACCCTTGACTATCGAGTTATACCTATCTGCATTTTTCTGGGGAACTTTTAAAAAAATTAAAGAGCTATTAAAATTACAGAAGGCAGAAGCTGCACAGTTCTACTTTCTCTTGCTGTTGTGCTACTTTCGATATATTTTTTTGTCAATTTCCACGGTTTATAAAAAAACTTCATCGATAAAGTTAAGAATTTTAATTTCAATAATAACTTGCTCTCATTAGCACTGAAAGATGTGCTGCTGCTGTTGATAGTAAATAATTTAGTCCAAGCTTTCGAGGATCTGGAAACCATTTTTCCATATGAGATCCTTCATCTCATGTGGACACGACAACAACAACGAAATAAAAATGTTATATTCTGAGGAGTTATTTCGATGCGCATCCCAGTATATGCTAAGTGCTTTGGATGCTGAGACTTTGAAGGAACAGATCCAGAATTTAATGATGAACCGAATAGTTAAGTCATTAACTTATTTCTACTGTTACTTTTACTTATAATTATAGGTCAATGGTATGACATAGCTCGATCATGTCATGTTTCAAATATTCTCGACTGGCGCATGATTTAGTTGCTGAGCAGCTTCATAACGCAAATGCTGTTGAATTGGTCCTCCAAATGTAATAATATCAACGGTGAAAATATCTCACACTTAAGATTTGTCAACGATATCATACTTATAGCAGAATACTAATCGTAATTAAGGAATGAACTCCAGTGACACGTCGGAGCTGACACTCACAATGTTTTTCGTAATTATGCCATGTGTATTGAGTAAACAGAAAAACCACCCATTGACCAGTAAAATTGCTAACAATATTTTAAACTGAATTTTAAATACTCATATTTTATATAAAGCATTTAATAATTGTTTACGTGTACATATGTCTGCACATTGGCAGCTGATAGCGTGCCATGAGTGCATACATTCATACATACGTGAGTGCATATATGCATGTATGTATCTAGTACAAGAGGAGGTTATAAGTTGTCGGATGCACGCCTAAACCTTTTGAATTTGTCAAGACGTGACATGTATGTAAAAAAAAACAACAAGAAATTTTCAAAAGCTTTTGTTAAAAACAAGTCTTGTTTTGTTGTTTGAAACTTGATACCACGGTGACACATTTTTTTTATTTCACAAAATTTAATGTTACTGGTCGTCACCGTGGTGAGTTGGGTTGATCGCAAAACATACGGCCGTTGAGTGCGCGACGCACCACGGAGACCCAGGTTCTATTCACGGCCTCTTATCAATCGGGACTGGAGAAGTCCAACTTTTCGAGGTTCTGGCAACCATTTTTCCACACGAGATTCTTCATCTCACGTAGACACAACAACAATAACAACAACATAATACTACTAAGAAGACAGTGATGGAATTCAACATTTTATATTCTGGGGACTTATTTCGATGTGCATCCCAGTATATGCTAAGTGCTTTGGATGCTGAGACTTTGAACGAATAGATTCAGAATTTAATTATGAATCGAATAGTTTGGTCATTAAGCTATTTCTATTATTACTATAATATACAACTTATAATTATAATTAAGTGGTATCACATAGCTTGATCATATCACAGCTGGCGCATGATATAGTTGCTGAGCAGCTTCATAAGGCAAATGTTGGCTGCATAAAACTATTAGAGTTTCCCGCTGTTTCTTTTCGCGAAAGACACAAGATTTTTTTTGTCAGTAAACATTTTTGCTGGTATTAACTTATTAAACTCAAACTGTCTTTGATCTTTGATCCCCTTCCATACCCAATTATTCAAGATAGTTGTTTTATATTACTACAGAGGGTGCATTGTATCTTTTTAAATTTACAATAAAAGCATTTCTGAAGAGATAATACATACAGAATAAAGACAGTTAAAAACAGACGTTCTTTATATGCCAGATATAAAAGCCTAGGAAAAGACGTAATATAACAGCGTTAGTAAAAAACGTCGAAAATTTAATTTATTTAAGATTTATTGTATGAGGATATCTGACCTGATGGATGCCATAGTAACACGTATTTTGTGAAAATTTAAAGTGTTTGCTTAGTACGGTTCAAAAGATACAGCCCTGTGACAGAAAGACCAACGGACAGGCGACGGAGGAAACTTAGTAATAGGATACTCTTGCATAGAGAAAATGAAAAAAAGTACCTTAAAAGTTTTACAGGTCTTTAAATCGTCAATCAGATAAATGAAGTCAGGTGTCAAGAAGCCAGGTAATTTTCTATAACAGTGTGTAAATGCTATTTCTACAGAACTATTCCAACCAATAAGTTGGTACAAAGTGCATATTGTGTCCAATGTTATCTTTTTTACACAAATGTAACATACTAATCCACGAAACTCCCAGACACGATAGAGTCGTCGAATAAAACCACGCAAAATTTGAAAAGAGCAGAAAAGACATTCATTATACAACACAGAGTAAATTTAAAACTGAGTAAATATTTTGTTTTTAATTAAATTAAAAAAAAGTAATCAATATCCGTTGTTTTTTTTAATGTGTCGTCATTGACTAAATTAATTAATTAAGTCAATGATAACACATTAAAAAACAAGATGAATGCGATTAAAAAGCGATTACTGGTTATTTTTAATTTACCGATCATTTTTGTGATCGTTTAAAAAATATATTACGCACATCATCAGATTTTGGATAGTTTTTTTCTTCTGATTATGGTTACAAGTTTGTTTTTGCTCCTTCCTGATTATCAATCGCTTAATTGTTTGATTATTTCAATTTTTAAAATATTTTGCGCATTTCGACCGGATGTATTTCGACCTACAATCATAAGAAATATTTATAATTGTTTTAAAATAATACATGTAAAAATAAATCTCTCTCTTGTGTGGTTTTTATAAATGTTAAATTTTTCTTCATCGTTTAATCTTGAAAAAATGTAAGTTAGCTCTTTTGAAATGCTATCAGAAATGCGTTGCTTAGTTTAATATGTAATTTGTTTTTTATTTAACCCATAGAATCGCACTGATATTCTAATTATGCAATGCCAGTTCTCGGGTTGGGCAGTGTGTGAAAGTATTTTATAATATATTTTTTGTATTTTATAACGTTTACTTACTATATTATTTCAGTATAAAAATGTAAATAAACTAGCTGATCCGTGCGAAGTCTTCGCACTATATCGCCATCTAGCGTGTTCCAAGTATACAATTTGGCTAAGATATTTGATGTGTCGCCCACAGATGGCGCTCGTGCCAATTGTTATAAAAATTAATTTTTTTATTAACAAAAAGATTTTTTTCGAATTTTTTTATATTTTTCGCCCAAAGTAGAAAACATAAGCTTTAAGTGGGTATTTTTTTATTTTTTTTGGTGCAGTAGTTAAAGAGATCGAGCCGCTCGACCAAAAAACACCTTTTAGAAATAATATATTTAGATACATAAATACAGTAGCTTTCATAAATATTGATTACAATTCACATTATTGCCACGAGAAATACAACATAGGAATGATTTAAATATATTGAATCAGCTTTGATCTGTCCAGGTCAAATATATTTCTCCACACTGGGGTAGTACTTACTAACCAGTGTAGGGTGATTGGACCTTAAATTTCATTTGAGCGGCACACATTCGAACGCGGAGAGGTCTGCCTGACGAGTTGGGGTTTCATATAGCATCGTTTGTTGATTGAGACTGTTGTTTCATTTCAAGAATATAAATAAAGATAATTTTGCAAGAGTTTTTTCATAATTAGAAATAAATAATTAGAATAAAGCGTTGATTAAAAATTATGTTACGTCAACAAAAGATTTTGTCTGACATAACTCAATACACATTGTTGTGTTACAATTATCAAAACCTGTATATAGCGTCTGTTTGTTTCTCTGTATGATTGCTTCAGAAGCTATGAATTTAGAAATATAAAATTGTACTTCAGCACTTTTTCGTGATCATGTAGGCATTGTCTGCGTACGGAATCCTATATTTTTTTATTTTTTCAGGGTTCCTACCTCAAAATGAAAAAAATAATCAAACCCTTATAGGTTAATTTTATTCCTTCACGTTTACCTATGTATCGCATTTTTTTCATTAGAAAATATCATATATTTTGGTACTCGCTCACTGGCTCACACATCAAAATCTATAGATTACATTTCGTTACTTAATTTCTTAAAATATAGTACAAAAAAAGGTTCCACAGCACAAAAAAAACGAAAATCGTTAATTTCTAATTCTATGTCGAATCATTACGTGGCAAGTTAATTTTTTTTATATTTTTGACCTACTCACTTATTAAGCTTTAGTATATTTAGTATACGGAACCTGCAAGATATAATATAATAACTACACGATATAATGATACGGAACCCTCAGAGCGCAAGTTCTATTCGCACTTGACCATCTTTTTTTAATCATAACTTAGCAGACCTCTTGAATAAAAACTAGACATGAATCATTAACAATCCGTACCAAAATTAGGGAAAGTGAATACTGAATTTGTTGGTCTATAATATATATCAAAATATTTTTCTTCGCAACAAGCGTTTAAAGTAATTAGGAATTTATATTTCATATAGTTACGTTAAGTAACGGATCAAGCACGAGGTACAAACTGACTTTGGTATTTCGGGGGGAAGACATAATGAGCAAACCAAGTAGGTGATGACAATGGAATGATCCCAACGGAATAACCATCAATGAAATAATCAGTAATTTTAGCTGAAAAAACTATGGATGAAAATCTCGAGTATCTCAATAGCTTCATGAAAAAATTAAAAATTGCAGTGATATACGGCCTAGGATAAAATTTGTGAAGTTATCTATTTACCCCATGACCAATTTACAGGTCTCCCCAAATATTTTTTCATGGTCAAGCAACAAAAACACATTAATTCACAGTACACATAACAACATAAACAATAATTATAAAATAAAAAAACACACTATATCATCCATCGTGACCTACTAAGCATCTCCACAATCGCATTCCTCAATGCGTGCGTGCGTGCGTGCAGGCGTGCGAGCGTGCGTGTGTGCGTGCAGAAAAATCAAACACTAATAACTTTCTCATTAATTCCGAACGTGTGTTGTTCGGAACGAAGGTGATTCCATGCATTCGGTGATACAGAAAAATATTGACGGATCCTTAAAATAGAGTCCAAATTACATGCTGGACGCTTACACGCTGCTCATTAAAAGAAATGTAATGGAAAAAGGTAATTCAAGGTGGTTGAATTGAACTAATACAATTTTGTGAATTTCAATGGTAATATTACCAAAAATACAGAAAACGGACGAAAAACCAAACAAAATTAGATTATAAAGCTTAGGTATGAACATCCTAGACATTTTGATTACAAAATGTCTTATGTTAATGATGTTTACAAAATAATGAAAGTGGCAAAGTTCCATTAAATATTCACAAACTTTCGGCCTGCGTTGTAATTTAAAATATGAATTATTATAATGGACAGAAACCTTCAATTATTGCTAAAAAGAAGCCTGAGCAGTTAAGCTAATTACGTAACAAAAAAGCGCGCTGTCTAGCAGTCATTTTACCTAAACACATTTTGTGTATGTTAAGAAAAATTAACATTGATTTCCGAATCTGAGTTGAATTAATGTTTTTTTTAAATTGCAGTTATGGCAGAAATTTCCATTTAGTGACTTAGTGATATGATATAAATTTCTAAAGATGTTACAATAAAATTTTATTATTTTTCATTATTAGTAAAGATTCAAAGTATGTTTTCTATTATAATATGTGATTTAAAATAATAAATAAAACAAAAATGAATTTAACAAAAAATTATTAATGAGATACGTTTTTCATAATTTAAAAAAAACTTACGAATCATAACATTACAACTGTATGGAAGAGTGGTACGCAGAAGATATTATTTATACATTTATATATATATATATATATATATATATATATATATATATATATATATATATACATATATTTGTAGAATACAGTATAAAAAGAAGTAAGTAATTTATTTTTGATACAACAGTAAATTTTAGTTTATTATAATTTTAATTGCAACGCAGTTATGCGATAAAACGCTAATCAAGTTTTAAACTCCTGAAGAATCGTAAAATTTCCGTTAAGCTGTTGTTCTAGCAAACCAGCAGTCAAAAAATGAAAAAAAAAATTTTTGAATCATCACAGCGGGTCCCTCCTTAAATTGTCCTACGGAAAAATAACAAGGCAAGTATTTTAATTACTAATATACAGTCGATTTGGATAGCACGAATTAATTTACGTTTGTCGTCATCTATCGAAACTATTTGCAAATATTTTTAAAACATCGTTAACTAGCAATTGTTAATGAACTAATGTTCGACTGTTTCTAGTGATGGCGAGTAGTGTTTAGTGGCGTGTCAGGTATAACCTGTTTCGCGATCCGTTGTTCGATTTAAGAAACTTGCACAAAAATAAGTTGTGGTTGTAGTATGGATTTCAAAATTTTAATTTCTTTTTGAATTTTTATAAACTAGGGCCATTTCAGTTGTTTTAGATACCTCAAAAAGTTTTTTTTAGATACCTCAAAAAGCTTAAATTTTATTGATAACAAAGATAAAGCCCTATAATGGAATCTGCATTTCTTAGAAGATTGCAAAATTAAAGTGCAATGGAGGCGCTCTGTAATGGCAGTCAACACCCGTCCATAAGGTCGTAATGTACAAAAACTTCAAATAAAATATAAAGTTGCAGAATTAATTTATTTACATCTTTATTGTTGCTAAAACTTCAGTTTTTAAAAAGTCAAATTGTTTTTGAATCTTTGAAGAAGTTGGATACCTTGATAAAAGATGGTAACAAAAGAGGCACTATTTTTATTATGTTTTATTTACATGTTTGACATGTAAACTCTAACTTATTCACTTTGCTAATAGTCCTTTGGTCGTTAGAATGAAAGCATGGCATTTTTAGTTCCTGGAATTGTGGCAGCTGAACTAAAATCAAGTTGGAGAAACATTCCCTGCTCTCGAATGTCTTCTTGCTGCAGTAATAAATCGTGTTTAAGGAAAAGATGATTTTGCCTAATCATATGATCGTATGGGTGAAATAATAGCCTGATTCGGGGGCAACTGTAAACTTACTGGCGATGCTAAACTTTTGACATTGCCTCCGAGACCTTTTTCATGAGATGTGACGTAAAAATTAATTTCAGCTTCCGTACCAAAATCTTCTTTGTGATAAAAGGGATTAAAAAATTAAACCGTTTTTTTTAAATAAGAAATTTTTTTCATGAAGATGCATCATTTTTCGGAAAGCGTGGAAAGAGACAGTTTCATGTTTCATGATGTCCAATATCATAACAATGCTTCCATGTTTTATATCATATATATTATGGAGATGTATAGTAAAATACTAACGTTAGAAGGAGAGCTTGTCCGTTATTTGAGTAAAAACATTGCACAACATCTTTTACCGCAAAATTGCAGTTTTTACCACAATCGTACTGAACAATAATATCACCTTCAATAATCTCTTGCATTTAAACATTTAATTTCCTTGAGTGTTTTAAAATAATGTGCTTGCTCTTAATCAATGTAAGCATATGGTTTCAAAATGTCCAGAGCCGTATATTAGCTATCCACAATATCATCACCGGCAAATATTTGAGCTGGTAGCGTAAAGCGATCTGTGCCGATCCATCTTCCAAATTGAATACTCGTTACCGGATTGTCATCAACTAACATTTCCAAATTCTCAAAAATTGCAGCAAGGTCAAGAAAGAATTGCAACGTTCAATCAGAGGTGATATTTTCTACGTTAAGTGGCAAGTGGCGGTGTCGAATTGGGATACATTACCTTTTAAATATGGGTCTCGGATCCAGCTCTATCCAGGATCCAGATCTCTATTCATCATCAGTTTGAGCTTCTAATAATAGGCACAAGCGCAAACAAGCTGAGCACCTGAGTCATCAGCGAGTATAGGCTGCTTTGGACGCAAGGTAAAAATGTGTGGGCCAAATTTTAAACGGCATACTGTAATTCAAACTTTTGATACCGTTCGTCAGTGTCGCACATAAGAGTTGTTTTGTAAATGAGTTCTTTTTCCGATGTCTGGTTTTAAAGAAATGAAGTCTTTCTTTTGAGGCAATATGCGATTGTTTTATTCTCTGAGATAAATTACATTTTTCCTTAAGATTATTACATTTATCCTGAAGCTGCTCCAAATTTCTTTATCTATAAATGTAATGTTTTCTGCAGTGTTATATTATTTTTGTATTTATCTTCTTCTGGAATAAAGAGTTCATATAATGACTTTTGTAAATATCCACCAGATACTTGAATGGATTACAAAGAATAATTATTGGCAACCGGCGGCACTTTATATCACCTGCAGAATTTATACACATAAGGGCGATTTGGAAGTCATCATTTTCGTGTCATTTGCTAACTTTTTCAAAGATTCAGGATATTATCAATGTTAAAGAAAAATTAGCGACAGCTCAGATATAAAAAAAATTAGTTCTCCAATCGCTATATTTTACTTAATGTTTTCATACAGTACAACCATGTTAACTTGGTGTTGAATGGGTGTTTTGGAACGGCACCATTGCACTTTAATTTTCTTATCTCCTAAACGAATACAGATCCCATTATACATTTTGTCTTAATTATTTATGTAATTTAAACTGTTAAAATTGTTAAAAATTCTAAAATTGTCCAAGTTTTATCAAAATTTAATTTTAAATGTTAACTTCCGGTTTTTAATCCATAACAAAAACGAAATTTCGAATTAGATACCACAAGTAAATACGGCATCCTATTTGCTGCTGAAATCATAATGTGACATATTTTTGCGCAAGTTTCATAAGGCGAATAACGGTTTTCGAAACAGTTTATACCTGACTTGCCGTCAAAGCTTCAGAAACCCGTTAGTAGGCAACTAGACCTCACACACAACTATAATTGCACAATGATATTAAGGACTAGTAGAGGACTAAAATACCTAAATAGTAACAAATTTAGAAAACTGCCTCTTTTTTGGTTGTCAACTTCCTGTAAAATTCCAACAACAGCCGACTATTGTTGTTGGCCGCCGTGTTTATGCGTTATCCGCAGTTCGTTATGCGTTATCCGCAGTTCGCACGTAAGAGGTTATTTAAAAACTGATATCATTGCCCCCTTTTATCTACAGTTTTTTTCTCTATGCTTTTTTTTCTCTTTAGTTGCTTATATTTAAATAGATTGGCACGGTATATGCATGCCAGTTTCAATTGGTATATTTTGAATAATATATCTGTTTAGTAAATTACACTCTATTGTTTCATTATAGTAATTTCCTAAAATATCCTTCCGCATTAGAAGTTTTTACCTAATCGTATACTACTAAAGGCTAATGTAAGAAAAATAATGAACTTCCTCTCTCTCCCCATCCTCCTCCTAGTAACAGCAATAATTGCATACGATAAAGATATTACCGTAATAAATCGGTTAACTATCACGTTTGATAACATTGACACCTAATAAAAAATAAGTAAGGAAATAAGTGGTATATCGTTGTTACTTATTGTCTTTACAATGTAAATCCATTGTCACCACCTAAGTGGTAAACCACGTAGTCAATAGAAGATTAGTTTCATTGCAAATATAAATACGACAATTGACGTAGTTTTTAGCATATGCATCAAGACGCGAGGAAACCCCGGTGGGAAGATTACCGGAAGTGACGTAGGTGGACGAACCCAGCGCGGAAAAAAATTATGAGTATTGTCTGTGTTTTTCGGTGTGCTTACACCGTAATAGCAAATGCGGTAATAGCTACTAATGAGCACAGAATTCAAACTTGTATGGAAAATACTCGTAACTAAGTTTAATGTTAAAATATTTACAGTATTTCAAGAAATAAATACAATCATTTTACTCATACTAATTCCCTAATTTTAGCACTATTTTTAATATAACACGGTAGTAACCACTAATGAGAACAGAGCTTAACATCACCCAGAATATACTCGCAATTGATTTCAATGTTAAAATCATTAAGTTTTGCAAATAATAAATAAAATAATTTTACTCTTACTGATTCCCCAATTTTAGTACTATTTTCAATATAACACGATAATAGCCGCTAATGAGAACAGAGTGTAAAATCATCCAGAATATACTCGCAATTGATTTCAATGTTGAAATCATTAAGTTTTGCAAATAATAAATAAAATAATTTTACTCTTACTGATTCCCTAATTTTAGTATTATTTTTAATATAACAAGGTAGGAACCACTAATAAAAACAGAGCGTAACATCACCCAGAATATACTCGTAATTGATTTCAATGTTAAAATAATTAAGTTTTGCAAATAATAAATAAAATCATTTTACTCTTACTGATTTCCTAATTTTAGTATTATTTTTAATATAACAAGGTAGGAACCACTAATAAGAACAGAGCGTAACATCACCCAGAATATACTCGTAATTGATTTCAATGTTAAAATAATTAAGTTTTGCAAATAATAAATAAAATCATTTTACTCTTACTGATTTCCTAATTTTAGTATTATTTTTAATATAACAAGGTAGGAACCACTAATAAGAACAGAGCGTAACATCACCCAGAATATACTCGTAATTGATTTCAATGTTAAAATAATTAAGTTTTGCAAATAATAAATAAAATCATTTTACTCTTACTGATTTCCTAATTTTAGTATTATTTTTAATATAACAAGGTAGGAACCACTAATGAGAACAGAGCGTAACATCACCCAGAATACACTCGCAATTAAGTTCGATGTTAAAATAATTAATGGCGCAAATAATAAGTAAAATACTTTTACTCCTGCTGATTCCCTAATTTTAGTACTAATTTCAATTTAACATGATAATAACCGCTAATGAGAACAGAGTGTAACATCACCCAGAATATACTTGCCAATTGATTTCAACGTTAAAATAATGAAGTTTTGCAAATAATAAATAAAATAATTTTACTCTTACTGATTCCCTAATTTTAGTACTATTTTTAATATAACGCGTTATTAACCACTAATGAGGACAGAGTTTAACATCACCCAGAATATACTCGCCATTAAGTTCGATGTTAAAATAATTACAGTGGCGCAAATAATAAATAAAATATTTTACTCCTACCGATTCCCTACTTTTAGTACTATTTTCAATTTAACATGATAATAACCGCTAATGAGAACAGAGTGTAACATCACCCAGAATATACTTGCCAATTGATTTCAACGTTAAAATAATTAAGTTTTGCAAATAATAAATAAAATAATTTTACTCTTACTGATTCCCTAATTTTAGTACTATTTTTAATATAACACGTTATTAACCACTAATGAGGACAGAGTTTAACATCACCCAGAATGTACTTGCAATTAAGTTCGATGTTAAAATAATTACAGTAGCGCAAATAACAAGTAAAGTCATTGTGCTCGTACTGATTCACCACTATTAGTATGACTAATAGTGGTGAATCGGTCACCACCACTATTAGTATGACTTTTAAATATAATTTACGTAGATTCCTATTTCTTCAAAATTGGAAGACAAACAGTTGACTTCATTATTTATTATTGAAGAATATTTTATCCTGATTATTGTTTTTTGATATTATAATAAATATATTGGTTTGGTTAATATGTTTTTAACTTTTTTGGCTTTTCTCGAAAAGTTATAAAAAGTTTCAGTATATTTTATTAATAGCTGTGCCGACGCGACTTGTTTCGTGTGGAATTCAGAATAAGACAGGTTATTAGGAATTTTTTTGTTTCCTTTTTTATTTCTTTTTTCTGGCTCAGAAGTCTAGGAGCATAAAGTTTATTAAAAACGCTAATAGTTTGCTTTGGCAGTGCCATATCGAATATATCTATGTGCACAAAATTTAATAAAAACGCTGATAGATGACGTTGGCAGTACCAATATCGTAATATTCGCCAAATTAGAGTATTTTTTTTATATGTTTAATATCCAGATACAAAGTATTCTATATGTTGTTTGATGTTATAATCTATTACCATACCAAATTTCACCAAAATTCGTATAGCAGATTTCTGGTGATTGAAGAATAAATTAACACACAGACAGAATGACAGACAAACATTCTAAAAACAGGTTTTCTAACATCTACATCATTCTATATACCAAACTAATCACTCTTTTTAAAATATGTTTCATGTACAGAAGTCGCTCTGTTACGATTGTATTATATAGATAAGGCATGAATACGTCGGAGGGGTTTGATTAAAAAAAATTAATGCAAAGCCTTCAAGTGCATTACATCAAAGAAAATGGATTTAAATCTACACCAAGTACGGATTTTTCTACCTTATGAGTTTCGTCTGCATCACGATTACTGACAGTAAAATATAACTTCGATTGGCTGAAGCAATACTGATCTTGTGAAGTGTGTTATATACATTAATCATATAGGCAAACGCCTCATGTGTTAGAGTAAGGTGCTTACATTCGATTCTCCGCAAGACGATGTAATTTCACCAATAAAGCTCAGTTTTGTTACACCATCAATTATTTTTTTTGTTTTTAATATCTATTAATAAATTAAATCGGTTGAGAACATCTGCACCCAAAATGCCTTTACTTACTTTGACTATGATGAATGGCCATTGAAAATCTCGGCGAAGTCCCAAAACGAGAGTTAAAATGTTGTGTCCGAAACACGGGATGAAATCCCAGTGAAGTATCATTTGCAGTATACAGTTTAAAGGCGCTACTTATTTTATCATTACAAGTAGTTGAAATTAGACTCACATCTGCTCCATTGTCAATCAAAAATTTTATCCCTGTTTTTTTTTGTCAATTACAAATAGTTTAAAATTGAATTCGCAGTAATTTTTAAAATTTTCAGCAGCAGAACTGGCCGCTAATTCTAATTCCGCTGCGTTGGCAAGTTTTCCTGGTTCTTCCATTCGCATGGTGGCTTACATTTCTCCGGAAAGTATCTTGATCCGAAAGTAAAGTGGTATTAACAAAGTTTACCATACGGGTTGAAACGCCTCCAACTTTTGCTTCGGCTTCTAGAAAATGACCTGTTACTTATTTCTGTTCTACGACTTCTTTCATTTTGCTGGCGATGGAAATGGAGCTCCTCAATACGCTGTTCGAACGAAGATATCCTCTGCAGTAATTATTCAATGCTATTTGGGGACGAGCTCGAATTCTTAACTCTAGTTGAATTAGCCTCATATACTTCAGTTTGTGAATGCATTTCAAAAATGTTATCAGCCATAGCTAATTTATCAACACCATCATCACTAACAACCAAAATATGTTTAATATGGTGCGGGCAATTTTTCTATCCATAATGTCTTTAACACCATCTCAGAAATATCATTTGTCTTCAAGGACTTCATTTTTTGCAATAGTTGACTTGGCTTCGTGTCCTTAATTTCAAGGCCAGTAAAAAGGCCCTTGATTCGTTTTTTTTCTATCTTTGAATATATTTAATAAGAACTCTTTTACCAATGATAATTTATTTTCGATTTTATCTGTTATTATATCCCGAATAGTGTATATATTTAGGTTTCATTTGTAAGACAGTATAGTTAAACTTGGTATCTTCATTAAAGATTCCAATAATTTATAATCGGGCCTCTATCTGGTAGAACCAAATTTCTGGGTTACCAGTCCAGAAATGTGGAATTTTTATGCTCACCTTCATAGTTTCCGAAGGATTAGTACGATCTGTCTAGTTTTCTTTCTTCTTGTCATTCGCCATTTTTTACCGGTACGAACGTCGTTGCAGATTATAAGAAAATATTGTTCATTAAAATTAATCAAAAAGTCCTAATCACGTCGGGGTCACCAACGAATGTAGCTGTTACTACATCTTAAAACAATGTCTTTCTATTTAAAAACAACTTTTCACTACTTATTTTAAATAAAAAGAAATATTCTTTTTAAACAACGACCTCGTGTTTCGACCTTTTTCTCATTGCTAATCAGATATATGATTCGTAGAGGTTACATAAATATAGTTTGGTTTCTTAGTGATATGAAAGTATCATGTGGATGAAATGTTAATACCAAATCTTTTCCTTTACTTCTCAACCACATTTTCGCTATTTGAACATAAAAAATATTAATATAAATAATATTATATCTGGACAAAGCAAAAACAACAACTTAATACACTGTAAATAGTGATAATTTCTTTAACAAAAAAAATAACATATATTACCTAAAAATGATCAAGAGTGCGCATGGACTGCACTAACAGAAGTTAATAATACATAGTTATTATTACTACGAGTAAATAAAATGTGTCATTCAATTAAAAAATTAAACTAAACTAACATTAGTTAATTGTGAATGGTTTAAAATTTATGGCATCCATTCGAAACAAAACCCTGCATATATTTTGGTATATATCTCAGTTATCTCTTGTTTAAACCTATTCCAGGACTTTAGAGACTAGGATCTTGTGATGCAGTACAACCTTTAAGCTTTCGCGTTCTACAGATGTAATGGTAGCAAACTGAAACGCATATACATATACATTCACGTAAGTTTCTGGACGACCATACATTTTTTTTTAAACTTCCAGAATAATTTTAAAATTCCTTGGGAAAAATATACACTAATGAATTCTTCCTAGCGCTCACTAATTGCGGCACTCGGTCACTATATAAAGAAATGACAATTTGATTAACTTAGCACACCGCTTCCTTTCATATACCGTAACGAATAACCACGGGCTGTGGAGGTAACGGAATATTAGGATCCATTTCTTTAAATATTTGACAGCATCTTGCCTTCAAAAATACTTTTTGGCATTATTTACAAACTCGTCGTTCTGATTTCATCAGCAATCCTAAAACTGAGTTCCGTAAGTAACTTGCTTACGGAATCCCTAATAAAAATAATAACCTTTTTATAATTTTTTTCAGCCTGATCTTACCATCGCAATTTCAAAAACGTTGAAAATTGTTCCATTGATAATCGGTAGAAATTTTGAGGTAATTAATTGGCAAGCAGAAGTTTCGTTTGTTTTCAAAGTCATAATACTTGCATGACCAATTTTTCGTCCTAGAAATTTAGTAGTATAATTTATGGAAACGCAAAAATATCCATTACATACTTCCTCGCACATATTCTGAACAGAAAGAGTTATTGCAAAGTACAACAAGTTAAAAAATATGTTGTTTTTTAGATTGTCATGTTCTTTATGACTAGGCTTAAGTTCTTTTTAATAATTTATTAAAACATAGAATAATACTGGTTAGTAAGAGTCATATATATTCAGAAAACTACACTTAAGTCCGAAAAAAAAACATTGTGTAATTTAAACGTCATTGTATGTAAAGAGATTGTGTTACGACAGAATACGAGATTGGGTATTCTTAAAAGTAAACACGATATTGTTTTTATGAATTATAAAATGCTTTTGTGAAACACACTGCACCATATTTACACATTATAAATTAGTTTAATTGTTTACAATTTGTACGCTACTAAACAGGCAGAAGCGTACTTAATATGAGAAAATGACAGCAGAGTTACCGGCTTTGATAGCGTCTGGTATGTTCCATATTGAACAAGTAAACTTGATAACCGCCATTTTCTTTCCTTATGTCAAAAATTATGTTCAATAATTCTTGGATGAAAGGAAATGTTATCATATATCTATGATAATTTAATGGAGGCATTAAATAAATATAATTATGCTTATTGTAGACATCATTATAATATAGAATATACGATTATTTCCCTGGTTGAAGTTCGCTTTAAACCCGAAACATTTTGGCTACCAAATCACAACTCTGCGATCGCCAACTGCCGATTTTTGTGGGAAAAAGTTGGGAAGAAAGTGTTGGTTGCCCAATTTTCGCCGACGGCACAAGTCAACAAGCCGCTGATTAAATGTCTGTTCCCTCGGTTAACGCGTCCGGTCGTATGTTCTATCATTTTCTTCGTTAGCGCGTTTTAACTCGAAACGTTAGGTTCCGCTAAATCCAACTAAAGTTGGCCAATTTTGTTGTAGGGCCGATTATTGTGGAGCGTATTCGTAAAAGTATTAAATATCATATCTTCTATTTTCAACGTTTTTTGTCGGTCTGATTATTGTAGTTCGCCTGCGTTCGCATTGACGTAAAAAAATCATTCCCAAATAAAAATAATTGAAAAAGCGACCAAGTGCGAATCGGACTCGCGCACAATGGTTCCGTACCACCGCACTATATTAACACTAATTCTTTGGTAAATAGTAAAAATACTTTGTAATATTTACATAACAAACAAATTTCACGTAGATAGTTACGTCTCGTAATGCTTAATACCTATGTTACTATCAATTCAGGCCGAAAGCTGAACTTTTCTAGGTATGTTATATAAAAAATATTAAAATTAAGAAAAATCCGACCAAGTCTGATTTCTGTGTAGGGCGCAGGAACAAAAAACGTCGAGAAATGCATTTATTTAAGATTCCTTATGCGGAGGTACGCTGTTACGCTTTGGGTGTGCTAGTGGAAACCCTAAAAATCACGTGCTGAAATCAGGTTGTCATATAAATTACGTGTTCTTCAATTTGGTCGTGTTTTACTATTTCATAGTGTCGCTAGTCACATGTGTGGCCGAGTCACACCTGTAACCGGGTCATATTTGCTGAATACCTATAAAAGTAGTTCTTCTGTGTGTTAGCTACAATTATTGTGCACGTGTTTTTAATATAAAAATATAATGTCAAAGTATTTATTGCGAGTATTCGTAAATACATAGAATAGGGTATTTGACTATATTTTTATTACTAAAATTGAATAAGTAATAACAATAAAAACGGTTAAAACAAATATATCATACCTAGGACTTTTCATTACGAAGTTATAACGACTGAAAAACTGACGAAGAACGATTCGCGCGAAGACGCTCCATACAAAACACAACTGGCTTATGATGTCACAGGCAAGTTATTTAGCATGCGTTATAAAGGAATTTATTAAATATTTTTAGTATCTCGTTAAATGTTGCGTTTAAATTATATATTGCATATTATAATTTTCTCATTCCTTTTGTGTGGAAACTAAATTCATAATAACTATTTTTATTTAATGAAAAAAAAATTAACACTTTTTCCTATTTAGAAGTTTCGATTAATTATTTGTTTTTTCAAACATACTCTACAGTTTTAAAGCATTTTTACGGAAACTATCGACATCAGTCAAATATCCTATTGTATAAACATAACGTTAAGAGTAGTTCCTCGTTTTTCGTGTCTTAACATTTATTTTTATAGCAGCAAAGGATTTTCGCTATCGAAACTATTCGAAAATCGATTTCTGAAGAATTTTATATGAAATGGTTTGACGGGTCATATATACATCCGTATATATGACCCGTCAAACCATTTAATATAAAACCATTCCATTCGTGTACGTTAATACAAAATTTTAAATCGAAGTTTAATCATTTTTCGATACTTCTTTAGTTATTATTTGTAGGAAGCAGATTATGGAAGAAGACAGTGGTTCAGCGAGATGGGGCAAATGGTGTACTCGTACTTTCATTTCGTAATTCAAGGCAAACAAATTCTAACTTAATTTTATCTACAAATAGTTTACATAAATTAAAAAGAAATATACATAAATGATTGCCAGCATTGTCGTATTGTTTTTTAAACCTACCCTCTACGTAGGTACTATTTTTTAATTATACACAAAAAAATTAAGGAGTCTAAATCAGGAGTTCCCAACCAGGGATGTGCCTTCCAAGGGGGGCATAGAGAGATGTCAAGGCGGGCGGAAAGCGTTTGCATTTTAGAAAGAAAAAACCAAAAAATATACAAACAACATTAACAAATAACATTACAATGTAATGTTTAATTTACATGCATAAAATTAATAAAATTAAATATCATACTCACTATTATTACCACAAACTTGCGAAAAATTTGACGTTTTGGTGTACATTTTTTGTTGAGAAATCAGTTTGAGTGTGTAAAATTATTGTGTCTCGCTGTTAAAAGGTAAGTTTGTGTATTTAGAAACTTCAGTTACCATTTTTATTTAATTTACTAAATCAAAGGGGGGGGGGGCATAAAAAAGTAAAGGGGGAGGGCATGAAAATATAATTTATAGTCCGATAAGCCTCAACAAAAAAAAGGTTGGGAAACCCTTGTCTAAATAATCCCCTCTCGCTATAAAAGAAACAATGCTTAAATTTCTTACACAGCCATGCTCCACATGGGAAGATATTGTTCTATGTTAGGATGGATGGATGGATGTTACTGAGGTCTACTATAGCCAAAAACAAACTGAATGAGCTTTGTCGTGCATAGCATGTATAGAAAGTAAATACCTAAAAATAAACACACAAATTTGATACAGATATTTCAAAAGATTCGCGAAAGATTCAATACTCTACGTTCACTTAAACCTTATTTTGTATTTTTAGTAATATCAATTATCGGTATGCATTTGCAAGTTCATATGTTATTAATAAGTTTTTTCAACGTTCTAAAATATAATCAACTGTAACAAAGAGTGTTTAAAAAATTTTTTTTTATACTTTCTAAATAAAATTCTGGCTACGTCCTTATGAAAAGAACAGTTACGACACGGATGTTTCTTTAAACAATCTTAAGTTCATTTCAATGTTATAAACATTCCACTTTATAACAATGTAGTAAACATTTCTTTAGGTACATTGATAAAAACGAGTCATAAACACGACAATAAAAGAACATATTTATTTGATTACAGTATAAATAGAAAATTTATCTCAATAATTCAGCCAAACTTGCTCAAGGTAGTCAATGTCAAACATATCGCACGCTGAATATGATAATAAAGTTATAGCTTAAAAATTACATTGTTCCGTTTTTGCTGTCTTAGAGATTGAATTTTGGAAAATCCCATTTTAACGGGACCTGATTGGTGTATAAAGGAAATATACCAAATTCCAAATGTCATGTAACAAATACTAATAGTATCACCAGAATGATTAAATGTACAAAATCACACCCAATTCTAAATAATCCAATTATATATAAAATGTATAGCTTAATAAAATTATTCCAAGGAAGAGTAACACTTGCCAACTTCAAAACTTAGTATTAAATGGAAAATATGGTTACTTTACTTTATTTTCACGAAACTATTCTATATATACTTAATACTAAAACTGAACATGGCCAAGTTTTAGGTTTCAATTATTTTTATTGCAAATAAAATAGTCCAACGAGTATTGACACATTTTCTCACAAAAGTATTTTGGTGGGTTTTCAATAATTTTTTTTAAGATAATACGAAATAGTGATATTTCAGTGTCAAATTCCATAAAATTTGTTTGTATTTCTTGCGAGTGAGATAAGAATATGAGAGGCTGGGCTTCAGGAGGGAATGGGCTATAGTTTAAACTTGGTAAGTACCCGTGTCTAGTGCCAAAGTGATGTATGCTGAAAAATTTAGATAATAGACTGTTAAATAAATACTTTTTAATCAATCCTAGCACTAGAGATGGATTAGAAATGATAAAACTTTTTATGTTGGTAGTTATTATTAGTTTATAATAAATTAAAACAAAGTTGTCAATTTACTTCCGCACAAAGTGTTGTGAAGTAACCGCAAACACAACTTTGAAACAATGTTCTTCTTAATTATAAACATAACTTTGTTATGTTTTTATGTTTATACTAACTCCACAATTTTCTTATTTTCCTGTTATGCACATAAATCACACTGTCCCATATTTCAAGCTTTTAGGTATATTATAAGTAGTCGCTTAGTTTTCATAATCTGCAGATGAGTCTCGAAGCTATAAAGCTAGATGGATGAAATTTATGATTATCTATGGTACTGTCTACTTTTGTTACACTAGCGAAATACTAACTCTAGATTTTAATTATAACTTAGATGTACAGAAAGTTAAGTGTGTCGGAAAGGTTGATTAAATAATAAGGCGCGACGTACGCGCAGCCTGTTCACACGTGTGTTTCTTTTTTTAGAGATTTTTTTGTTTAATTACTTTTGTATAAACAATACCAATGGTTTTTGGGAACAATTTTTTATCCCATTTTTTTAACAAAGATACATTTAAATAAAGGGCCGTTAAGTAAATTGAATTTATATTATTATGATTCAATACATTGACTATCGATCCCACACTAACAGAACTCAAGGTACACCTACTATAATTTTTTTTATTAAATATTCATTTAATTGTTAGTTAAATATTCTAATGTTAGTTATATCAACTTTAAATCATGTAAAACAACTATTTATAAACTTATAGAAAGGAAGTGAATATTTGGCGCCACCTAGAATGATTAAAGGAAATTTAAATATTAAATTTTGATTTTCCTGACTTTATAATACAAATGACAATGAAAACATATATATTTTCCTCTAAATTGGAGATTAAAGTGAGTTATTCTGTTACTTCATTGTATTGCGTGCAGCGTTTCAAAAATCCCGATGATTCGTTGCTTCGCTATCCCATTTGTGTATTCTTACTTTCAAATAAGAATTTTCCTAATGGAATGAGGAAAAGTAGCCTATATTATTTCCCGATCCCCGTTTTCAGTCCAGGAAATCTGTACCAACAATTACAGTAATCCGTTTCTACATTGCGACGTGAAAGAAAGACAAATAAATTGCTTTCATAATATTAGTAAAGATACATTTCGAGGAATAAAAATTATTTTTAAATAATCTAGGCAATGACTATTAGCTAAAAAAGCGGTCAAGTGTGACTAGGACTCGCGGACGAAGGGTTTCGTAGCACCAAACCATATTATACCTTGAATATATTTGGGGTTAATTTTGTAGAAATCCATTATTCACAATTAAATGAAACTACGTGATGTAGTATTATTAATACTTTCTTTAAATTCTTTACCACGACCTAGGTTTCGTTGTATTACAACATCTTCAGGTGGGCTATTAGCAAAGACTCTGCTAATAGCCCACCTGAAGACGTTGTAATACAACGAAACCTAGGTCTTTGCTAATAACCCACCTGAAGATGTTGTAATACAACGAAACCTAGGTTGTGGTAAAGAACTTAAAGAAAGTAGAAATAATACTAGATCACGTAGTTTCATTTAATTGTGCATATTAAACCTATCTCGTATGCAATAATGTATGTTTTGACTTTTGTGGGTAAAGTTTAACAGTTAAAGCGATTGGTGGACTTTAGAAGTACATATCTTATCCAATACATATTTTGACCAATATTTTGTTCTTAGAGTAGAATTAAATATTTACGCATGCATAATATTTATTCTACTGATAGTTATAATAATAATGTATTTCTCAAATACACTGTGAAAAACAAAATGCGGTCGGTACCGAGAATATCCCATTTCTCGTGAACTATACGACACATTTTATTCAAACGCATTTTCATTGAAACTTTATTTTAAGTTCTAGTACTTTAATATTTTTCACAATTTTATACACATTTGTCGAAAAGTTAGAGGAGGGGGGGGGGAGAGGACACACTCTTTAAAACTTTAGAAGCGCATATCTCACCAACTAATGACTTAAATAAAAAAGTTATCTTGGAACCTCTATATCAGTTTTTAAGACCTATCAAACAATATCCCACACGCCTATGTGTATTGAATTTTTTTTCATCCCTCAGTTAAATGTATGGAGGCACCCCTAATATATAATATATATTTATATATTTTTTTTCATAATTCCACTATTTCATTATTTAGCGGTTCATAGAAGACACCTACCATCCAAATTTAATCTATATAGTGCCAATAATCTCCAAGTAAGATGGCTGTGACATACAGACAAATAGACAGACAGACGTATAGATGCATAGGACGAAATTATAAGGGTTTTTTGCCCTTTGTCTACGGAACCATAAAAAACAATCGATATTGATTAACTTATTTTATGTAATTGTTTCTCAAAATGTATTATGTGGGTACTTCATGGACTCACGTTATTTTTTTTTCTTAAAAACAATCCTTGATATACAAAACATAACATATATGAGCCGAAAATAACTTTTTTATTTTATATTATACTTATAAATTTTATTCTATTTCTTCCTGTTTCTTGATCGTCAACTCGTCCCTGCTTGTGTGTTTATTTTTTATATCTTCAAACATACTAGCTATTTTTTAAATATATTCTATTGCTGTAACACAACATCCATTTTCGCCGATATCCTTTGTTCTATAAAATATGACAGAATGCTTCGGACCTTTACCACTCACCCACCAATAATGACAAGTATAAGTCATTGGAAAGGAAAACATTTATATCGTGTATGTAATTTGTTACAAAGCGGTCAATGTGAAATTGTTGTGGGTAAAATGTTACAGCTAAAACAAAAATCAATGTAATTGTTTTTTTTCCTTCCAGCTTTTCTTCTTGGTTTCTTCCACCGTTATTCTCCACCGTTCGTCTCCCTTCTCCAATTGGGTGAGCTTTCCATTTCTTCTGAGATTTTCCTCCACACAACCGATCCATGGTTTCCTGCTTCTTGGTCTCTTTTAATGTGGCATCCATTTGATTATAGGTTTTGCAGCCCTGTTGTCCGGCATTCTTTCCAGATGACCCGCACGTCTTGGAAGCTGTAACTTAGAAGTCCTAACAATGATTTCTAAAACCTTCAGCACTTCCAATTCGTGGTTCATGTGCACACGATATGTATAAGGTAATTGCAAATAAAAGTTGTTTATTATAAAAAACCGTCATTATTACAGGACTTTCTTCCACCTACGCTCTCTATCCACTATCTCTCTTTCTCTTACACGTCTCTCTTTCACAAATGCTGTTTATTACAAAATGGTTGCCATAGTAACAAATTACAGCCATGAAAATAATTATTTAATGTTATATGCCTGATCTATATCGGTTTTCTGAAACTCGTCTATGTTGTTTGTTTCCGTTGAATTACGTGAGATATTAACGTACTTGTTCACTGAGTTATGAAAGTTTCATAAAACAGAACTACTATCAGCGAAATAAATAATACATGTTTCGAACGGAGACTAGTCAAAACAAAGTCTCGACTGCTAGCAATCACTTTAAACTAATCAGTTTATGCTACAAAATGATGTACGAATCGCTCCGGAGACGCCTTGACACGTTTGAACCGTTTATCACAAAAATATCCATCCCTATCGGCGAAGTAGATAAGTTATTGTTCACCGTTTTACATATAACATTTAGTGTTGTACTTTTTTGTACATATTTATCGACAATCGATTTAGAATTTTTTTAGGATTCCGTAGCCATTCTAGAACCTTTTACAGTTTCAATTAAATCCATCTGTATGTTAAAGTCGTTTTACTCGCAGACTATTACGCTATAAAACTAAAATGGCATGGTTTTACGTTTTTATAATGCCTACAAAGTTAAAAAAACATAATCTTAAAAAAATGTCTAGGTTATAAGTTGCCAACCTAATAAATAGTCTCTTTAAAATACTCAGTTCGCTTAAATGTTTATTTACACCTCTGCATGTACGGCAAATGTTTATTTACACCTATGTATTTACGGTAAATGTTTATTTAAACCTATGTATGTACGGTAAATGTTTATTTACACCTTTACCTTGCATAACCCGCACTATGTACTCGTAATGCGGGTTATGTTCGTAGTAAAGAAGTTTTCTTTATTTCCGCCAAAAATGGAAGAGCTGCAGACGAAGATATCATAAAAATTGATTACCCAATAAAGTTAAAATTAATCAAATCACGAATAAGGTAAAATTATGATGTTTAGAAAACATCAAACTTTCAAAAACACTTTATCTTATAATCAAGTGTGTTATCAGAAAATGCTACTCGTGTGTTTAAAAGAAAAACGAAACACTGTTGAAGTTTAAAAAAAATATTCAAGCTCTGAAATTAATGAAAAAAATTGTAGGAGCAAAAAAATTACGTGTGATTTCTGAAACTAATGCAGCCAAGTACGTCACAAAAGAAATAAAAAAACACGCGCTGTTGCTTAGAAATGAAATTTATTTAGATGTTGTTATTTCGAAGGGTAAAAATGGAAATATGAATGATTATGTAAGAAAAATAAGAAAATTTTATTGACAGATAACTTCCGTCCATAGCAGACACTCCTTCCCGCGATGGTAACTTCCGTTCTTATGTTGCGAAATACAGCCGCAACGACCATATTTACGACTTTATTAAGTCGTAACGCATAACCGAAACACACTAGGTTTACGTTATTGGCAGTTAGCTATGTGTGTTTCACTTTTCGTTACGATCTCATTTCTCAACATATTACCGTAATAAAAAAAATTTCACAAAAAGTAGGAAAATTTAATTTATTCGCTAATTTTGAGGAAAAATAAGTTTTCACTTGAAAATGCCCATATGTTTCGTAAAAGTTGTCTTATTTGCTGTAGCTTCTATCGACAAATTCTAGGCATAGTGCTTAGTGATTAAGGGAATCAATTTTAAAACTATTCCACAAATACATGACAGATGTTGATATCTATTGCACAACGTTTTCAACGTTAACTGTCGGGTCCAAAAAGCATTTCAACGCCATCAATGGATTACAACTTTCAGCAGCAAACCATTATTTTATTATCAGGGCAATATTTTATTTGTTTTCAGTTTTAATTTAATTACAAGATAATTCAATGATATTACAAGATAATTCGAACACCATTTCGATATACAAACACATCTTAAATTTTGAGAGCACTTCAATTTTTTATGCTCTAAAGGTATTTTTCTCGGCTATCTAATACTTGCTAATTATTTTTATTTGACAATCATGGAGAAATTTGGAAAAAGATGACTGATCTTTTTCAAAGACATCGAAATTCATTGAGATCTTTTAAATGTTTTTGCACTCGGACAGCAAGTGTTTGTTTATATGTGTTTACCAAACTACTAAGGTAGAAAGACATTTACATTGAAGAAAAAATTTAAATACATTTTTCACATATGTGAATTCAACAATTTCCTCTAAACTTTCCGCATTATGAGTACTTTATGAATCAAATAATAAGCGATCATTTTTTTCCGCGAAAAATTTGGTAGCTGTCAAAAAAAAGCTTAAGCAAATTACGCCATTCGTATCGTGAGGATGGAGCGTTGCTGCACAATAATAACTAATTTATTACGAATAACTTAGATGAATTATATATAAATATGTAAAAACTATATCAAAAACGGGTACCAGTTTAAAAACTCACTGGAAATAATTAAAGTGTAACTTTGTATATGTGTGTGTTTTTGTACAGGTGAAAGAGACATAAAATCTCAATGCACTGAAGTGAAGGAAGGATAGTATATCAAATGAACATCAAATGAAAAGGACGAATATTTCGTGAGTATATACACGGTACCCGGGAATAAGTGTCGGACAAAGAAAGACGCTATTCGTTGGCTATAAAGGAATAAATTGTCATTGGAATAAAACGTAAAACAGGCCCTTTTTCTAAAAGAGTGCAAAAAAAATATTAGAATAAAAAATATTACACTTTTTAACGCACCCAATACTTGCTTCGAACGCGGTGCTTACCCGGGCAGCTAGATGTCTTCGTTGTTTTTTGCTGGTTGTTTCCCTGTGTGGCTGAATAATGTGCGCAACTATCGTGTGTATGAAAAACTATTTATTAAGTAAACTCATTCTTGACATTTCTTTTATTTGTTTATATTAAACTACTAACTGAATCCTGAATTGGATGCAAATCTAAACTAGGAATGGCATCCTCTAGTAGTTTTTCCTGGTAGGAAAACATCGTCATCAAAGTTAATCGTACAAGTGGTATCATGTTTTTCAGGAAACCAATCGGAGCTTCCGGCAACCCGTATCCATTGCTCTTTACACGAATTCAATCATATCTCATTAGTAAAACACAGTATAAAAAAATATTGTATAGGGAATACAATTTTTTTTTATCATTTACAAATATCAAACTATCGACTCGGCTACAGCACTACATACGCTACCGTCACTATTTTAACGATGTTTTACATGAAACGATTGAATTGTGAAATGGAAACAAAATATCTGAAAATAATGCTTACTTAAGACAGGAGAATAAGCAATTGGATAATAATTTGTGTCATAAAATGTATGTATACGTTGAAATTCGCTATACGTCATAGCAAACGGGAGATAGTTTCATCTCGCGAGAAGTTTGAAACTATCAAAGATTTACGCAAAGAGCGACAGATGTATGGCATAAGAAGTGTACGACTAACTTTTCAGCCGGTTGCGTATTGGTCACAACGAACCTATATGCATATCCATGGTTAAAAAGCTAATATATCCAAAGCCGCACTGGGGAACATAGGAAAGACTTCAATTTTAATTACACAAACTTTTTACTCTAAACGTAACTTTAACTTTCCAGTGTAAGTGTTAACAACTCTTGGTTATTTAATTTTTTAGCATGTTTCAGGAACAATTAATAATGTGATCATTGGGCCTTATTTTATCGAAGGTCCTTTAACGGGTGGTTCACATATGCACATATTACGCGATATAATTGAAGGTTTAATCGACTATGTGCCGTTAGCATTTCTAAAAGATTTTATTCATTAGCATGATGGCGCTCCACAGCACTGGGCAAGGTTGGAGCGCGATTTTTTGACTTGAAACGTTTTTCATTTCGGTCAGAGAGGGTATCATCTACAAAAATCATATGTAACGAAATATGTTATGGCAAGATAGCTTATGACTTTGGAAGCATAGCACCTACATTATTTTATTACCGTAATTTAGAGGATAAAAGCCATTACTCTGTAGTGCAAATGTCGCTGGCGTAAATGGCGCTGCAGTCGCGTGCAGCACGACTAATTCAGAACTAAATTTACCATCGCGCGCTGTGTTTAATTAGTGATTACTCAGCAGTACATTGATTGATTCGAGCGAGAGTAGTCGCGTTGGACAGAGTTCACTACGTTATAATAGGTGTGATATAAAACTCATTCCTGTGACCATTAGGAGTTCTAGACTTAAAAAAGTGTTATTTTTGTAAAACATTGACAACTACTCTACTATGGCGCCAACGCGTCCAGTACGTAGCGCACAATACTGGCGTGCAAGAGCTCGGGTAGCAAGAGAGAAAGAGATTCCGGCCCTCGACGACCCGCTTTGACCTCGGCGGAACGTGTTCGTCTACACAGGGAACGTGTTAGACTTAATATATTACACACTCTCTAATACGCTCAGGACGTTTCACGTACTCCACTGCGGCTGCGTCCCTGATACAGCCTACCCATTTTTTTCAAACAATTTCTATCGGCGTGGAGGTCCCGTGCCAGGGCCTGCAAGGTAGCACGAGATAAGGCATGAGTAACAGGCGAATGAATAAATGAAAGGAATATATACAGTGCACTGGTTGCCTAAGCAAAGTGACTTATTTGAAGTCTTATTGATTGATTTAACCCTTTGACTCGGAAATGTTCCAGCATAACAATTAATAAAGGGATGGATTAAGACCTACTTTGCATCGACTCGATTACTTCATTGCTCGGTATTCACATTGGAGAAATAAGTCTTTACTATTTAATACACATTCATTTACTATTTGGTAGGCACACATTCTTTTTTTATTATTAGGTGTATTTCTTTCTATTACATAAAGAATTCATCATTGCTCGGTATTCACATTAGAGAAACGAGTCTTTACTATTTGGTGCACATTCATTTACTATTTGATAGGCGCACATTCTTTTTTCATTATTAGGTGTATTCCTTTCTATTTCATAAAGAATTCATCATTGCTCGGTATTCACATTAGAGAAACGAGTCTTTACTATTTGGTGCACATTCATTTACTATTTGATAGGCGCACATTCTTTTTTCATTATTAGGTGTATTCCTTTCTATTTCATAAAGAATTCATCATTGCTCAGTGTTCACATTAGAGAAATGAGTATTTACTATTTGGTGCACATTCATTTACTCTTTGATAGGCACACATTCTTTTTTCATTATTAGGTGTATTCCTTTCTATTTCGTAAAGAATTCATCATTGCTCAGTATTCACATTAGAGAAATGAGTATTTACTATTTGGTGCACATTCATTTACTATTTGATAGGCACACATTCTTTTTTCATTGTTAGGTGTATTCCTTTCTATTTCATAAAGAATTCATCATTGCTCGGTATTCACATTAGAGAAACGAGTCTTTACTATTTGGTGCACATTCATTTACTATTTGATAGGCGCACATTCTTTTTTCATTATTAGGTGTATTCCTTTCTATTTCATAAAGAATTCATCATTGCTCGGTATTCACATTGGAGAAACGAGTCTTTACTATTTGGTGCACATTCATTTACTATTTGATAGGCGCACATTCTTTTTTCATTATTAGGTGTATTCCTTTCCATTTCATAAAGAATTCATCATTGCTCGGTATTCACATTGGAGAAACGAGTCTTTACTATTTGGTGCACATTCATTTACTATTTGATAGGCGCACATTCTTTTTTCATTATTAGGTGTATTCCTTTCCATTTCATAAAGAATTCATCATTGCTCGGTATTCACATTAGAGAAATGAGTATTTACTATTTGGTGCACATTCATTTACTATTTGATAGGCGCACATTCTTTTTTCATTGTTAGGTGTATTCCTTTCTATTTCATAAAGAATTCATCATTGCTCGGTATTCATATTAGAGAAATGAGTATTTACTATTTGGTGCACATTAATTTACTATTTGATAGGCACACATTCTTTTTTCATTATTAGGTGTATTCCTTTCTATTTCATAAAGAATTCATCATTGCTCGGTATTCACATTAGAGAAATGAGTATTTACTATTTGGTGCACATTCTTTACTATTTGATAGGCACACATTCTTTTTTCATTGTTAGGTGTATTCCTTTCTATTTCATAAAGAATTCATCATTGCTCGGTATTCATATTAGAGAAATGAGTATTTACTATTTGGTGCACATTAATTTACTATTTGATAGGCACACATTCTTTTTTCATTATTAGGTGTATTCTTTTCTATTTCATAAAGAATTCATCATTGCTCGGTATTCACATTAGAGAAATGAGTATTTACTATTTGGTGCACATTAATTTACTATTTGATAGGCACACATTCTTTTTTCATTATTAGGTGTATTCCTTTCTATTTCATAAAGAATTCATCATTGCTCGGTATTCACATTAGAGAAATGAGTATTTACTATTTGGTGCACATTCATTTACTATTTGATAGGCACACATTCTTTTTTCATTATTAGGTGTATTCCTTTCTATTTCATAAAGAATTCATCATTGCTCGGTATTCACATTAGAGAAATGAGTATTTACTATTTGGTGCACATTAATTTACTATTTGATAGGCACACATTCTTTTTTCATTATTAGGTGTATTCCTTTCTATTTCATAAAGAATTCATCATTGCTCGGTATTCACATTAGAGAAATGAGTATTTACTATTTGGTGCACATTCATTTACTATTTGATAGGCACACATTCTTTTTTCATTGTTAGGTGTATTCCTTTCTATTTCATAAAGAATTCATCATTGCTCGGTATTCATATTAGAGAAATGAGTATTTACTATTTGGTGCACATTAATTTACTATTTGATAGGCACACATTCTTTTTTCATTATTAGGTGTATTCCTTTCTATTTCATAAAGAATTCATCATTGCTCGGTATTCACATTAGAGAAATGAGTATTTACTATTTGGTGCACATTCATTTACTATTTGATAGGCACACATTCTTTTTTCATTGTTAGGTGTATTCCTTTCTATTTCATAAAGAATTCATCATTGCTCGGTATTCACATTAGAGAAATGAGTATTTACTATTTGGTGCACATTCATTTACTATTTGATAGGCACACATTCTTTTTTAATTGTTAGGTGTATTCCTTTCTATTTCATAAAGAATTCATCATTGCTCGGTATTCACATTAGATAAATGTGTATTTACTATTTGGTGCACATTCATTTACTATTTGATAGTCACACATTCTTTTTTCATTGTTAGGTGTATTCCTTTCTATTTCATAAAGAATTCATCATTGCTCGGTATTCACATTAGAGAAATGAGTATTTACTATTTGGTGCACATTAATTTACTATTTGATAGGCACACATTCTTTTTTCACTGTTTGGTGTATTCCTTTCTATTTCATAAAGAATTCATCATTGCTCGGTATTCACATTAGAGAAATGAGTATTTACTATTTGGTGCACATTCATTTACTATTTGATAAGCACACATTCTTTTTTCATTGTTAGGTGTATTCCTTTCTATTTCGTAAAGAATTCATCATTGCTCGGTATTCACATTAGAGAAATGAGTATTTACTATTTGGTGCACATTCATTTACTATTTGATAGGCACACATTCTTTTTTCATTGTTAGGTGTATTCCTTTCTATTTCATAAAGAATTCATCATTGCTCGGTATTCACATTAGAGAAATGAGTATTTACTATTTGGTGCACATTCATTTACTATTTGATAGGCACACATTCTTTTTTATTTGTTAGGTGTATTCCTTTCTATTTCATAAAGAATTCATCATTGCTCGGTATTCACATTAGATAAATGAGTATTTACTATTTGGTGCACATTAATTTACTATTTGATAGGCACACATTCTTTTTTCATTGTTTGGTGTATTCCTTTCTATTTCATAAAGAATTCATCATTGCTCGGTATTCACATTAGAGAAATGAGTATTTACTATTTGGTGCACATTCATTTACTATTTGATAAGCACACATTCTTTTTTCATTGTTAGGTGTATTCCTTTTTATTTCGTAAAGAATTCATCATTGCTCGGTATTCACATTAGAGAAATGAGTATTTACTATTTGGTGCACATTCATTTACTATTTGATAGGCACACATTCTTTTTTCATTGTTAGGTGTATTCCTTTCTATTTCATAAAGAATTCATCATTGCTCGGTATTCACATTAGAGAAATGAGTATTTACTATTTGGTGCACATTCATTTACTATTTGATAGGCACACATTCTTTTTTATTTGTTAGGTGTATTCCTTTCTATTTCATAAAGAATTCATCATTGCTCGGTATTCACATTAGAGAAATGAGTATTTACTATTTGGTGCACATTCATTTACTATTTGATAGGCACACATTCTTTTTTCATTGTTAGGTGTATTCCTTTCTATTTCATAAAGAATTCATCATTGCTCGGTATTCACATTAGAGAAATGAGTATTTACTATTTGGTGCACATTCATTTACTATTTGATAGGCACACATTCTTTTTTATTTGTTAGGTGTATTCCTTTCTATTTCATAAAGAATTCATCATTGCTCGGTATTCACATTAGATAAATGAGTATTTACTATTTGGTGCACATTAATTTACTATTTGATAGGCACACATTCTTTTTTCATTGTTTGGTGTATTCCTTTCTATTTCATAAAGAATTCATCATTGCTCGGTATTCACATTAGAGAAATGAGTATTTACTATTTGGTGCACATTCATTTACTATTTGATAAGCACACATTCTTTTTTCATTGTTAGGTGTATTCCTTTTTATTTCGTAAAGAATTCATCATTGCTCGGTATTCACATTAGAGAAATGAGTATTTACTATTTGGTGCACATTCATTTACTATTTGATAGGCACACATTCTTTTTTCATTGTTAGGTGTATTCCTTTCTATTTCATAAAGAATTCATCATTGCTCGGTATTCACATTAGAGAAATGAGTATTTACTATTTGGTGCACATTCATTTACTATTTGATAGGCACACATTCTTTTTTATTTGTTAGGTGTATTCCTTTCTATTTCATAAAGAATTCATCATTGCTCGGTATTCACATTAGATAAATGAGTATTTACTATTTGGTGCACATTCATTTACTATTTGATAGTCACACATTCTTTTTTCATTATTAGGTGTATTCCTTTCTATTTCATAAAGAATTCATCATTGCTCGGTATTCACATTAGAGAAATGAGTATTTACTATTTGGTGCACATTCATTTACTATTTGATAGGCACACATAATTTTTTCATTGTTAGGTGTATTCCTTTCTATTTCATAAAGAATTCATCATTGCTCGGTATTCACATTAGAGAAATGAGTATTTACTATTTGGTGCACATTCATTTACTATTTGATAGGCACACATTCTTTTTTCATTATTAGGTGTATTCCTTTCTATTTCATAAAGAATTCATCATTGCTCGGTATTCACATTAGAGAAACGAGTCTTTACTATTTGGTGCACATTCATTTACTATTTGATAGGCACACATTCTTTTTTCATTATTAGGTGTATTCCTTTCTATTTCATAAAGAATTCATCATTGCTCGGTATTCACATTAGAGAAATGAGTATTTACTATTTGGCACACGTCAATTTTTATTTATTAGACCACCACCCCCCGAAAATATATCCTTATGCCAAATGAGAAATAATAAAATATATCTCGCAACGTTAAACGTCAGTACTCTAATGACAGATAATAGACTACAAGAATTGGAAAAAGCCATGAGTCAGATAAAATGGAATGTTATTGCCAAGTAAGAAGATCAAGAAAATAGATAAGAGAATATAAAGAATACATTATCTACTTCTATTGTGAAAAACAAGTTGGAATGGATGGGGATATGGAATGGGATTCTTAATAAAAAAAGTTTCTGAAAGATAGACTAATTAGTTTCCAAGGAATATCAGACAGAAATGCAGTGCTAATTTATGTAGTTACCAGAATTTAAACAACCATCGTCGATTATCCAAGTACATGCACCCAGAGAACAAGATACAAAAGTAGCGAAAGATAAGTTCTACAAGGACCTGACAGACTTGAATCAAAAGAAGATATAACACATAATTCTAATGGGAGACTTCAATACCATGGTGGACAACAAATCAAACAAAGTGGTGACAGAAATGACAACGGACAAAGGGTAATAGATTTTTCTTTTACAAATAATCTTAAAATAATGAATAGTTTCTTCAAAAAAGGTAAGTAAAGAAAATGGACATGATGTCCCCAAATAACAGAGATGAAAATGACATTGATTTCATACTTACAAGAGAAAAACAGACATTCAATGACGTCGATGTAGTGAATAAGTTAAATTTTAATACAGATCATAGAATGGGAGGAAGAGTTATACAGCACATAAATAGAAAATCAAGAAAACATACTATACCCTCAACCAAGAATACAACGAAAACAGAGCCCGCACCCCAAAACGTCTTAAACGATCTAAGGAACACATTAGATAAAATTGAAAAACAAAAAACACTGCAAGAAATGTATGACTATCTGAAGAAAGAACTAGGAAACTTAAACAAATCTTGGATCAAAAAAGAAAACAAAAACAAATTAGGAGAAGAGACGCTAAAGCAAACGAAAGAGGGGAAAGCAATAGAGAAAACAGGAGGAATCAAGAAAAGTCTAAACAGTTAAAAGAATGTACACAATGGATATCCAACACGATAACTAGAAATAAGAAGAAAAGTGAGAAATTGACGCCAAAAAGATTACACAGGTCAACAAAAAAAAACTTTTTTTTTATTCTGTTATTTAGTAAATATTTTATGTTTGTATACATCGAAAATTAAGCAGAAACTCCCTAAATAATAAATAAACCTTTATATAATGAAAAATAAATATACGGTGTTTTGGCAGATTTTTTGAGGAGCCGTTGCATTTAAGATGCAAGAGAGGGGTGAGGGGGCATTGTGGGTGTGAAGCGGAAAGTGGCAGACTGACACGGTAGTGTGCGCATGAGCATTGCAAAGGAATAACGTATTTTATGTGTCGCGAGGCTTAAAAATGTCTTCCAAAAAGTGTAAAAATGACGTGGACTATTTTTGCTATATTTGCGGCGAATTCCTTAAAGTGAGAGCCAACAAATTTTGTTTGACATTAAATATAAAACTTTGTGTCTAAGACTATGAAGCTTATTTTAACTTACCCGTACGAAGTCAAGATAAAATATGGGCACCTCATTTCTCATGTAATAATCGCATCAACACTTTAGAACGTAAGAAAACACATCATATTTTTAAGGAAAACATACCTATATATATATATTTTAAAACATGCATTAAATGTGTTATTCGTTAATGAATATTTGTTTGCTTAGGCTTAAGTAATCAAAATCAGACCTCAGACTCAAAATTCATGTTGACCTGTGTTATCAGTAGCTAAAGCACAGGAAATAAAAAAAACAGAGATAGAGAAGAATACTA
Source organism: Druceiella hillmani (assembly GCA_039881145.1). Taxonomy (NCBI): domain Eukaryota; kingdom Metazoa; phylum Arthropoda; class Insecta; order Lepidoptera; family Hepialidae; genus Druceiella; species Druceiella hillmani. The sequence continues at coordinate 9,159,821 of JAYKKI010000069.1, forward strand.
ACGAGGAAGAACGCCTTGCATATTAGAGACCGAAACCATAAGAGCTATAAAAACACAAAAAAGCAATAAAGCACCTGGAAACGATAAAATCTTTAACAAAATATTAAACGAATCCCTGACCATAACATCCAAACATATAACGCGTCTATTTAACGAAATAATAGTTATTGAACAGATACCTATTCAATGGACAAAGTTCACCATTGTCCTGATACATAAAAAAGGAGATAAAAATGAAATAAATAACCACAGACCTATATGTCTAATGTCCAATCTATATAAAGTGTTTTAAAAAATAATACTTGGCCGAATAAGGAAACAGCTGGGAGAAAAGTAACCCAGAGAACAAGCGGGACTTCGCGATTATTCTACTATCGATCATATTCATGTTATGAAACAGATCATCGAAAAACTCAACAAATATGGACAACACTATTATATGGCATTTGTAGATTACAAAAAATTTTCGATTCCGTTAGTCATAACTACATTTGGAAAACGCTAGAAAATCTGGGCGTACACAGTAAATACATAAGATTTATAAAAGAAATTTATAAAAATACCGCAGCAACGGTCCAACTTGAACAACAAGGAGAAGAATTTAATATTCAGCGAGGCGTTAGGCAGGGCGATCCACTCTTCCCAAGACTTTTACGGCAGTTTTAGAAAATATATTCAGAAATGTAGACTAGGAAGAGTTTGGAAGAAATATAAATGGAGTAAACCTAAATCATCTAAGATTCACAGACGATATTGTGATATTTGCTGAGAGACCAGAGACACTATACACTTAGTTACAATAATTAGATCACGAAAGAAGAAAAGCAGGTCTATCTACGAATCCAACGAAGACTAAAGCAATGATGAACACATTAAGAGAAAACATGGAAATAGGACAAGAGGCTATCGAATATGTGGATATAAAAACAGTACAAGATCAAACTATACAAGACATGCATTCTTCATATGAATGTCAATCTTGGCCTGCTACGAGCAAAAACAATCAAAAACTTGCAGTTTGCCAACGCAACATGAAGCGAAGTATGCTAAACATCTACAGGACAGATGGATGACTTCAAAAATAAGGAAAAGAACAAAAGTGAGCGATATTTTCAAGAAAACAAGAAAACTCAAATGGAACTGAACTGGTGACATCATGAGAGGTAATGGAATGGTATCCTAGAAATGGGAAAAGACAAAAAAGACGTCAAATCAAAAGATAGGAGGATAATCTACCAAAAGGATGGAGAAGGTTGGCTCGGAATAGAGATGAGTGGAAGACGATGGGGGAGGCCTATGTTAAGGGACAACCTGACCAATAAACTGGATGCTGACGAATATTTTATCTCGTAAGATCTGAAATATTACTGTTTATTCTGTATAGAGTTTAAGTTAAAACTGTATATTAAGGTCAGCGAATAAAGGCTTTATAATGTTATTATTATTATTATTATACAAATTCATTTTTCATTATTAGGTGTATTCCTGTCTATTTCATAAAGAATCACGCAGAAAGTGTGAAAAGGAGCTAATCCCATAATTCTAAAAGTGTATAATATATTAAAAGATATGAAATTAATAGTAGTTCACAGATTTCGGTCTGTCAGCTGCCTTTCTTTTTAAATTGGTAGACCTTTTATACCATATAAAAAAGAAACATTCGTCAGTTGATGTATATTAGAATTGTGATTACATATTTATGGTCAGTGATAGTGTGCTTAGTGTTATTAAAGTTTGAGCATTATATGTATAAATATATCGAAATAGTAAATTTTTTGGAAAATTTCAAGAAAAGTAAGCAATGTAGATAATGTTTTTTATTTAGTTAAACAAGTTTAATTAGCTAATAGATAAAATTTCAATAATTTGATCAAGAGCCATTAGAAATAAACTTTTTTTTAATGATTTTATTATTTAGTTTATAATTATTTATGTAGGTTTACAATTTATTTTGATATTGTTATCATAATGTAGTTCATTTATTTTTAAAAACGATTTTGTATTTTGATGTCAAATTTCAGAAGGAATTTGTTTTTTTTTAATTTTTATAATAAAACCTTTTCAAAATCAAGTTTTATTTTTATTCTATGATTGCTCATATGAAATTTGTTATTTAAAATATAGATCCAAGTTTTTTCAGCTATCAACTTTTAAAATATGCCCGTGTCTAATAGTTAAAACTGGCAGTCTCAAGCATGGAAAGTATAAGAGGAAAGTTGATTTTTTTTGGTTACAACCAACAAACTAGAACATTTAGGTCTCGGTTTTAAAAGACCTGGGTTGCACTAGATCACACAAGCGACATTAAAAACCCATCTCTAATGACAACAAATGAAAGCAGGCGCCGCTCCATTATTTAAAATTGTTATTTGTAATGTATTAATCCATTAACTTTATTGCTTACTTAATTTCATCGATTTAAATTCTAGCTCCTACATATTTACTTTGACAAACGGCACCTAGGACAGGTAATGTAGAACGTTGTACGGAATGTTGAAGTAGATATTTTGAATATATTTGGCGTTAATATTGTAGAAACATTATTCACAATGGAATGAAACTACGTGACGTAGTATTATTTCTACTTTCTTAAGTTCTTTACCGCGACTTAGGTTTCGTTGTATTAAGTTACGTTAAACACCCATCTCTACTGACAATAAATGAAAGCAGGCGCCGCCGCGATTATTTAAAATTTATGTTTGTAATGTATTAATCCATTAAGTTTATTGCTTACTTAATTTCATCGATTTAAATTTTAGCTATTGTTTACTTTGACGAACGGCACCGAGGGCAGGTAATGTAGAATGTTGTACGGAATTTTGAATATATTTAGCGTTAATTTTGTAGAAACATTATTCACAATTAAATGAAACTACGTGACGTAGTATTATTTCTACTTTCTTAAGTTCTTTACCGCGACTTAGGTTTCGTTGTATTAAGTTACGTTAAACACCCATCTCCACTGACAATAAATGAAAGCAGGCGCCGCCGCGATTATTTAAAATTTCTGTTTATAATGTATTAATCCATTAACTTTATTGCTTACTTAATTTCATCGATTTAAATTCTAGCTCCTGTTTACTTTGACGAACGGCACCGAGGACAGATAACGTAGAACGTTGTACGGAATTTTGAAGTAGATGTTTTGAATATATTTGGCGTCAATTTTATAGAAACATTATTCACAATTAAATGAAACTACCTGATATAGTATTATTTCTAATTTCTTTAAGCTTACCACGACCTAGGTTTCGTTGTATTGCAACATCTTTGCTAATAGCCCACCTGAAGATGTGGTATAGAAAGACCTGAAGATGTCGTGTAGAAATAATACTACATCACGTAGTTTTATTTAATTATAGATATTTTCAAATATTGCAAGTAGCAAAATAGTCGCCCAAGTCTGAAATATTTTCATGCGGCGCTATGCTTTCTTGTGGGCATTATGGAGAAGTTAGAGTTTAACTTAAATTAAAACTAAAATATTCTATATGTGTTATATGTATGTATGCCAGATTTATGCTATTTATTACCCATACTCAAATATTCCTTTAAAAAAACTAACCTGCGTCAGACGAAAAGGGATATTTAATATTATCCTTATTTCATAATATTGTATAAGCAAAATATTTATCCACGAATTGTCGAGCAATATTAATATTAGTATTACGAACTATCGAGCAATTTTTTATCCACGAACTGTCGAGCAATATTTATATAAGTATTACAAACTGTCGAGCAATTTTTTATACTCGAACTGTCGAGTAATATTTATATAAGTTCCCGTGGGAATTTGTATCGATTATATTTTTGGTATCGCACGGTGGGCTGAAAATCAACTTTCATAAACTTAGGAATTTTAAGTGTTTCTTTTGTGTCGGAGACACCTTTTGTTTACCGTTACTATGCTCAAATATGATTTAGAGTGGACAGGGCTGACTTATAACTTTTTTACGAAAAATTTGTATCGAGCTTGTATGAAAAATCCATTTTTCTTTGTAAGTTAGTAGGTATCTCGAAATATTAATCCAAGAACTGTCGAGCAATATTTATATAAGTATTACGAGTAAACCCGTGGGCCGATTATATTTTTGGTGCCGCACTGTGGGCTGAAAATCGATTTCATAAACTTAGGACTTTTAAATGTCTCTTTTGTGCTGAAGACACTTTTGTTTATTGTTACTATGCTCAAATATATCCCGCGAGTTGATTTTGCACGGACACAGCTGACTTGTAATCTTTTTACGAAAAATTTGTATGGAGCTGAAAATACGTTTATCTCTGGAACCGCAAGGAAAACCGTCATATCATTACGGAAGGTTATTACTGATTAATCATGTTTCGTTGACATACTCCACATAACGGTAATTATTGCGGATTTTTTTTTAAATTTCGGAAATGATTTTATTTTTTTTTTATTCTTTATGAGATGTTTTTCTGCTAAAGATAACATAAATAAATTTGAAGCTTACGTTTACTAAAATCTATATAAACGATGTAAATAGAAACAGAGTGTCTAAAATAGAATTATTAAATGGCTGTGTTATCAATAAAGTCCACTAAGTCGAAATGCTAGGTATTAATTAACTAATAAGTCTAACTAATTTTTGTACCTTTTGTTTCATTTTAATCATCAATAAAAAAATCAAGTTATTTTGTTTTAATTTATTTCCTAAATATATACGGTGTCCAGGAATAAGTGTCAGACAAAGAAAGACATTACACTTGACTGAAAAATAATTAATTGTCATAAAAATAAAATTTAAAAGCTGACTTTTTTCAGAAAATTGAAAAAAATATTCATAATTATTTTTTCAGAAAAATGAAAAAATATTCATATCTATTTCATACACACGACAACAACACAAGCAACAAAAAAGAACGAAGAGATTTAGCTGTCCGGGTAAGCACCGCACTCCAAGCAAGTATTGGGTGTGCTAAAAAGAGTTTATGTGTAATATTTTTTTGCACTCAATTAGAAAATGTTTTAGGTTTTATTTCAACGACAATTTTTCCTTTATAGCCAACGAATAGCGTATTTCTTTCTCCGACACTTATTCCCGGACACCGTGTATATTTACGTAAACGAGCGGCTGAAAATCTGTATCTTTAATTCTTAGTGTTATCTTTAGTTCTTTGTCTCATTAAGAAGAGTTATGAAATTTAAATATTTCTGAAATTTAAAAAATATCCGTAATAGTGACCGTTAAGTGGAGTATGTCAATAGACATTCTTAAGGGCATGACGGTTTTCCTTGCAGTTCCAGAGGTATTTTTCACACCAGCTCCATACAAATTTTTAGTAAAAAAATTACAAGTGATCCGTTTCTATGCTAAATTAACTCGCGTGACATATTTAAGCGTAGTAATGACAAACAAAAACTGTATCCAGCAAAAAACGACTCTGATAAATTTAAAATTCCCAGGTCTATAAAAGTCTATTTTCAGCCCACCGTGTGGCGGCGGCGTCTGGTTCCACACTCGCTGCAGCGATGGCATGCGCCGTCCTGCTACGCCGTCACCTTTATAAAATCTATCATTTTTGCCAAGACTTGATTCCAATCAACAATGTGTCCGATACACATTGTTGAATGGAATCAAATCTTGGCATAAAGCGATATTTCGCCCTAAAATCCATTTTTTCAACACTGTTATCTATTGTTACTGCCATTGTCTTCCATAATGGCTAAAAATAATTCTGTAGTGTCGCATTTGCGTTATTTTTAACTTGTTGAATGTCATGGTCATCTCTAAGATAGCACGAAAGGTTTCCGGTGCTCACATTTGTTCTGTAGCTTTTAACGTTTATTCTGTTAAAAAAATAAAAGTGAATAATGATAAAAAAGAAACTTAATCCTCAACAAATATGCAAACGGAAGATAAAAACACAAACTAAATCGTACAGGTGACAAGTTAAAAGTCAAATTACATATTTTATTCAGTCGAACTAAGGAATAGCTGAAATGTGCTTAAGGAATAAATACTCGTACTTCCTCACCATTTACTAACAAATTTAGAATCTGCGTCGTAAAATTTGTCTTTTTTTTTCAAAAAGCAAAGCTTACAAAACACTTTATCGGTTTTTATGTGTTTGCTTTTGTTTTCGAGAGAAAAGGTTAATTTTCCACAATATTTCCAACTTTCACTAGTTTTTTCCTTCGAAAATAGGATTAAATAGCTTCAAACTTGAATAGACTTAGTCACACAATTTTCCATTTTTGGAATTTCGTACCTCAAAAGAAAAAAAAGGCATAAGGGTATAGGATCACTTCGTTTTCCGTCTGTCGGTGTGTCAATACCCTTTTTCTCAGGAAGGCGCGGAGGTATAAAATTGAAATTAATATCAAATACTTAGCTCTACCGTCCCTTGGAGTTATAAAAAAATTAAGCTCCTAAGTCAACGCAATCAAGAAGAACCCTAAAAATACGGCCGTTTATGCCGCATATTTCGACACTCGCAAATACATTAAAACCTATAGGGTACTTCTTGTTGACCTAGAATCATAACATTTGGCAAGAAGCAATGTCTCACAGCATAATTAAAGAAAAAAATCCGAAAATCGTTAATTTGTAGTTATATCACATAATGTTTTTTTAATTATGCGCCTGTGAAAGATATAGTAGGCAATATACTTTTGTTCTAAAAAATTAAAATTTTATAAATAGTTTGATAAGAATATTATGTAGTGTACATAATGTTTATAAAGCAAATTTTTATAAACGCCTAAAGGTGGACGGAATACTCGTAATGCGAGTTTCACTCGTGCTTGACAGGTTTCCATATTATAGTACACAAACAAACTTGTTTAAGTGTTAAAACAGGTGATCCACAGTAATCCTCACGTAAACAAAAACCACAAACAATAGAATCGTTAAGGAAGTGAGCAAATGGGGCACCGGGGGTGGAGGTAACGAGCTGGCCGATCGCTTCCGCCTAATTGGTCGAACCGTTATGCGCAATAAATCATAATTCGGCGGCGCAACAAATCATAATTCGGTGGCAGAGGCATATTAAAACTAACAGCGGAAGCGCCGCGACACAGTGGCGCATAGGTGTTGATATTCGGTGTTTACTAGTGTTGATATTCGGTTTTTCCCCTATTTTCTAAACGTTTTAGATATGGAAGAGTGAGAAAAACTACGTACAATATGTGCGAGCGAAACGGCTATAGCCAACTAGAGAAAAGGGGCGCTAGAAGGTGGTCGACGGATGACGGGATCACTGTTGCCACAATCGCGTTCGAGCATCTGTTCGGTCTTAGTAAACGAGCATTCGCGATACCAAATATATCGTATTTTGCGTACCAAGTGAAGTATCAAGTACTATTAGCGGTGACAGTAAATACGCCTATCTATATTTGTATTCATTGCTCAATTTATCTCTATGCTGAGTATTTAAGATATAAAAAAAACATAACGTCAATAAGCGGTAAATTACGAAGTCGAAGACTGCAGTACTGCAGTGCAAAGAATTCAAATGGATTTTGAAACTAAAAATGTCCAAACGTTTATCGAAGAAGCGTCAGATAAGGAGTTCTATCACCGATTTCGTGGCTTCAAAGGCAGAAGGGAAAACTTTGATTATGAGGTTTTTAAAAATAGTCTTTACGAGAGAAGAGAACGAGACAAAAAATCAGGTGACCGAATACCAAACTCTGTTAGAGAGATTAGACGCATGTATAAAATTATATTAGCGAAACAACAGGCGAGGAATAAAGTTGATACTGCCGTGAGCGACACTCCAAAGTATTTCGAGGACTGCTTGAGATGTACGCTAATCGATAGAGGAAGTGCATTCATACCTGAAAAGCTAAAATATTGCTGCTCTATAACTGCACCGACTAATTGCATTTTAACAGAGGAAAATCTGATTAGAACGAAAGAAAAAAAAGAGACGACAGAACGAGAAGAATCTGCTTTTTCCTATACCTCAATATTAGCTATGTCTGTAGCAATGAGTGCAGTGGCAGAAACACCAGCCATACAGTCAAATGAACCGTTCATTAAAATGGTACGCGAGAGAACAATACAACATCATATCGACAAAGAAAAAAAGAACATTGATTTACAACACAAATGTCCCAAAGTCAAAAAACCCAACTGCCAACCGATTGAAGTCAAAATGCGAGCACATACGCACGTTGGCAGGTACGCAAATCATGCACTGATTTATGCGCCAAGCGGTTTTGGTAAGACCCACTTTCAGTCAGTGATGATGAGAAATGGAATTGCGATATTGGACACGGACGATGCGGCAAGCGGAGATCCTGAATATATTGGTGAGATGCTCGAAACTTCTTCTGTTTTGACGAACAGAATTACTTTAATGAGCCAAAAGAATATTTTTAGAATAATGTTTAAACCGGCTAACGTAGAAGTGTTGAAGGAGCGAACAACTTGGGCGGGCCTCGAAATGCTGTCCGATGAAGACTGGCAATATTATTACAAGACCCATGACATACCGATGGATCCAAACCTACTAGTGTGCGAAATTAAGCACACGTACGTGTCCGACTGGTTCGGCGAGGTAAAGACAGGAGTCAGTATCAAAGACGAGGTTGAAAATGTAATATTGGAAGAAATTGTATTAGATGCAGCTAAAGATGTAGGTCTCCAGCTAAAGTAATTACTTCAAATACAGAGTCTCATTAAACATAACTAAAGTGATTATCTCCGTTCAGAGTAAGATTCAAAATCAAGATCATTTTTGTTAACACTGTCAAGACGAAGAGTGATGGTCAGTGACAGCGGCTACTGAAAAGAATATAGAGGGTTCAGTTAAAACGTTTTAAATAATTTACTTTTAACGTTTTATTAAGATTTATCTAAAGTTAGTATGATTTAATTCAAGGTTTGGTTTCTATTAGCAAGTAGGAAAATATATTTTATTATTTGTTTTTATATTTGTCTTAAATAATGTGTGTTTTTTTTTATTTGTGACGCCAAAAATAAAACCCGATCGACTACGACACAAATATTTTTTTAAAGAAATTTATATTTTTGTTTGGATACTAAGATATAATTGATATATTGTTGTTAATATAAATTAATATTTATTTATTTTTGTATAATACATGTAGTTAATTATATAAATTATAAGAGAATTAAATTATTACAACTTCTGAATGTTTCGCCATGTTCCTTATTGTTACACGGCTTACTCCTTTCTCGCTCCCTCATCGTTCTTCTCACACATACAACATACTTGTTTAGTTATACGTTAGATGTTTTTAGCACTAATAAATTATTTAAATATAATTGTATAATGTTTAACACCTCTCTTTATACTTATATTTCATTAATTTTAATTACAGTGTTCTATTAATTTTAACATTTCAAAAATTAAGTTTTAATTAGAGATTTCGTTAATATATCGGCAACATTTTCTTCAGATTTAACTATAATTACTTTAATTAATCCCTTTTTAATATTTTCGTGGACATGGTGATATTGTACTTCACTATATTTAAAAATATAAATATTAATAAAATTGCTGTTTTTGGAATATATATTGCTCTAGGATTATTTTCATATATTTTTATAGGATTATTTATTTTTACATAAAAAGCTTTTTTTAACATTTCGCGTGTAAAATTAACATTAATTACAGCTTCTAACAATGCGACGTATTCAGCAAATATTGATGCGTTGGTAACAGAACTTTGTAAATTCTCCAATAGATAACATTACCTAAAAAATTAATTGCATTGCCCGATGTGGATTTCCTATCTACATTATCACCTGCCCAATCTGAATCTATTTAACATTTCAAAATTACTGAATTATTATCATTTTTATACATTAACTTTAAATCTTTTGTTAAATATAAATAGTTCGATATTCGTAATTAATGTCTATAATGAGTATCATTATAACAGTTTTAATATATACTTAAACAATTAAACAAAATATCAGGCCTCGTATCTGAACTAATTCACAAAAGTTCACTAATTAAATTTCTATATTGAACTCTACGGTTTACTATTTCAGTTGGTTCTAATTTCAAGCTAACCTTCATTCTAGTGTTATACAATTCTGCATTTTTTAAATTATATTTTGGTGCCAGTGATTCAATATAATTAGTTTGACTTAATGTCATTAATTTGTCTTTATAATTATAATTAATAAAATATATTTTTACTTTATTCAGATCTTTCATTCTAAAATGCTTGGTTAACTTTAGTTTAACATTGTTAATATACTTTTGTTTTTGCTGCATGATAGCATATCGTCTGTAAATATCAACATGTGTATAAACAATTATCATATTTTTCAAACCATATAATGATTTATACAATTTATAAACTTTATCCGTACCGCTATTATAAGCATCCGGCTGATTTACTTACACTTCAGATTAAATTTGTCCATTCTGAAATGCTGCCTCAACGATCTGAGCAATAATAAAACTAAACTAACAACAAAATGTTAATAACAATTTTAAAGTTTGCATTTTCATAACAGAGGAACTGGGCCCAGCTACTAACCTAGCTTTATATATATTATCGTTTTTCTTCATATATATCCACTTCACATCAATAATTCTTTGATCCACTGGCCTATCAACTAATTTCCCCGCCTAATTTTTATCTTCTTTTTCTTTGTTCATAGCCTTTATCCACTCTTTAGATTCACTACTGTTTATTGCTTTTTAAAATGTATACGGTGTTTTAGTAGTTGAACAATAACTTACATAAACATGATAATTAACAAAATCATCGGGTACAATAGTAATTGTTTAACTTTTTTATTCTAGGGGACCTTCTCAATTCAGTCTCGTTAATATCTTTTCAATTATCCTGTTCATTCTCAATTCTGTCATTTCAATTATCTGACTCTGACTTAGTACTATGATAAGACTCATCTAAACACGCTTCATTAGATTTATCAAACACACTTCCCTTATTATTAAAACCTATACATTTTATGTTTTCTTCAATTATATCTACATGTCCAGCTTCTATTATTTTATTTTTAAAAAAAATTCTATACCCAACATCTGAGTAATCTAACAATATTCCCAATTTTGCTTTATTATCCCATTTGTTTTCTTAATTGTTCAGGAATTCGCACAAACACTATATTTCCGTATAATTTTAAATATTTAACATTTGACTTTTCTTTCAAAAATATATCATAAGGAGTTTCCTTTTCAATAATATTTTTTTTAAATACGTCTTTTTACTATTTCTGGCCAGTACGTTTTATTACTTTTGTTTCAAATAATAAACAATTTGGTATATCTACAACAAATCTATTAAATTTTTCTGTTGTACCATTTAATTCATGAACATAAAGTGGACAAGATATAACCATATACCTTTCTTTCTACATAATCTAAAAATATTTGAATTTAAGTATTCTTTGCCGTTGTCACAACTTAATACTTTAATTTTCTTATCTACTAAATTTTCTACTTGATTTACATATTCACAAAACAATTGTATACGTCAAACTTTGATTTCGAACAACAGAGTTTTGCCATTCTATCATAATCATCTATGAAAGATGAACAATATTTTTCTCCACCATAGCCTGTCGTTGCATGTGGCCTATGTAAATTCGTATGAACTATTTCTAAAATCTCTTTCGCACGTTTTCTATTATTTTCCAAAGTTATGTTATGCATTTTACCTTCAATGCATGTTGCACATTTCATATAATCAGTCTCTATTTCTTTTGGTAAACCAATTAATAACTAAATAATAAAAATTTATATGACCTAAAATACGATACCATTTTCCTTTCAAAGTTACTGCATTTTCTTTTTTTACGATATTGGAAGTTATTTCGTCAATCAAAATATTTTTACATAACTTTTTATACTCGTCTAATATAAATTACCTTCGTTTGCTGCCACTGCTATTGATTCAATTATTTTTGTTATAAATTTAGTAACTGTTACCAAAAGAGATTATTTTATCACTAACTGTTATCTTTGACATGAAATACATTTAGCCCAATTATTTCACATCTCTGCAAAAACATCAAACTCTGTCTTTATTCTACCTATTTTAGTGACGTTTAATATTCTGCCATCTACTAATTTAACATTTGTTGGTATTTTTAAAAGTATTGACTCGATAATTTATCATCGTTTGCAATATGACCTGTACAACCATTATCTAAAATCTAACTTACTCGATCTGTTTTACCAACATTATTTAAATTTACCTTTGCAGCATTTAGAAGTGTTATAAATGAATTCGTGTTGTTGTTTACTTCTTTTGACTGATCAGGATGACAGTATGATATATGTCCTTCTTCTTTGTAATTGTCTTCTCTTCTATATTATCTGATTACCACGTCGACTTCCGCGTCCTCGAAATCCTTCTCCGAATTTTTAACCACGTTTTTGTTATTTACATTGATTTAGTTGGTAACAATATTTTTTAAAATGTCAGGGTTTCCCACAATGGTAGCATTTGCCTTCCATTTTCATTGTAAAATCACTTGACCTTCATTTTTTTTCATTATTTTTATGTTGGCTTTTATTGTCAGTCAGGTGGGGCGTATATATTGTAATCCGTAGGAGTACGTAATATTTGCGTGAAACGGATATATTAGAATATGAACTTACTTAGAATATGAGCTACCTTTTACAAAATGCACAAGCGTTCTCTCTCTGTTTTTAATGACTTAATTACTGTAAGAGCAAAAGAAATAAAGCGGTTATCGATGTACGCAAGCTATCCCATCCATCGTATAAATATCTTCTTAGGAGATAATTAAATAGGTGACGTTCCACGTAATAGGTTCGTAATACGTATATTCGTAAAATGTCCAATTCTTGGACAAGCTAGTATTCCATATACTCGTACTTTGTGCTTGTTTCGTATTAGGTACTCTCCATTCCGTTTAAACTCCATTGTGTTATACATATTTGTGATTGTCTCAAAACTCTGTGACAAAAGTTTTATAAGAATTGAAGTGATGAGTATCGGTAGTAATTTAATACAAATTTAGTTTTCAGAAAAACTTAATATTCAAAATTTAATGTGAAAAATTAATTAATATTGGTAAGAAATCTGTTCATATTTTGTTGTGATTTTAGACTTTCAATCTGCATTTCATATAATAATCATTCGATTTATTTTTCCTAACTTTTTCTTTAGTTTAATTGAAATGAGTGGAAAACCAAAATATATGTTGATAACTTAGTTGAACCTTTTAAGATAAAATGTAGATATTAATTAATTAACGTATATATTGAATTTGAAAAATTATAATGCTCCAGCTAAACATATAATGTGTGTATTTATATTTTCACCTAAATTTTAACTAAGTAGTAAAGGAAACGATATTTTCGTGTTGTTGCTTGCATAAAGTATGAAGGAAAGGTTTCAATATCTTATATAGCATTGCTTGGTAAAGACAGACACTGCTGGAAATCAAGCACGTAACAGCAAAAAATATTCAGTACTTTATTTAGGTAGCATACTCTCAACCGAACACCCGACAAGCGAGTATGCATACCGCGTACGCCCTAGTATTATGTTACAGGCATATGTTCTTATCTGTTATTTTACATGCTCGTAACAAGGTTGCCTAATAGGGACCTCGTATTTATTTGTTGCAGAAATTTTTCAAAATTCTTATTGACTAGCGGCAAATACCCCCTTCGCCGGTTTCTGTAGGTCGTATACTTATTTATATATCATACATTTTTCTTTTGTATAAAACATGTGTTAAAAAACTTCTCTTTATTATATTTTGTACATAAATATCTTGCAAACTATATATACATATATATATATATTATATATATATATATATATATATATATATATATATATATATATATATATATATATATATATATATATAAATGTGCGTGTACATATATAATAAAAATAATAAAAGCCTTTTATTTCTTGCCAGAAAATAACAAAATAAATAATCTTAATCCTGTTATTACACTACTTTTACGTTTTAGAATTAATTTCTTTAATAAGTTTAATCATATTTAATAAATGATTAATCTGCAAGAACTCTTCCATGGGTGAAGGCCTTCTCTAAACAAGCCCACTATTCTCTATCTTGGGCTGTTTGCAGACCAGCCGTTTTGCTAATATCGTCCGCCCATCTCGTCAGCACTCTTCCTCTGTAGTGTTTTCCACTTGGGCCTCTCCATACTGTCACCCTTTTGGTCCATCGCTCATCTGTCAGTCTCTTTACATGCCCCACCCATTTCCATTTTAGTTTTTGGAAATAGTTTAGTTCCTTAATTTTGGTGACGTATTTTTTTTAATTTTTAGCATGCTTCGTTCTTTGACACGTGGTAATTTTCTTCTTTCTTTTGGCTGTATATTTCCAGGTGTGACAAGCATAAGTTAGGCTCGGTAAAAGTCAATTCGACATGACCTTAGTTTTAATTTTTACTGGCATAATGTTTTTAAAAACTTTCTTCAGGCTTCAGTATTTGCTCCAAGTACGTTGAACACGCTTCTCTATTTCTGATAGTTGCTCTCTTTATCGAAGCTGATTGCGCAAGTATAAGTATTTGTTTGTAAAGTTTAGTATTTCGTTATCCACAGAAATTGCCTTTTCCATGCTGTTTGTGATTAACATTGTCTTTGTGAGGTTCATCTCTAAGCCTATCTCTTTACTAGCTATATTTAGCTATTGGATCATGAATTGTAATTGCAAGCTTGATTCCGATAATAGCACCAAGTCGTCCGCAAATCGGAGGTGGCTCAGGTAATTTCCGTCTATGTTTAGGCCACTAGTTTACCAATCCACCTTTCTTATTATCGACTCTAAGGTGGCAATAAAAAGCTTCGGGGAGGTCGTATCGCCTTGTTTCACTCTTTCGAAGGGAAAGCTTGGGCCGTCTTTCCAATTTAAATCTACCCGTATTGTTATAATAAATAATACTTTTTACTACCTTTATATATTCGTTCTCTACACCTTGCCCGATTAGCGCCTTCCAGATACTTGAATGTGATACGGTATCGAAGGTTTTTTGTAGTCAATGAAGGTATAGAGCTTTCTCTCTCTTTTTCCTGGTATTATTCAATCAGTAGTTCCAGAGTGTGGATATGATCTACAGTCGAGAAATTTTTCCTAAATCCCACTTATTCCATGGGTTATTTTCCGCTTCCAGCGTTGCACATATTCTTTGGTTTATGAGAAAATAATATTCATAATAATTTATCATCTTTTTCGTACGTACGATACTTGCGCACATTATTCAGCGCCGCTCAGGGGAATACCCCGCGAACACCTGCGAAGATATCGACACTGGGTAAACACCGCGCTCCGGGCAAGTATTGGGTGTGTTAAAAAGAATTATGCGTAATGTTTTTTTGCACTCAATTAGAAAAAGGGCGTGTTATACATTTTATTTCAACGACATTTTATTCCTTTATAGCCAACGAATAGCGTCTTTCTTGTCTGACATCATTCTTGACTTATTCCCGGACATCGCGTATATATATATATATATATATATATATATATATATATATATATATATATACATATATACACACACACACACACACATATATATATATATATATATATATATATATATATATATATGGCAATAAGCTTATTGGCCTATAATTTGCAACATCGTATGCGTTGCCCTGACCATTGTGCCAGTGTCTTAAAAGATTCTAAAATGGGATTAAAAAGGTGAATTAGCGGTAGAGCCAGCAGTGAATGAACCGATTTTATAGCTTTGTTGTTGATGTTGTCCGAGCCGGGGTTTTTATTTGCTTTTAATATATTTATTGCTTGGACAACCTCTGTTAGAGTAAATGATGTACATCTCGTTGAATTTATGTCCGTCTGATAATTGTTGTTGTTTTTGTTGAAATATTCATCCAATTGCGACAGAATTCTAATATTGAATATATCTGGCGTTAATTTTGTAGAAATTAATTATTCACAATTAAATGAAACTACGTGATGTAGTATTATTTCTACTTTCTTTAAGTTCTTTACCACGACCTAGGTTTCGTTGTATTACAAGATCTTCAGGTGGGCTGTTAGCAAAGATTCACAAAAATATCTTTGCATTAGCAAAGATATCTTTGTGAAGCCCACCCGAAGATGTTGTAATACAACGAAACCTAGGTCGTGGTAAAGAACTTAAAGAAAGTAGAAATAATACTACACCACGTAGTTTCATTTAATGGTGAACAGAATTCTACAAAACACTTTATAGCACTCAAGAGTATGAACTCTTGAACGCTATAAAGTGTTTTGTAGAATTCTGTTGCAATTCTAATAATTTCATTACGACTATTTAGGATTTTTCCTTCGCCATTTAATCCATCGATCTATGCCTTGTTTGCTCGTAACTCTCTGAAAGCTTTTTTCAACTGCCTGATTGTGCTAGATATTCCTCTACCATGTCCGATCTGTACCTTGTATAGTTGTAATTTATGCTCTCGCTTATTAGCTTGTATAATTTTGAGAGTTCATTTTTCATGTCCTAGTTTTGTTTTCCGCGTTTTGAAATAACTGTCTCCTCTCCATGAGTGTTAAGGTTCTCTCTGATAAAATTTTATGTCTTTGGCTTTGAATGATTGTTTTTAGTATTTTATCATACAAGATTTGGACTGGAATATTTTTTGAGTATCCAGAAAGTTTGGTAGGTGAGCTGCGATGCACTGTTTGTATCTTATTATTTCTTCCTCCCTCTTTCTGTAGAGTTTCGGTTATTTTTAATCCAGAGTTATTGTTGCTCTAATTGGTCTATGACCTGAAGAAAAATTGAGATTCAATACTTCTATGTTTTGTACTATACCAGGTTTGTTTGACAAGATGTAATCAATTATTTGTTATACTCACCATTAGGTGAACGCCACGTCCATCTTCGGTTTGGTTTCCTTTTAAAGTTTTTATTTAAGATTGCTATTTTATTTTCGAGCGCGAAATCAATAAGTCTTTGACCTCTTAGGTTTCTTATACCATAACCATTTGATTTCATTATCAAATGTTCATCAACTCTAAGTTGGCCTATTTTGGCATTTAAGCCGCCCATAATTATATACTTATTATGTGCAAGGTCCATAGCTTTATATAAATTTGCATAAAAAAATTCAATCTCTCCATGTCTTGCTGCTTCTGTGGGTGCATATGCTTCTATAATCGATATTTTTTTGTCCTGTATATTTAAGTTTAGTAGTGCGACTCTGTCAGAGATACCGATGCAGCTTTCTATGGTTTTCTTGTGTGGTGTAAGTTTGTTAAAAAACCGACTCCATATTGCCTACAGTCAGAGTATACAACTCCATTTCGTGAGTATACACTTTTCATATTCTTCTATGTTTGTACCCATATCTATGTTTGTATATATATATATATATATATATATATATATATATATATATATATATATATATATATTCAAATACATAATAGAATATAAAATAATTAATTATGTAATGAATTCTTAATGTTAAAAGAAAAGAGAAGGGGTAGATTGTGGTAAGAATTCGACAATGGTCCAGAACATTGTAGAATTTCGAGACCATTTTAGAAAAATCTTGTATCGTCATTTTAGAAAAATCTTGTATAATTTGTATCTTTCATATTGAAAGTCACACATTTTCGAGATCGACTAATTTCAACCCCCATATGTTCCACACCCTTTTAGTTATTGACGAGTAACCACCATAATGCACGATGGGAAAGTTGAGGCTACTACCACGCACAAATGGCATTCCTCTGCGATGTATAGTTTTCGCTGCAGAGTTGAATACAAACCCACGCACACGACCAATTTTATATACACTAATTCTACACATTTATATATATATATATATATATATATATATATATATATATAATATAAGGTGACCGACGCTCATGTAAATAGCCGGTGTTGATCTTGTCCTGTGGCAGGTATTTAACCTTTTGCCATCTGCCATCTTCACCTGGCACGGCAAGCAGGTCCTATCTCATCTTAGAGCTGAGAATATAAATTTTGTAATTTGATGGTAGTTTGTCTCGCAGCGGAGTAGATATTTTTATTTGTGTGCAAAATTTTATTAACCATCAGCCTCAGAAACAATCGTCAACGTGAGAAAAAAAAAACTCGAGCATAATTTAGAAATATAAACATTTTGAAGTGTTTTCGTTGGAGTGACAATATACACTTAAGATTAATAAGATTATGTGTTACTAAAACGTTACTAAAAAGATACTGTTTGCTAATTGGAAGTATCCTGGTATACGGGTCGATTATTTGATCGACATACTGCAAATCACACAGTGAGGGAACAGAAAGATTGCAGAAGTGGCTCTTTAGTATTGTTTGCTATAGACTCCCTCTTGATCGAGAACATAAATACAATACTAGCAAACTTCAAAGATACAATTTGTCATCATTAGCTATCAACACGGAAAAAAGCGCTGATCTGACGTATTAACTAAAAATGCTACATTCGCATGTCGACTGTCACTCAACTTCAACATCCGTTTCAGATCCCATAAGATTTTCACCGAAAATATTTTTCCTCAAATTTGCAATAATATTATTTCCTTAAAGTAATAAGCGCGTAACTCAAATGTGCTAATTATACAAAATATTGTTTTGAACCTTGTTCAAAATCTTTGGACATTTTGAATGAAAATCTTTCACATTTAAAGGGGAAATCGAAAGTATATTATTTAAAAAAGAGAGTTTAAGAAAAAATAATAAAGAGAAATTTCCAAAAAAGTTTTAAAAGATGACTTTTATCTCACTTAGACAATACTAACAAAAAGATTCAATTCTTCCAACCTTCAAAATTTATTATTAAATCTTTAGTTCATAATGTTCATAGTGTTGTTATTAACTATAAATTCAATTAATAATTGAATTTATAGTTAATAATATCACGAACTTAAGATTTATTATTAAATCTTCTCCTAATTTTGAAGGTAGGCAGAATTGAAAGAATTGAATGTTTTTGTTAGTATTATCTAAGTGAGATAGAAGTCATTTTTTAAAACCTTTTTGGAAATTTTTATTAATCTCCTAATTAAATTTTTTTTTCACCATCACCATTCATTTTTATGTTTGTTAAATATGAATCTAATTATAAATTTAAAGTGAAAATAGTGAAAACAAATTTGCAATACAGAAAATGGAGGTTATCCAATAAATTTTTCATAATGGAAGAAAGTGGAGGTAATTTTTATTTAATACATTTTTCATAATGGAAGAAAATGGAGGTAATTTTTATTCAATGAATTTTTCCTAATGGAAGAAAATGGAGGTAATTTTTATTCAATGAATTTTTCATGATGGAAGAAAATGGAGATAATTTTTATTCAATGAATTTTTCATAATGGAAGAAAATGGAGGTAATTTTTATTCAATGAATTTTTCATCATAGAAGAAAATGGAAGTAATTTTTATTGAATGAATTTTTCATAATAATAAAATAATGATCGAGACCTATTTTTTTTGTAGCAGAAAAATGCGCCTTTTAAATATTGTCATAGATAATATAATTTAATTACGTGTGAATATACATAAAAAACAATGTATTTTTATAAAAATAAGTTATTATGAAAAATTGAATGGATATAAAATTACTTACAATAATACCTCCGTATCTTATATTGCAATTTTATAATTAGATATTACATATTTGACAAACATATAAATAAGAATGGTGATAATAAGAGAAAAAGTTAAATAAAAGGTTGTTAACAATTTATAAAATTTTAAAAAGACGACGTCTCATTTAATAATTGAGAACAAATACATTTTAGCAACAATGAAAATTTCATTGTTTATCAGTCCAAAAAACAAGAAATTTAATCTATGAAAATATAATTTAAAAAATGAAATTATATTTTCATGAATTAAAATATAATTTAAAATAATTATAATTTAAAATCATGAAAATATAATTTAAAATGTCATAAACTAAATGTTTAAACGTCATAATTATTTACCTTTTTAATACTTTGTACATTTTTATTATTAATATTTATAGTATACAATTAAAAATTTAAAGTGAAATAGTAAAAAATACGAATAAAGATATTTATTGTAAGATTGTAAGTGAATTTTTTAAAATTATTTTTTGCAATACTGAATCTATTTTTTTTAAAAACGTCATTTTTATATAATTTTAATTTAAAATCACTAAAATTAGCATTTTAACTAAATTAGCTCATATTCTTTATTTACTAAATTAGCTCATATCTAACTTTTTGTGCATTAAAAGCAAATTTTCTAAATATGACATGATATTTATTTTATATTAAATTGTAAAAATATTTCAAGAAATAACAAATTCTAATTTAACAGATTTCTAGTATTGAATTGGATATTAGATAAAAAAAAATAAATGAATAGATAGTACAAAATGCATTTCGTATGACATTGTTTATGGTTGAAATGTTATAATATGGGTAATACATATATTAGTTTACTCATTTTGTTAAGTTTAAAACAATTGGATATTATATAATCTAGGTACGGACAACTAAAATGTTGTTGTTATTCATTAATAAAAGCATTTATTTAGATAGTTTCCGTTATTTTTATATTATGAAAGCCGTTGATTTGAAGCATACTAATAAAATTGAAGCGACTATAAAGCTGCTGACGATAGGCGGCGCTGATGTCACGCACCCCACCAATAGTAGAGATGAAAATATCTAAAGGCTCCCGTTAAATTGACGTATATTGTCAAGTTTGCTTTTGGAATTAGTACGTTAGTACAGTTCAACAAAAACACGAATTTCACTGATGTTTTAAAACGATGTATTTTAATAAAATAGGTTATTATGAAAAATTTATTGGATAAAAAATTACTTACAATAATACCTCCATTTTTTTCTATTGCAATTTTTTTTCACTACTTTCGATTCGAATTTATAATCAGACATCACACGTTTAACAAACATATAAATGTGAATGGTGATAATAGGTGGAAAATTTAAATACGGGATAAATGAAATTAATAAAAAATTTTAAAAACATTACGTCTATCTGACTTAATTTTATCAAAAA
This sequence comes from Druceiella hillmani, assembly GCA_039881145.1. NCBI lineage: Eukaryota > Metazoa > Arthropoda > Insecta > Lepidoptera > Hepialidae > Druceiella > Druceiella hillmani. The sequence goes on from JAYKKI010000069.1 coordinate 9,180,794, forward strand.
CAATAAATTCTGCCAATCTTAAAAATTTGTTATGAAATCTTTAGTTTATGATTTTTTAAAATTATAAATTAATAATTGGACACAAATGCATTTTAGCAGCAATGAAAACTTCACTGTTTATCAGCCCGAAAAACAATTATGTGTTTTTTTTCAATTATGAAATGTAAATTTTTAATATTAACATTTTTGTTTAGATGTTTGTTGAGTGTGTAATATTTAATTAAAAATTTTAAATGAAAATAGGGAAAAATAGTTCAGCAATAACACAATAAAAATATTTATTGTGAGTATATTTTTTAAAATCAATTTTTATAATAAAATGACGAGGACTGAGTCTTATTTTTAATACGTCATTTTTATGTATACTTAACTTAAAAATATATTTAACTTAAAAAAATCACTATAATTAGCATTTTTGCTGTACTGAACTCATAACTAACTCTATGCATTAAAAGCAAATTTTCTAAACATGACACAATAGTTATTTTATATTAAATTACAAAAATACTTCAAGAAATAACAAATTCTAATTTTACAGATTTCCAATATTTAATATCAAATTAGGTAAAAACATAAATGTGTAACTGGTATAAAACGCATTCCTTCCGACATTGTGGTTGAAATCTTATAATACGGGTAATACAATTTATTATTTTACTCATTTTGTTGAGCTGAAAAGCAAAGGATATTACACGAGTATATTCCGAGTACGGACAATTAAAATTGTGTTATTATTCGTTAATAAAAGCATTTATTTAGATATTTTCCCTTATTTTTATATTATTCACGTAAACATTTATCATAGCGGTTAATTTGAACCGTACTAATAGAATATGCTGACGCTAGGTGGCGTTGATGTCACGCACCCAGCCAATAACGTGTTATTTGGCCAAGTGCGAGGTTTAAAAAAAAATTGAATATATAACTCATACACTAATAGATATTTTTATGACCATATCTGCTTTGTGTATATGTTTGTTTGTTTTCAGGTGTATGATTTGTCCACATTCGTATATGCAATTACTCTAATAGCTTTCTGGCATCTAGGTGCATGCCAGAGAGCTATTTGCAGAACATGACGATATTTATAACTATGTTTTCAAATTTACCTCAATTTTCTTTAAGTATATTTGTATAGTAATAATATTTTAAATTGTACAGTAATATTATTTTAACATTTGACATAAAATATTTTTATTATAATGGTTTTAATAAAGAAATTTATGAAAATAAAAATTACTTTTTTCTTTAATAACGCCGTATATCAGCAATAGGGAGTAAGAAATTACGCCATCTATGAGGACATAAACCAAAATGCTCTTGCTATTACAATGTCTATTGGTGGTAGTTTTAGACAATTTAGATATAATTTTATTTTGGTTTCCTTCTTATGCCAGTAGAACTGAGAAACTAGTTTCCTTACCACAGAAAGCCAAATTTAAAAAGTGCGAGTCGAATTCGCGCACATTGTGTACCGTACCACAAAATGGGCAAAATAAAAATCGGTCAAATGGGAGTCGAACTCGCCCTAGTACTGATCCGTATGACTCAATGTGCAATTTAAAAAAAACAGTCAAATGTGAATCGCACTCGCGCAAATAGTGTTCCGTACCAACGATTGCAAAATAAAATATCTATCAAGTGCAAGTCGAACTCGCGCAAGTATTGTTCGATATCATCGAATGCGAAATAAAATATAGGTTAAGTGTGAGTCTAATTCGACTCGCACTTGACCGATATCCCTCAAGGGCGCACAACTAGTATTCTTTACCACAGAAAGCGAAATTTAAAAATTGGTTAACTGCGAGTCGAACTTGCGCAAATAATGTTCAGTACCATAGGACGTAAAATTTAAAAATCGATCAAGTGCGAGTCGAACTCGCACAATGTTCGCGTGACTAGTGTTCCGTACCAACGAATATGAAATTTAAAAATCGGTCAGATGAAAGTAGAACTCGCGCAACTAGCATTCCGTGCCGATGAAAACAAAATTAAAAAATTTATTGAGTACGGGTCATACGCGTGCAGGTAGTGTTGCGTACCACAGTATATATATATATATATAATTTTTATATTTTGATTCAACCTCGTATCTTTATGATTTGATTTAGAAGTTGTAATCTTTGTTCCTTGATCGATTGTACTTATTAGTAAATAACTTGTCTAACATTTCTGGTTTCGCCGCAAGTTGTTTGTTATTTTGAATAAATAATTAAGTTAAGCAAAAAGTCATACAAAATAATTTTGTTTATAAGTCGCAATTTTCCTTAAAGGAATTTTTTATAAGTTTAAATGTATCTTTTCTGTAATTTTAACATAGTGGGCTAAAGCTATGAAATTGGACCAAAGTCTACATAATTTTCCAAGATATTTTAAAAAAACCTGTTAAATAAACTGTTAATAAACTTGTTATGTTAATAAAAAAAACTGTTAAATTAGTAGAACTCACACTATGAGAAATCCATACACACTAATACATGTATAAACATATAAGTGTAAAAAGTGTTTTCATTAAACTATTTACAAATATTAATTATGAAAATGCAACATTAAAATTTATGAAAATGTCATTAAAATTTATAAAATTTATGAAACAGTTGTTAGGAAACTGTTCCTCTTACTAACATAGTAATGAAAAAGGAAAAATAAAAATTGAAAATGGCACACCCATTAGTAAATAATACCTACAAATGCGATATTCGTAATAAGATAATTATTTACATGACGCCTTAAATGTAATATGCTTATTTGTTGATACAGTGACGTTTCAATTCACATAAAACTTTTTTTTTTTTAAATGGGCACATCTGTTAGCGTTTAAGTAGTTAAAAATAAAGACTGGTTAGCGTTTCTCATAAACATAGAGCAGCGTCAGGTACTTCATCGATGTACTCATTTGAAAAAAATTGCAATTCATTACGAGAGGACCATTTTTTTATTATTCCATACTTCATACCTACTCTGTAAACACCATTTTACACCTATTATATAAAAACCATATTTACTATCTACCTTAAAGAAATATAAAAATGGGTCAAAAATGGGTTTACTTCAAAAAATAGCCTCGTAGACCATTTATCAAAATATAACAAGATTATAGTTTTTTATTTTTTCTCTATTGGGCATATATAGATCAGCGACTTTTGGTGATGATCTTCTTATGTACCAAGTCATTGATTTAAAAATCAAAGTATGAAATAAAAGTACGTCAAAAAACAGAAATAGTCTTTAAAATCCGTGTTGTGTTCGATTCATTCGTGGGTTCAGGGGCATGCTGTGAATGTACCTCTGGCTCGGACGATGAAAACTCTGTTCTACGTGATGACTGTTTCCGATGCTATATATTGTAAATATACAACAGCAAGACTAGTACAAATATTCACTTCTTATATAAGCGCTCATCTATGATATAATCTGACTCTAAAATTCTAAATTACATTTTTGTAGAAGACTCGAATAATCTAGCTTATATAAATACATAATCAACGTACATATCCGACTGATAGAACCTCTAATGGACATATCTTTCTGTTTCATGAAAGCAAAATTAAATAAATAACGATATTCCATAGCAATTTTTCCATGATTACAGGCGCAAAATTATGAAAATAAACTTGATTATTCAACGAAACTATTTCAAAAGTGAACAATTCAAAGACAAAATAAATAATCAACGTACATATCCTACTGAAAGAATCTGTAATGGACATATCTTTCGGTTTCATGAAAGCATAATTGAATAAATAACGATGTTACATAACAATTTTTCCATGATTACAGCCTCAAAATTATGAAAACAAACTTGATTATTTAAACAGAAACTTTCTCAAAAGTGAACAATTCAAAGACAAAATAAATAATCAACGTACATATACTACTCATAGAATCTGTAATGGATATATTTTTCAGTTTCATGAAAACAAAATTTAATAAATATCGTTATACCATAGCAACTTTTTCACAGTTACAGCCTCACAATTATGAAAACAAACTTGATTATTTAAACTGAAACTTTCTCAGAAGTGAACAATTCAACGACAAAATAAATAATCAACGTGCATATACTACTGAGAGAATCTGTAATGGATATATTTTTCTGTTTCATGAAAGCAAAATTTAATAAATAACGTTATTCCATAGCAACTTTTTCATGGATACGGCCTCAAAATTATATATATATATATATATATATGTCTATATATATATATATATATATATATATATATATGTGTGTGTGTGTGTGTGTGTGTGTGTGTATATATATTTATACATTTACATTTATTTACAACGCAATCGGGAATCGCATATGTCAAGTAAATAACGAAATAAATAATCACAAAATACTTATCTTATTTCATCCACAATTATATTCTCACCCGTTTACGATTTTACTCGTTGTCTGGCTTCAGCGCCGCCTAGCGCTAATACTTACGTTGAAATAAATAATTTCATATCGGTGACAAATCATGAAAGAAAAAACAAATTAAAAACAGACAAGAAGATGCACCCACGTACGGATGGATATATAATGTTACCGTATAATACAGTTTGCACCCTTCAAATAGAAAACCCTTCCAAAACAACCCAAAAATAAAAAAAATGTGGTGCCATCTATAGAAAATATATATAATTAGAACTGTGTATTAATCTTACACGTTGTGCAAATTATAAATGTTAGATGGTGCCAAAACGCTTCTGTTTCTCTACTGAAAATTAAGACTATTGTTATCAAAAAACCTAATTCATTCAATTGCTTTATACTCAACATATCAGTCAACCCAACCTTTCCTTGATTCTTTTGTCTATTATTAAATAATTAACTTAATATGTCTTTCCTTGATTAAAACATTTAAATCTATTAATAAATTTTTCTGCCTAATGTTGTTATCGCCGAAATGAAATGGACAACGTCGTGAAGTATATAATGCATTTGATGAACCTGATACGTAATTTTTAACTCTGATGTATCTATTCAATTTTGTCTTATTACGAAATTCATTTATTATATCTTTTTCAATTTCGCTTTCTGTCACTTATAAACGAATTGCACTTATACAAAAGGATTCTTTCTTGATTTAACCCTTATGACAAGCGAAGAATATATTAGTTTATACTTTTTGTTGACAAGTATTATGTGGAAGAAAAACCATATACATACACATAGAGAGCAAGAAAAGTATGGCGCATGGCGCAGACCGGGCTGCTGCGATATTGGTCAACACGACATTCAGCGACATCTATAATAAATTGAAAGCATTTAACGCCATCTGATGTTTTTTGAATGTACTTTCTTCATTGAATACGACATAGGAGCAGGACGACCCCAGATCGTCGCAGATCGTTTAAAATTTTCGACCTCAGCTTTTTATATATAAGGCATAGTGGTGTGATGCTACAGGATTCAGAACACAAGTTTTAGTGAAAATTTATATATTGCATTAACAGAGCATAAATAACAGGAAATTAAAAAGAAGACGTGCGTCCGCTTTTGTGCATGCATCCGATTTTAGTATATTATCTATGCGTCCGATAGTCTAGCGTTTAAAACCATAGACAACTCGGAATAAAATTGGACATTTATTATTATTTTTAGCCGCCATTTTTTTATTTCTTTTAAAGCCAAAATTAAGGGGACTATATCAGGCTAACAGGCACAATAATAAAAAGATTTTGTTTTTTTTTTCAAAAAACCATTTTCAAATTTCATCAAACGTTTTATCTTGTTAGCATTCAACTCGTTTCACCGAAAAAGATTAACCTCAATTTTTCGTTTGAGTACCTCTTGTAAAAAACGAAGCGGTACGGCACGGGATCTTGGGCTTTGTAGTGATGTAAGGTCATCGATACAAATAATTTATAAGCCAAACCATAAAATAAAAACAAAAAACATTAATTATAGTTTCGAGAAAACGTAAATCTATGTATAATATACATATATGAAATTAGATTACATTTTTGTTTAAATTATTTAATTCATTTACAATTTAAATTTGATAAATATGGGGTAGTAGTATAAGAAAGAGGATACATATGGCTTTGAAATTATTTGAATACCTCTTACAAATATTGCACGGATGCAAACACAGAGAAAAAGAAAAACAAGGACAAGCTTCCATCTTTCCTCTTTAGAACGAAACCCCGAAGGCGGTGGTGTATCCTATTTTTAGCAGAGTTATTGAAGTTTAAATTTACTTCGACAGGAATTGTCGTTCATTCGTGTGCGCATTTAGGCTTGCGTTTTGCGAGAAATAAATTGGAATCAATTGGTCGCTGTTCGGAGAGGAATTAGTATTCTATTCTCTTTACGCCCGTACGGCATATGTAACCAAACCACTTTAAAGTTTCGCTCGGATACTGTGATTATTGATCTTAGAATAATAAGTACTCCAGAAGGCGAGAATACGCGGGATAGTGTGTCCAAAAAAACTACATATAAAATGCGTAGTAGCGACTGTCAGTTCAATTTAAGACACAGCTCTGAAAGGTTGGGTGCTTTCTACGTGACAATATAGCTTAAAATGCCGGCTTGTGGTATTCCCACCTGCAAAAATATTACTGAACTGCAAAAGAAACAAATGGGGATTACTTGTCATACGTAAAAACTATTACTTAATTTTATTTTCAATTAACTATGCAATTTTAAAATATCGAAGTAGATTGTTATTAACAGAAGCGTGCCATTTTTATTGGTGTTGTCACCTCTTAAAAAATTGTTTACCCAAATTAAAACGTCTTGATTGCTTGTAATGAAAAATTTAAAATTTAATCAGTTAAAAAAATCGGGATTTGGGAGGTGTAGTTAGAGAATTTTATGTAACATTTGAAATTTCCGTTGTCATACTCATTTTTAGAATATTTTACTTACCTACACATATAATAAAATTGTAACAAAGTGAATTATGTACATTGAAAATATCGAAAAAAATATTGATTTAGCGTACAGAATGATTTAAAAACATTTTTTAGAATGTTTGTCTCTGTATGTTAATTTGTACGGGTATCACGCAAAATCTACTGGACGAATTTTGATGAAATTTGGTATGGCAACAATATATAGCAGCAACATATATATAAGAGAAAAAAACCGATTTTTTTTCGTATTTACTTGCGAACGTAGGTATTTTTATTGCGGGCTTTTTAACCTCTCTTTTTACTTTAAGACACTAAGCTAATTTTTTTCTTGCTGTATTAACAAAAAAATATTAATTTGCATGTGTACCAAAAAAAATGAGGAGTGATTTGTACACACACTCATTTGCACGCATGCACACATACACAAATATACACACACTAACACACATATTTAATGATAATGTATTTTAATTTTACTCATTTTAATTAATAAAATGGTAAAATGTGACATAAAGTTTTTAAATAATTGTAACCTATGTACTTTGACTATTGGTTGTGGTCAGAATAAACATTTTAGCAATTTAACATGGCGGCCTTAATAATACTTCATATAAGCCAAGCCATGCACCATATAAATCGATGCAAATGTGAATCGGACTGCCGCAAGCAAATATAATTTATATGCGTCGATTTTCTAAAGTTAGTGGGTAAATTTATTCTGCTGGTAACACCGTGCGCGCAGGACAGGGCGCTAGTAGGCGGAGCGCGGTGGAGTGGGAGAAGATTTTTGGCTTCAGGTGACCGCGAAGAGATTTGTGCGTATGCGTCTTCTCGATTACTCTATATTCTAAGTTGGTGATGTTGTTGTAAAGAGAGATTTAAAAGATTTACTGCAAGCGTCATATTTGAAAAAAAAACTTCCTTTTTAACCGACTTCCAAAAAGAAGGAGGTTATATGTTCGACGCGTATTTTTTTTATGTATGTACACCGATTTCTCCGAGATATCTGGGTCGATTTACGTGATTCTTTTTGGTTTGAGAGTATACCAGTGAGGTGGTCAGATATAAATATGGTAATGATCTGATGATAAGGTCCGCAAATGTACAGTGGAACTCCTTAACGAATGGTAGTAAATCAACTACGATTCTAGATATTTACTACTGGTAGTTGTTACTTTGCAAAATACCTTACCAGGTCAGGGTCTGATGATTAGTTCTGGTGATGAACAATAGAACTCCTTAATTGATGGTAGTAAATCAACCGTAATTCAAGATATTTGCTACTGGAAGTTGCTGCTTTGCAATATAACTACACCATTGACCAGGTCAGGGTCTTATGATGAGTTCTGAAGATGAAGAATGAAACTGAATAGGTGGCAGTAAACCAATTGTGATTCAAAAAATTTGCTAATGATAGTTGTTACTTATCAAATACTACACGTTCGACAGACCAGAATCTGATGATGCGTTTTGGATATGAACAAAGGAACTCCTCAACGGATTCAAGATATTTGCTACAGGTAGTTGTTACTTCGCAAGATGTGATATTGGACTTTAGAGATAGAGAATGGAACTCATCAACGATTAACTGCTAAATACTAGCTGCTACTGCTGTCGCTTCGCTTCTGTGTTTCTTTGATAACCACCTTTCGACAAAGATGAAGTTTTCTATGTATTAGTTTTTGCCCGCGACTTTTAATAATTTTAAAATATTCTAAGAAAGAAAATAATTGAATGTTAGGTATAATGTGATGATTAATACTACTAATAACTAAAAACTAAACAATAAAATATTTTTAAAAAAGCAACTTCGAAAAAGCAGGTACTAAAAAGTAAAAAACAATTAACTCAAAATAGGTACCTATTTATTTACAGTAATTAACTAAGTTATTTATTTTTAAAGTCCATTATTTTTTAAAGTTTCCAACCAGTACTGTCCAACTTATAATTTTACTTAATTTATAATTAAAATTGAAAACTTTAACTTCTAATGGGCTCGTAGTACGAAATACTTTCATAAATGGCGTATTTATAACTTACAATGTTGTATGTATTTGTTTAAGTCGTTATTTATTGTGAATAAGTTGGTACCTATTTTGAGTTAATTGTTCTTTACTTTTAAGCACCTATTTCTTTTGAAGACGGTTTTTTTAAATATTTTTTTATTTAATTATTTTTAAGCTGGGTCCAAGTTTTTGACGGGTAGACTTTGGAGATTGGGAATCTTTGTTTTCATTGATTTATTTCACAGATAATTAAATTACTTTTTAGTGGAAAGTAATTTAAAAGCCAGCTCCATTAACTGGAGCCCATTAGAAACCAAATAGTGTTGAATCATTGGACGCAACCAAAAGACATATTTTTAGAAATTGTCATATATCTAAAACTGTATGGTGATTTTCTTTTTCTATTGCCCAATGATTTTTCGTGGGATACTAGGTTTCCGCTCCTCCTACTACAGACATTCCACTTAATGACATGACGTATTGTCGTAGACTTTCTCATGATATTCAATAGCTCTTCCTCCCAGGGACAATAATTTGTTTGAAATGTGTCATTGTCATGTATTGTTGCATCATATAATTTATAAATTTTATATATATATATATATATATATATATATATATATATATATATATATATACATATATTCACATACACGATAGGTGAGGATAGACAAGGAGTAAAGTCAAAATTTGAAAAGCAAAAAGAATATAGTAATAATAAATATAATTTAAATCAAATGATTTCGAAGAGCCGATATTTTTCGTTTATTCTGTTTGCATTTGCTGGGTCAAGCCACTTACGAATTGACCTTTTAGAAGGATCCATGGATCCAGCGGTCTTAAGAGGCGGAGGAAGGTAATTCAAAATTTTGATTGCAGCAAACTTGAAACTACCCCGATAACCGGTTGTGCGATCTTCCGGGACTAAGAGAAGTCGGTGTTTGGCGCGCGTCACGTGGCGATGACCACTGCCTGACAAGTTTAATATCTCGTAAAGATATTTCGGCTCCTTTGTTGTGAAAAGTCTACGCAAAAAGCAGAGAGTGTGATAACTACTGATTAAATGTTAGTTTTCAAATTTCAACACATTTTATTAAATTATTATATATTATAATAAATATTAATCGTGCTCAAACAAATAAGAATGAACTTGCAGCTGTTTGTGAGGTGTATTAAAAAGGTACCTACCTTTTTTAATATTTACTCTGTTTATTGGGAAACTCAAGCGTAGTCGGTATTCTGATCTTGTGACGAATTTTACCTTTAATAAAATCAATATAATTCTGTTATAATTCCTTAAAATAGAAATGTGAAGGTTGTACAATCTGTTCTCAAATTGTTAAACAAGCGACTGTAATTATTTGATTGTAATCTTGTATAGCTGAATGTATTCAAATCTAAAAATCAACTATTGTACAATGTCTGTATGTTCTTAGACTTTTGACTGTTCTGTTTTCTTGTACGAAACTTTAAAAAAATGTAAAACTAGACGTGGGGTGAAAAAACTTTTTGAAGTAAAACTTCTTTACGCACTTTGACTTGGGGAGTAAGCTGGTGAATGCGTGACGAGAGCGTTACGAAAAGTGTGATAGGGCGAGGCGAACGGAAGTTGAGAGGAGGATATAAGTTAGTGAAGACAGAAAGAGAGAGAGAGTTACGTTTCATATATTACTGTAGGGACAAGAGAGAGAGGTGCGAGCACACATTTTTTTTCTCTCTTTCTCTCATAGTCAGTTATGTTTCGTATATCTAAGACACAGTGCAAGCCTATTGTCGGTATCACACTGTAGGAGCAAGAGAGAGCAGTGCGCGCGCACATTTTCTTTCTCTCTTCCTCTCATAGCCAGTGCATGAAATATATATATATATATATATATATATATATATATATATATATATATATATATATATATATATATATATATATGCGAGTATGCTAGCGTTACGCGAACGGTGATTTTTTGATTATTTTGTAATTTCATTTCGTTCTTGAACAATTTTATAAATTATTATTTTGTTCAATACATTAAATATTCTACATTTAAAGTGAATAAAATTGTAAATTCATTTTAAAGTTCATATTTTGTGAATTTGGAGTTTCACTTCAGTCGTGTGGTCTAAAGCACACTCGTTTTTTTTCCATTACCATGAGGGAATACTTGAAAAAAAAATCATCTTGTAGCTCATTTAAAAACAGAAAATATATTATTGTCTAACTTCATATTTACAGGTTCCTCTTATGAGGTGTACAGTGTGGGCAAAATGGGTGGATGCGATTTGATTCGTTAATTTCTGGAGGCAGCGAGAGAAGCGGGGGTTTAAGCGCTTTTTGTAGATTTATTCGCTATGGAGCCGTACGCTGGAGCGCAGTGCGCATTTCGTATCCATGCATATTATGAAAAAAATAAACGGTTGTATTGACAGGAATACAGTTTGAGAGTTTGTGTTTCAGTTCGGCAAAATCGGCAACAATCAACTCGCAAGAGAAGCCAGGCTTCAGGTTTTGATCCCGCCCGCCAATTTAACGTCACCCACAGATAAGGGGTACGATAAGAGTACGCGTTCCTTGGTTGCCGCTTGCTGCGTGCGCATGTGTATTGGTTAAATTTTGCGATGTTTTGTTGTGTTTAAGATGTGTAATTCAGTCTTAATGGATAACTATTCATAATAATTCAATACCGCGGTCCATTTTTGCGTTGTGTGCGAGTGCTTAGAAAGCAATAAAATTATTAAAGGATAGGCGATTGTTTTGTCTCCCTCTTTTTGTTTGTTGTAAACAATATTGTTTTTATCACCGACTTATTTGGTTAGTACCTATAATTTTGTGTCATCAATCATGTCTCTGAGCAGTTTTAAATTTCAAACTTTTCCGAAAAGTCATTATTATGTTTGAACGCAATGCGGTTGGGAAACATATGCTTGTAGTATCGGCGATAGGCTTATTATATTGTTTATTAAGATATCGTTCTCATAACGCAAATCTAATCAAATCAAATATACAACGAAGACAATATTTTAGTGTATCTCATTTATAAATAAACAGAATTATTTTTATTTAAGATTTCATTTAGTTTTTAGGATCCACAATAAGTACCTTTTTTAAATTCTATCTTAATATTATTATTATCAAATTACTTTCACAAAATAAAATGTATGGTATAAAATATTTATTTATTTAACATTTTTACTATTAAGTAATAATAAAGACGTGCGTGCCAGTACAGAGTTACTGCCCCAGCGTGCCACCGAGACAGTCAATCGGTCGACGCTATTGGTCAGAAAGAGAAACAGCTATTTTGCTGACGTATGGCTTCAACTTGCTCGGTCGACGCGATTACCTGCAACGATCGAGACCGATATGTAGTAATAGTGAACATTATTTATCTGCACGTTGCTGACAGCCCTACATTAATTTACACACACACACAAACGGATACAGATAGGCGAGTATGTATGTAATAGTGTAGGCAATTAAATCTGTTCGCTAGTATGGAGTGTCGGGGGTATGATATAACTTGCAACGTGGATCGCAATATCGGCACCGGTGTTATTGGGCCATACTTATCCGAAAACAAAAGAGGGCGCGCGACGATGGTGAGAGCCCACAATTATTTATTTTATTTTTATATGTATACGTTCATGCATCTGATTGATACATATGGCGGACTTATTGCTATGAAAGCAATCTCTTACAGCTAACCAGAACACCAGCCCAGCCCCGCTCAGTGAGCGGCCTGGAATCGAACCCGAGTCCCCATGATGCGCCGTGCCGTCAAAGGCCGTATACCTTGTGATCAACCCAATACACCACGGTGACGATATTATTGCGATATGACAAAAAGTTCTTGTTTCCAGCCTTGCAAGAATTTCAATGCAAAACCGAGAAGATATGGTTTGAACAAGATGATGCCCCATGTCATACTGTTAAGGTTTTCATAGATCTGTGGAAAGAAATGTTCCTCTGAAATTATTTCCGAAAGGGGGCATACTGAATGGCCTCCACCCAACCCTGAACTTATCCCATGTGATCTTTTTCTATGGGACTGCCTTAAATTTACTAGTCTACTATAATAATCTTCGGAGAAACATGGTGCAGCACAAAATGAACATTTTCCGGGGAAATAACAAAGTTTTCCAAAATCTGCGACTTTGGTTTCAAGACTAAAAATTGCACGATTTCTATTTTTTTTTAAAATAAAAATAAAAACTTTGTATGTTTCGTAGTCTTTTTATTACTTTATGTTATATTCAAACCGCCAGTATTTTTTGGCCCACGCTGTAGTTTAAAAATGTTATCAGCTTTTTGCTTATATGCGTAAATTTTCGATTAAGTCTGTGGAATTTTTCTCTTACTTAACGATATTATCGCAGCATCTATCTATAAATATTCATCTATCTACAAATTCTGGATATATACACCTTGTGCCACCTATTGACGTTGTGTACTTAAATGTTAACATCGAAAAACATCTAATTTCATCCTACATGAGCAATATTATTTCTCGGTTTAAAGGTAACCAATATGTTAGTTTGAATCATGCACTATGTCCGTACCAAGTTATATGAAAATCTGCTCTGCCATTTAGGTGCGTTCGAGTAACAATCATACACACATCCTTCCGTAGTGTTCATATCACAAGTGTGCTAAACCACGCATAATACATGGCTTATATGTTATTCCGCTACAAGAAATATATTTATGCCAAGTTTGGTATCGACTCGGTTACAGAGTTATTAAGTAACAAATGTACAAACTTTTGCACTTTCAGTATTAATGGCATGCAACTCAATGGACACTACTCACACCAGGGGCACCTTGTATGAAATTAGACCAAAAACATTTTAATATGACCTATATCATAATACGAACATATCTAAACATGAAATTAAATCAAAAATATGTTAATATAAACCACCAATATAACATTAGACCAAAAATATAACATTAGACCAAAAATATTTCAATAAAAGCTACATCACATCGGGACCACCCTAAGTATAAAATTAAACCAAAAGTATTTTAATATAAAATACATAACATCGGGGGCACCTCAAAATATAAAATTAGACCAAAAATATTTTAATACAAGCTACGTCACATCAGGGGAACCTTAAAATAAAAAATTAGACCAAAAATATTTTAAAATAACCATCTAAATATAAAATTATACTAAAAATATTTTAATTTAAGGCCAGTTTTTGTAAGTACTTCATCATAATAATAGAAAAAAAAATGTTTTTTGCTCGACCCTACATGCGTCTCGGCAAACGGCACGACGAACAGATGAACCTAGCAACGCTGCTCAAATGAAATAGAATAAGATGTTGCTTATTTGTGTGCAGCAGCTAATAACTGAAAAAAAATATGATTTTAATATGAATTATTTATTGTTATAATACCGCTCTATTAATTATTTGTTATAATACATAATAGTTATAATACCACTCTATTAATTATTTGTTATAACACCGCTCCATCTCTACGTTTCTAATTATTAAAAAAAATTATGAAACCCAAACATCGTCCCAGAAGGTGAAACTAAGAATAAACAGATTCAATCGAATTCTGCTAACAATAATTCGTGGAAGTAAATCATTTAATCGCAAACGAACAATATTCAGTGGAATTAGTCTATTGAAGATAACACAGGATGCACATAGAAATGCACTATTGACTAATAACAGATACAGCGGCTTTGAAATAGTATGTAACCACTCCGTGACGCAAGTAACAACGTGATTTAATTCCGTTCCATTAGAGATCGATTGCTTTTCTGCTACATAATAAGTGCAATATTAACATTTATACTATATGTACAGTCGCTGTCTTTAAGACCCGTATAGACTACGACACTAACGTCTATATGCACTACACATAGTCAAGGTGGTCAGTCAAACTTAGTGACAGTTAAAAACGTATTTCCGATTCTCATTTACTGTTAGTCGAGTCGGAACAAGACTCTACTTTACCGACCGTGCCCTATTGCACGATTTAAACGGTTAAGTATCCAGACAAAATATGTTTTAACTGTAGTAAATCCGACTGAGAGTCCTGACCGTGTGTGGTGCATACGGGCGTACTTGCGACACAAATGTCTGACACTAATGTCTGGCGTTCACACATACGGCGGTTTCGGTGTCGCAACACTAAACCAAGTGTTGCAACAAATGTCGCAAGTGCAGACAGTGGTGTTCATACACAAACACTCGATGTATACACTAAGTGTATACACCAAAGTGTCGTAGTCCAAACGTAGATTTAGAATCGAATTCAAGGTCGTAAGCTAATAGCTAGAAGATAGAAGGTTTATTAAATACTATCTGTGACCCAGGGCTTCACTCGAATGATACAAGAATTTAAGAAATGGCGTGGAAAGAAAGGTAACCTAAGAATTACAAAGTAATAATCTAGGATTAAATTATTCTAGGTCTATCTCCTCGAAAGAGGCTACAATTGGATTAATGGATGTATTATAAAACAAAATTGGATTAATGAATGTATTATACATTGAGAATTAAACATTTCGTTAAAAATAAAACTAGAGACCAGCCCCGGCTTCGTACGGGGAACTTTTGCTTTATTAAAAACCAATTTAAAAAAAGGTGGAGTCGGCTTCGCATGGCTGTGTTGCTGTTAGGCTTGTATAATGTCTGCGTTATACGTACAGGCAGACGCGGCGAGGACTTTGTTTATAATATGTATTGATTAATAATAAAAGTTAACTGAAAACCGAAATTATTTATGAAACACCGTCGCAAAATTGATACACAAGTTTAAGAGCTTTTTAAAGTGAGTATGTTGGGTAGTTATAGTTAATCTACAGTAACGAACCACGGAACCACACTTCGTGTAAATTATATAGGTACATATAAATTAAAAATTATTATTTTCAATTACAAAGCACTAAAATTCTATTATATGTTCATTTATTTTTCATATGTTTATAACACGTAAAAATGTAATTAATTTTTGTAAAATTAATTTAGTTTTTCTGGATTTTACAACAATCATATATTTCGGTGAATTACGTATTTAATTTTATCGTTCAGCATTGTATTTTCAATTTACTCACTTTTATATGTTTATGATCTGTAAAATGTAGCATAACTTTCTCAAAGTTAAAACTGTTTTGCTGCATTTTTCAACAAGCATATATGGCTCTGAGTTATTTAATTTACTAGTAGTATTTGCGATTTATTTACTTTGATATAATTCTGACCTGTGAAAATATAACACACAATTTTAAAATAGTTTTTCTACATTTGTCAATGACCATTTTTTCGACGAATTATTTAATTTGGTTTTTGAGCATAATATTTTCGATTTATTTTCTCCCACAGAATATAAAATAATTTTCACCAAATTAAAATAGTTTTGTTGCATTTTCAAATAAATTTAGATGTGGTGGATTATTAATTTCATCTATATATATATATATATATATATATATATATATATATATATATGTATATATACATATAATCTGTAAAAATACAACAAAACTTCTAGAAAGTTGAAGTAACTTTACTGCATTTTTCAGTAACCATATATATCGCCGAATTATTTAGTTTGATCTTTCGCCATAGTATTATCGAAATTAAAGATTAAGTACATATATATTCCCAACTTTTTTTTTCAAAATCTTATGAAACTAATGCAATTAATTTATATGAATATTAAATGTCTACGCCACTGGTTTTTTTTTCTAACAGGACACATTTTCAGAAAAACTTTTTCTATTACTTCACAGAGGCATGACAATATTTTGAATTCTGTTCACTTCAGCATTATTACAATTACCCATTAAAAATTCTTCTTCAAAAAGTTAAATCTGTTAAAGAAGTTGACTTGTTAATTTCATGTCTTTAGATCAAATTAGAGATAATGAAGAGGTTTGACATATTGTTTGGGATAATTTTCGTCACTAATATCAGAAGAGACGCTTATAAAATAAACTAATTTTTGTCACTAATACCGGAACAGACGCTTATAAAACAAACTAATTTTTGTCACTAATACCGGAACAGACGCTTATAAAATAAACTAATTTTCGTTACTCATACCGGAACAGACGCTTATAAAATAAACTAATTTTCGTCACTAATACCGGAACAGACGCTTATAAAATAAACTAATTTTCGTGACTAATACCGGAACAGACGCTTATAACATAAACTACTTTAGTTACGTACGTGATATAAAACAAGGGTAGTTAGGCATTACTCGGCCTTTTTCAAATTACAATCCCTCATACGAAGGTGAGGGGATATTGTGGAAATTGTCACCACCTTAAGTTTTATTTTTGGGGATAGAGAGAAGGAAAATTTGAGGGAAATCGATTGTAAATTATAGAAGCTTACAAAGAATATACAAAAATCCTTAAATTGAATTTTATAATATAAAGATAAATCAAAAAAATAATCGTGCGTCTACTTATGTACGTGTGTTAGAAGTCATACTTCTTTGACATAATACAAGAATAACTTTATTTAGCACGCAAATAATTAATGGAAATAAAATAAAAAAAGAAAATAATAAAATAATAAACGAAATTCAATAAAATAATTAAATTTTAAATAATTTATAATGTAAATAAATACATACAGACATTTAACCTCACTCAGAGAAATACACTTAAAATATATTTTAAAAAGTTTATAAAAATCCTATTAATTTTCAATTACTATAAATGCTAGTTAAAAACATAGATCTAACTTAGATTTCTATGAATATAAAACAGGTGTTGTGTATTTACAAATACCTCAATAACTATGAGGAATGTAGTATCAGTCGCTACACGCATGTAAGCAACTTCATCCTGTCGAATTTTGTTGCACCGTGCGCGCGCATCGTAAAATTTCACTCTCGCCATTTTTTTAATAACGCGCCTGAAGAAGTATAACCTCAAAAATAAACAATATTAACAAAATAAACAATATTAACAGTAGAATGCCTTTATATAATTTCACAACATATGTTTATTTTATACATATTTTAAGTTTATTTAAATTGGCCTTATTATTTAAATTGGCCTTTATTTTTAACCATGTTTTCAAAAGAATGTCACTCAAATTTAATTAATAATTGGCATTATATTTCAAAACTCATTTGATAGATTTTAATTGATTATAAAAATCTATGTATAATATTGAATTCTACTGTTTTATCATATATGTAGATATATTACATTGCAAATGAGATATATAAAAATAATTTTATAATTATTAGTAGACTTATCTCGCACCACTGTCTCCGACATTCTCAATATATTGTTCATATCACTTCATATTGAGTCCAGAGTAAATTGGAAGCAAAAAGTCACATTAAGGTCTCTTTTAATTTCTTAGATTGTTTATATTATAAAATATAGGTATAGATAAGAACTCTATTTGTATTCGACGAATTTTATTTTAGGTATGGTTGGTAATCATTTACTCCATATTAAGGAAGAAGTGACATTTACCTTTGAACTTGTTTCTTCGATTTCTTCAGACGGCGGCGCCACTACCTTTGTGCGTCTTGGCCTTTTCTCGCCATCTGACTAGATTATTTGTCTCTCTTCTTCAGATGGTGTGCTTTTTCACCTCCCAAGGTCTACTTCCACATAATCCATTCATCGTTTCCTGGGTTTCTTGGTTTCTTTTGTTGCGACATCCACCTGGTTACAGTTTTCGCAAATCTGTGGTCCGGCATTCTTTTCAAATGACCCCCTCATCTTAGATGTTTGACTCACATAACTTGTTTACACATAAGAATATCTTTTCCAGAAATCATGAATCGAACGCAAGAACAATTTGATCTGCTTCTTTCTTCTTAAGTATATGATGTTACGTAACGAGTAATCAAAAATAATAGCGACGTAACGAATCTCCGTATTTACTCTATACATCAATTTCAAATCGAATTATAAAAAAAAATGATTGCGAGTGACAATAATAATAAAACACAATCAGTCAACAATAAAAAACATAAAAACATATTAATCTAAGTAAGCTAGCCCGCGTTTATCGACATAAAAACATTAAGAGTTCTCTCTTGAACTTCGGAACACGATAATTTATACAAGGTCACCTTTCTAAAATCTTAAATTCGTAATTAACAAATGTCTTTACTACTTAATAAAATTGTTAATCACGTATAGAACTCGCACTATTAGGGCTCCGCACACACCAGAAATGTCTTAAATTATTTACAAATACTAATATTACTTTTCACCACGTCTGTATACTGCTTAGTACCTATTGACAGGCGTATAAGGCTTAGTTAGATTTGACAGGCCTATAAGTTTAATTATATTTGACAGGCGTGTAAGTCTTAATTACATTTGACAGGCATATAAGTTTAGTTACACTTGACAGGCGTATAAATATTGTGAATTTCTCAAAACTATGATATTTAGAATTAACTGGTTTTCCAGTAATTTGTACTAACGTCGAGTTTTTTTTAAGTTTAACTTTAGGAATTTTGTAAATGGGAGGAGAGGTTCTTCAGCAATATCTCTAGAATTATTTGAATCTTCGATACCATTCAACGTAAGTTGTAGTTTGAGAATCATTGAACTAGTTCTTTCAAATTATGTCCAATTAAAACAAAAAAATTTCGAATATTTTATTTGTCTACACAAAAATTTCCTTAGAAAGATTTTTAAATTTCTGAAATATATGCGGGTTAATGTGTGCACTATGCCAAATTTCAAATATCTATGTAAAATATTTTCTATAAAAACGGCTGTGACAGACAAACAGACGGATGGGCAGATGAGTGTTCTTGTAAGGATTCTACTCCTTATTAAGGCATGGAAAAATATAAGGATAAACTGTAAAAATACAACTTTTGCAGTGTTATGTTTATACAGTGTATATATATTTTACATATATTTTGAGTGGAATTTATTATTCTACAAATTGCCCACCTGAAGATATTGTCATACAACGAAACCTAGGTCGTGGTTAATAATTTAAATAAACTAGATATAATACTACATCATGTAGTTTTATCTAATGTAAATAAAAATTCAGTTCTATTTATTAATTAAATTATCCATTATTCATAATAAAGTTTGCAAAATAAAGGCACTCAGTATTAATTAATAATGGCCGTTAAATTTGACAACTCATTTACGAGCAATAATCGAACATGGCAGAACAGCGCGTATAGTCATTTTGAAACAATTAAGTACGAAAATTGAATACGCATTCAACAGTCGGGTATTCGTAACAAACAATGTTCGACGTACTTTGCTAACTTTCTACGGACGTAAATAATATTTACGAATACAAATGAATATCATTCATAGCACTACAAAACATGATAATTAAAAGTCATAACGCATTAAGCGATAATTCAATATGGAGTGACTTTGTTCATCGGTATTCAGAACAACAAATGGCGTAAGGAGCAGATATAGCTCAAAGGGAAGACGTATCGGGCCAAAGCGTCACGCTGTAGTTAGTGTGTTTATATTATTGTTGTATATTCGTAATAAATATTATCTCAAATACGAGTAGTGATTCTATCTCGGTGGGCGGATGTCGGCTGTTAATCGACTTGTCTGTTATATTGTACAATTATATCAGTACATTTAGTTTCATCAACATACGAACAATTGTAATCTTCATTGCTTGAAAGTGACTTAAAACAGAGATATTTAAATAATTATATTGAGCGTACATAATATTTTTTGCCATTTTATAACTACTTTGTGAACAGTGTAGTGCGATAAAGGGCTCAAAGTAAAAGAAGTTTTGAAATGGCGTCGCTTACTGGATTGTTTTTATTAATCATTTTGGCTGGTAAGATTAAATTTAATATTGCTTTAAAACATTTTGTCATTTTTTTGTTGGTGTTTTTTATATTTTTTAAAAGATGCTAATGTATTTATTCATGTCATTTTTCAGTTTTTATATTACAGTGTCCGCTCCTTGAGTGGAATTTGATTTCGTTTGGTTCATATGAAATATACTTCGTTTGTACTGTTTGTCTTAAATGCAAAATGTTTATATACCTAATTAAAATATTAGTTTCACCTTCTCGCGTACCCACCGATATTTTTATCCCATAAATATTTCAGTGCATGGCTATTTTTGTCTTGACGGTGTGCAATACGAGTACGAACTGTGAGCTTGGTCAAATATGGAAGTCTCGTAGTTATAGAAGTAATTAATTCAAGTTCGTTTGTTTTAATTTCCTTTTTCATTGTTACTAAAGTATGAAAAATGTACCGGTGAAGACTTTTATAACATTGTAAATAACTACAATTTTAACATCCACGCAGTTTGACCTTTTCGTAATTATTTTTCTTCAATTATAGTCGTTTTTAATTGACATTTGCGGCCATTTGTAAAATGGAAGTCTTGTAATTTAGAAGTAATTAACTCAAATTCGCTCGTTTTAATTTGGTTTTTAATTATTAGGAAAATATGAAAAACGCATAGGAATAAGTTCGGCTTAGCGAAACGTATCGTTGAAGACTTTTATATTATGTAAAAACATTTGGAAATAATCACTAATTTTTTAATCTCTACACAGTTTCATCTTTTCGTAACTATTTTTCTTCAATTTTAATCAACTAACATTTGCGTCCATTTGCAGAAAATAGCAGTCTTATATAATATTTTTTTCTCTTGCACATCTGACTACGTAGCTATAGAAAGAAAGTTTGATAGCCTAATCTAATGTTTATCATAATGTAAAAACACGCTTAATATTTTATTAAGAGTTTAATTAGTTAAGTCGTCTGCGAGGTCTGAGACCATATTGAAAAATAATAAAGCTGCCACATCAAATAATGATGAAAAATATGCGTTGCAACAGTTTATATGTAACTTGCAACCATAGAAAACCCACAGACTTAATCACGTTTGGCATGTTAATTCAATAAGTTCAAAAACTTATAAAGTTAGTTTGTCAACAAAGAATTTCCGTTTGGTTTTATGCCCGAGGCCACGCTTTTTATATTTAGTCACTTTAATAATGCTTCTTCAATGTTATTAATAAATTATCTTTGGGGTTGTTTGGGGCATGATCGGTTTTCCATCATTTTTGAACAAATTGTTATCCTGTTATTGATTTAAAAATTAGCTATTTTTAAATATAAGTTCATTCCCGTGCCCGTCTCTCCGTTTGTCACAGCTGTTTTTATCAGAAACCGCTTAATATAGAAACTCAAAATTTGATATAGTAATAAATCATTTCAAACCGGAATATATCTCAATATATAAGAGAAAACCATTTGAAACCCTTTTAACTAACTAGTCCTTTTAAACGTCACGCCATACTATAAAAGGAATTATAAAATGTTTTTTCGAGAACTTATTTTCAAAAATGTCTACATAAATATTTCTGAGTGTTAGCTCAAGAGCTAAATGTTAAATATTATGCAGAAATAGTGTTAGCTCAAATATGTAGTATTAGCTCAAGAGCTGAATATTAAACATTATATAGAAATAGTGTTAGCTCGAATATCTAATATTAGCTCAAGAGCTGAATATTAAACATTATATAGAAATAGTGTTTGCTCAAGAGCTGAATATTAAATATTATGTAGAAATAGTGTTAGCTCAAATATGTAGTATTAGCTCAAGAGCTGAATATTAAACATTATATAGAAATAGTGTTAGCTCGAATATGTAATATTAGCTCAAGAGCTGAATATTAAACATTATATAGAAATAGTGTTTGCTCAAGAGCTGAATATTAAATATTATGTAGAAATAGTGTTAGCTCAGATATGTAGTATTAGCTCAAGAGCTGAATATTAAACATTATATAGAAATAGTTTTAGCTCGAATATGTAATATTAGCTCAAGAGCTGAATATTAAACATTATATAGAAATAGTGTTTGCTCAAGAGCTGAATATTAAATATTATGTAGAAATAGTGTTAGCTCAAGTATGTAGTGTTAGCTCAAGAGCTAAATATTAAATGTTATGAAGAAACAGTGTTAGCTCAAATATGTAGTATTAGCTCAAGAGCTAAATATTGTGTAGAATATTTATGTGGAAATTTTTTAAAATAAGTTCTCGAAAAAACATTTTATAATTCCATTTGCAGTGCGGGGTATCGTTTGAAAGGACTAGTTAAAAGGGTCTCAAAAACATTTTTTTTATTTTAGGTAGTATATTTTCAGAGATAAAATGAAAAATCTGCAAAAAATTTACATTCACCCTTATTTCCGAAAATATTGAACCTTAATTATATTAAAAAAAAAAGGCATAAAAAACCTTTTTATGTAGGTTTTTAGAAACCTTCATAAAAAGGCTTTAGGGAGTCTATAACGTTTATTCTAGGTGTAATAATGTTTGAGATATTCACGATAATACATTATATGCTGACACCCCCTTACTTAATTTTATTAAATATGATGAAATATTTATTGCTTTAAGAAGTCCATATTGGTAACGACTTATGATAAATAAAGTAATTTCACTTGAAACAAGGCATGGAACCCTCGACGCTCGAGTCTAACTTGCATTTCGCCGTTTTTTTTTTCGAAGTAAATAGTACTTATAAATTGATGAAATTTAAGTTGAAATTACATATCTTAGTGAATCTATACCCTTATTTCTATTGGTTATTTGCGAATTTTATTTTATTATTTTTGGCCAAAAACTAAGAATATATTATATTTTTATACACCCCTAAGATTAATGTTTCATTTCATATTTTGTGGATTTGTTTTTATAAGTTTACTTCGCTATATTAATGTACGAAGCAAAGAATTTTCATTTTCGAGTATTTTTAAATGTCTCCTTAAGTATTGGCCCTGTGGTCTTGGATCTTGTAACAAACATTTCACTAATTAATGAGCAAATGATAGGTCCTTAACAGATGTATGTAATACTCTTGCATTTATAGTTTGCATATATCAAATAGCATCAGTGTACCAAACAGACCGAAAATCTGTTCTAAATAATCCTACGCGTTATGAACCCTTACAATTTACTCAATTTTTTTATTGAAATAAAAGTGTCGCTTTAGTGATTTAATAATAAATCGCACAATACGGGGTATCACTGAAAGCTCTTAGAACTGGCCATTTGTAGTAATGGTAATAAAAGTAAAAAAATAAAATTTCGAAATCGGAACACTGGCTATCCATAGAGGTATATTGTGTCATTTCTTTTTACAAATTGGCGGCAAATTGAAAATTGTGTTATTACATCAAGATGAATTAACACGAGAAAAAATCCGTTGTGATCTCAATCAACAACAAAGATACGACCGACTTCGATTGATATATTATGATGAAATTACATTCCGCGCTACTGTTTACATCTAGTTTAATTAGTTCAAGCGTGGGTATACTAATCTCTGTAATTGTCGGCGTGAGGGATTTCCCTGAACAGCGATAACTGACGATAAAATCAATATTGTGGGATTCACGATAAAGACTGTCAAGAGATTAATTGATCAGCAAATTCGGGTAAGTATAGGTTCGAGTTAAGTGCAGAAAATTGTACATGAAATGTTTAAGCGTTAGGAAGATTTGTGCTAGGACCTTACGTCAAAATACCGTTGTGTTGATTGGTATTGCGAAATATTAAAGAAATTCAATGGAGAATATGGAGTCGCGGAGGAGGAAAGATGAGAGCTTGTTTTAAATCACTTTTTTTCATAAAATATTCCCGACCGAACTCCACTTTTTGTTATTAGAGTTATTGCTCACCGTAGAATCCTCTTTCATCACGACAACGCATCTGCACACTCAGCTAAATGGATGACTGAATATATACACAGCCTTGACTTTGCACCATGCGATTTCATTTATTTACCGGAGTAAAACTTAAACTGCAATGAATGCGATCCGCGGACGTCAAAGAAGCGGATACTGTTTTCGTAAAGGCCGTGGAAGAGAGGTTGAAGGTAGAGTGGGCCGACTGTTTCTCTCAATGGTTCCATCAAATGCAACGATGCATATAGTGCCACAGAGATAATGTTGAAAAATCATAAATAAATTACAAACGTGTTAGTCCGTCCCATTTTTGTTATTCCAAACATTCAGTATTTTCGTGCACAATATAAGATATTTCTTCTTCATTTACGATTACCTTGCGTTCTACAATTTCCAGAAACTGGTCTTTGCTTATCTCAAAATAGGGTCACCTTAATTTTTCAATTACATTTTTTTGCTCTAAACTTTTTGCTGTTGAAAAAATTGCGATACTCTTGTCGTTTAAATTTTGTTTGTTTCTGGATAATTACGATAAATTTGTTTTCATTTATTAAACGGTAATATAATTACTTATTAATTATGTTACTTGACGGTATGGATAGAAGTTTTTGTACTGTTACTAACGCCTAATGGCCTTACTGATTTCGTCAATTCGGGAGAGCTAGCTTTTCTTTTGCAAGAGATAACTGAAAAGGAGACCTGCCCATTTTTTCTTAACCTACGAAATACTACAATTTTTAATAATTATATTCTAAATTATAAGTATTCAAGGTATTTTCTATGATATATTCTAATACGCAAACATAGATTTATATCGACCCTATGTTTGTTACGTAATTTGAATTTGGGGCACCTCAATAAATAAGTCTGTTATCGTTGGTCATGACTTGATGTTTTTTGTCTATGATGGAAATTTTGCAACCGGCTGAAGTCGTCAATAAACAACAAAATTAAATGGCTCTCACAAAGCTTGTTTGTTACGTTGCACCGTGAATAATAGATAGCATAGCATTGGGCCGGATTTTAGATAGGTTGGTTGCATTGAGATAATTTTGGGTAACGTAGACTTTAATGATCTCATAATTTCCGTCATATTAAAGTATTGTAAGGTTGACACTGGTTGATACGTATAGTTTAGAAAGTTTAAAAAAAAATTGTTTTTTCTATTTTAAAAATGATATATTTTTTTCTCAAAGCCAATCTAGAAAATATTCGTATATAAGCAATCCACTGAGTATTTTTGTGTCTATGGTCTAATCATATAAATATTATTTTACTATAGTATTTTGTATCTATGATCTTTTACTAGTCAATAGTATTTAAAATCTGCTAAGTACGAGTAAACTGACATGAGTTTTCCGTATAAATTAAGCACCTAACGAACACGCATACAAATTTTAGCCATTTAAGGGTGTAAAATATCTTTATTATATTGTTTTTAAATATTAATTATAAAATCATTTTTTTTCTTCTCTTTTTGTTTAAATTGTTCTTAAATTATTAATTTCATCTTATGTAACCTGTATTAAAAATTTATATGTTATTTACATATATTCCAGTTTTATATAATTTTTATGTCGAAACTTGACGCAACATTTTAATTTCAGAAGTTTTCAATTACGGGACTTGTATTACGGGACTTATATTTTATTATTATCACTTATTATTTTGTCTTCTGCCTTAATTCTAACTTTATAAATGCACATAATTTTGATCGGCTGGAGGAGATTATACCTGAAGCAATAAGTTCGCCAAATGCACATATTTCGCAAAGCGGATAGAGAAATAAATATTTTATTTGTCCTCTTTTTATTTTGGAAAGAGAGAATATAAAATGTTATATGAATATATTAAAAAAAGTCTTAAAAAAAAATTAAGAAAGCGGCTAAATATAAATTGGGCTCGCGCAACGAGTGTTTTATGACTACATTATTTCAACTAGTATACAATTTGATGTTATAATTTTTTTTTAATTTAAAGGATGTGATGTGGATACAAAATTTACTTACTACAAGATTGTAATAAATAAAATACTAGCCAATAGCGTGTCTAGTTCGCGCGGCGAGGATTTTTTTCGTACCTTGTTGATAGTGTTTTGATTCCAATAATCATGAGTCACCAATATGCACTTCTTAGTGCAATAAGTGTCGGACAAAGAAAGACGTTATTCGTAGACTGAAAAATAGTCGTGTTCGTAGACTGAAAAATTGTCTTTAAAATAAAATTGAAAAGATGACTTTTTTCAGAAAATGAAAATAATATTCATAATTATTTGTCATCTTTTTCGTACACACGATACACGCGCACATTATTCAGCGCCGCTCAGGGGAATAACTGGCGGGCATCTGCGAAGATATCTGGCTGCCCGGGTAAGCACCGCGCTCCAGACAAGTATTGAATGGGTGAAAAAGAGTTATTGTAATTTTTTTTTGCACTCAATTAGAAAAAGGGCGTGTTTTACGACAATTTATTCATTTATAGCCAACGAATGGCGTCTTTCTTTGTCCGACACTATTCCCGGACACCTTGTATATTTAATAACATCTAATATAATTAAGTAGGGGAGGGGGGGCGTATATCCTTTTCTGAATATATGAAAATTTGTGATTTTCATCATATAAAATCATGGTCAAAATTTTTTTACAAACTTGCGTAAGCTTCTAAAATCCTGTTTTTTATGCCAAATTTAAAATTTCCATGTCAAGCGGTTTCTGAGGAAAACGGCTGTGATAGACGGACATACGAGTGATGTTACAAGGGTTTCGCATTTCATTTTGATATATGGCCATAGAGGCAAAAAAAAACTTACGTTATTAGCCATAAATTACAAACTCTTAAAGTTGGATATCAGGGTTATGACGACAGAGGTGATGAAATCTTATTATCTTATAACAAACTTTTTTTTTTAAACATACTTCTACTCTAATAAAAACGCACTTTAACGAGAGGGACATAATCCTGTCCTTTTACATTTATACCTGCCTCCATTGACTTAAAGAACTACATAACAGATGTAAAAATTATATTACGGGTCCATAATTATTCTGTTTTTGGAGCTAAAAGCTACAGACGTATGGTGCTGTCATAACATAGACATCCAATAGAAGCTTTGAGTATGGATTCCAAAACCTGGAAGTAAAGGATTATGGTAAGCATATCGATAGGATATGCTATCAGATAACTGATATCTGCGAATTCATTTTGTATACTAATCAACTGTTTATTTGAATTTAAACACTGAGTCTTTCTGAACTACATTGAACACGGAGATCAACATTCAATACTTTTACCAAACGAGAAACTCTAAATTGCAAGAGGAAAATATAGCTAGTTTATACATTCTTATGCTTTATGGGAACAAACTCAGTAAGGAGATAAAAAAGAGATGTTTTTTTCAAAATCTTTTATTAATTTTATAAAAACGCTTTTCCTACTTAGAAGAAAAATATTTCAAGCTATATTTTCCACACTCATACAATTTTTATCTGTTGAATCGGAGGCATTGGTTTGTAAAGTTTATTAATATTTAAATTAAAATAGTCCTGTAAAAATACACTTTTTCTTACGGAATTTAAGACACTGTTTTATTTGACTGACTGACTCAATCATCAAAATCTATACTGCATTTCGTTTTGAGCTAGAAAGTACAAGCTAGAAGCCACAAATGTATATCTTACATAGCAAATGAAAGGAAAATATAAAAAATGCAATTTTTTCATCTATATCTGAGTTATTGTAGGTTTTAATCATCTCGAGCATCATACGCGATTAACATTTTTTTTTTGGAAAGTGTTAGGCTAAAATAGTTTAACAAGTGTACGTTTGCGTCACATATACTTTAGCCACGTAGATATGAAAATCATAAAATCGGATACTTATACAAAATAAACAAGGTCATAGACAGAATTCGTATGAGTAGGTATGGCCAAAAATTAGGTATGGCTTTATGAATAGGTATGACCTATTTTACAAAATTAGAGAAGTGATCTGGAACAAAAAAATGTCGTATTTAATTTATATATAATTAAGAAAGGATTAGTTTTATATCTTTGTTATATTAATATCTTAAAGTCTAATTGAGTGAATTGTATGAACAGGGTCGTGGGTGCTGCGTTCCAAACGTTTTGGAAAATTGTTACATAAGTAAATAAATAATATTTACGTAAACTATTAGCCATTTAAAATTAAATTTGGCATGTAAATTTTATTGAAGTTATACTTCTTTAGGCGCGTTATGAAAAAATGGCGAGAGTACAATTTTAAAAATACAGCATGAAGTTGGGAACGATGCAATACAAAAACGACACAACGAAGTTGCTCACTTAACATTTATTTTTTATTGATTTAGTTATTCTAAGTATTAGGCACATATGAGCACAGATCATATACTAAACATATGAGTATGAAAGTTTGATAGTGAAAAATTATACATGTTATCGCATTCAATCGTGTTATCGCAGAGACCAGGCTAATGAAGAGACCAGGCTATGAATTGGTAAGAGAAAAAATGCGTGTTTTTCATAAGTTGAATGTAGAGACATACGTCATGGTTTACTTTTCAACTGGGTTTCTATCATAAGCCAATCATCTTCCAAACCATTTCGAATTCGGCATGTATTTATTTACATTATGAATTATTAATTATTAAAAATTAATAAAATACATTTTCAGCATATTCACTTATTTTCGCTATTAAATAAAAACTTTATTTAGTTTGCAATTCAATTCTCGAGTTTAACACGGCGACATGTCATTGAAGTTAACCATTTTATTTTTCTGCTGGTTTTCCGTTATAAGTCAATCACCTGCCAGAACGTTTCCAGATTATCGTGCTTCAACTCCCTTTTTTAGTAATTCAAATTTAGTTGTGGTCCATATAAGAAAGAAACGCATTTATTAAAACGATTCATTTCATGTTAAATTTAATATAATTTATTTCAAATTTAATTTAACAGAGGAGTGGTCATCGTTTTATTTTTCTGCTGGATTTCCATTGTTCTTGCATTATTCCAAAGAAGTATATTCTAACGTGCCTACATAAGTACTCATGATTTGTTTTAACTGAAAGAAATTAGAATCCACTATACGCGATATGTATGCATTAAGATGTCTTGCGTTTGAATCGATTGTCTATGAAACAATGACAGAATTAAAAGTAAAAGCTGTCATAGAATTAAAATGTAAATTATCATTATCATAGAATAGTGTAGTCTTTTCTAGACCAAAGAGTAAATTATTAATAAACTTTGCTGTGAATTTTCCCCTTTCCTTGATTTTTTACACTTTTTCACATGTATGCTTTCAATTCCCCATTATTTTCTGCGCGACCTACGTATGGACTCTTCTTTGAATATAATAGACATTTTATTACCATAACAGTGCACACTCGTTACGCATTATTGAAATTTTAAGTTAACCTGATTTAGCAGTTTGAAATTAAGCTCATCACCACCCTTCGCATCATCGTCATCAATAGTCAGGCCCAGTTTACTGCTCGACACGGGTATCTCCAATGCGTATATTGTTGGAGGTAATTCCCACAATTGTCACGCTGAACAGGTTGGTTGGGGATCGCAGCGCGTAGCTTCTCGCACCAGTGGCGCTGTTCCACGGTGTTTTAGCTACGCAATTACAAACACCAATTCGGCCCCGCTTGTCGAGCGGCCGAGAATCGAAACCGAGATCCCGGGTCATCGACGATTTAGCATTTTGGCTAATTTATAATGGCAACAAAGACAGCGCTAAAGTTTATAATTTGATATTCCATAAAATTATTTTTTGCCGCAAATATTTTTTCGTTACTTTGTTCTCCTACTTAAATATTTTCAATAACAATTATTATGTGCCACTAATAACAATGTATCATATGTATTATTATTTGTAACTAAAATTTACCTGAAAGTATAAAGTCATCACCGTGTTGCAATGGGTTGATTACAACGCATATAGCCTTTGACTACGAGGTGCACCACGGGACCCGGGTTCGATTCCCGGCTCTTCGTCGAGCGGGGCTGGACTGGTGTTCTGGTTGGCTGTAAGAGGTTGATCTTCTAGCAATAAATCCGCCATATGTATCAATTAGATACATTAAAGTACAGAAATAAATAAATAAAATAATATAAAATACATTATAAACGTAGATCACTCTATACCTTGATAAACTAAAATACCATAATTCCATCAATTATTGTGAATGGACACAACACCAAAGAATATTAAACGAAACTAAATAAAAATATGACTGAGTATGTCTGTATCTCTCGAAATATTATGTTTTAGCGTTATCTGTTAATATTTTATGTTTGATGATATTTAAACCAATAATAATTTGTGTAAACCCCATATTATAATTAAAATAACCGGTTAGAATGTTATTTACGCTGTTAAAAAGAATTCGAAATAATCCACTATATTTTTTTTACCCTTATTGTAATGATGCTGAAACTAAAAAAGCAAATTTCTGAGCGTACAGAATTTTTTTTGTGTTAACTGTACAATAGGCATTCGAGTACATAATATTTTTTCCATTATATAGGTGGTCACTTTGAATTCGACGTTGGCATTATTTTGCAAAATATTAATTAATTAATTATTTTTATTAATGGAGAGAAATGAATGTCCTACATTAAATATTAGTCTATACCTTAAGCACTTAACAAAAAAAATTTAATTCAAATTGACCTAGCCGTTTCACGTGATGCCCAAAATTAATAGACAAAGGATAAATAAAAAACAGACAGACAAAACATCCCTTATGCGCTAACAAAGAAAAGCTTAGAACAGACAAGAATCTACCAATAAACTTTTAATTCAAATTGACTTAGTTGTTTTACACGATACCCAAAATTAATAGACAAAAGGTAAATAAAAAATAGAAAGACATAACATTCCTTATGCGCTAACGAAGAAAAGCTTAGAACATACAAGTATCTACTAATTAAACATTAATTCAAAATGACTTAGTTGTTTTACATGAAGCCCAAAATTAATAGACAAAAGATAAATAAAAAAATTGACAGACAAACCACCCCTTACGCGCTAACAGATAAAAGCATAGAACATACAAGTATCTACCAATAAAACTTTAATTGAAATTGACCTAGTTGTTTTACTTGATGCCCAAAATTAATAGACAAAAGATAAATAACAAATAGACAGACAAAACTTTCTGCCCTAACGGAGAAAAATTTAGTACATACAAGTGAACAATCTCTGACGGATACGGGGGAAACATCGGCCGTGTGCATTGCACATAACCTTAATTCGATCCTTTTCTGCAAATGTATCGATAGAAAATCCATAAGAAGTGGTTAAGTTACGTCATCGTTATTCGTACATAATTACGATAAGGTGTCTGGAATCGCTTTCAATGCCACTTCGTTGACAAATGGCATAATATTAAGGGCGCACTGTACGTTTCATGTTTTCTCTGTCCGTTATTGATCTAATTTTCTCCTGTATATCAAAACACCATGACATCACACTCGGGATTAGTAATTGTTATGTAAACAGTCGTTAATCGTGGCCTTTGACCAAGCTAAAGCGGAAAATTCCCGCTTAGTCAGAACGGATCGAATCTCGTTTACTGCTGATAATTATTTCATTTATACGCAGCTACTATTGAAATCTATCTTCAATAATAGCTTAATTTATAAAATGGCGTATTTTTCCATTCATTAACTGACGATCTAAAGAGGTCACACACAATTAATTCTGGCCTTAAGGGGGCGCCCAGCTGTCTACCGCAATAAGAGTGACAAGCTCGTGACGGCCATATCGACTTATGACCGACTGTAATGAATGTCATCTTTATCTCGGTGACGTCTTGGCCTCTGGCACTCTAGACGCGACCCGATCTTTTAATGTGTAAGTTTTTTTTTAATCTATGCGCATATTGAAGACTGACTCGAGAGCATGTTTGAAATGTTCGTTGTGGCTGTTTCGGAAATTTTAATGGCCGAAGAGAAAAAATAATTTTGGTATATTATAAAATTGCAGGTATCTCAGTCACATAGTGCGTAACAGTTGTGAATGTTAAAGCTACATATAGACCCTTATGACATGACCAATGGTTTGATGGCATAAGTGGTGTACCGATAGGATCTCATTGAAAGCTATTCTGATCATATATCCTAAATAGTTTTATAGGTATAGGTCCATATTTCAAAATGTTTTGTACGTTATTTTAGACAAATTTAACAGAAAGTATAGGAGAATTGTCTTTTAGCACTAGCAACACTGACTCATGATTTAAAAAAACTACGTATCCTAAATCCATTGTATCAACTCAAAATTTAGGAGTTCAGACACTATATTCAAGCGACGTTTCTTATTCAGACCAGTTATTGGAAAAAGAAATAACACTGAGACGAAAAGTGCATTTAGAGATTTCATACTGAATTTGTAAGCCTGTCGGTTTCCAAGTTTAAGCCTCCTAAAGACAACAGTTAAAAGTATAACCAGGGTCTAGGTGAAATCTATTTTTTCCCAAATTGATCTTCTGTCAGAAAAACTGTCGATCCTTCAAAATTTTGGCAAAGAAATGGATTGCTTTATCAGCGAATGTGTAGGATTGAATATTTGCCCATAGTGGGCATCTACGTTTCTTCAGAAAGTCTTTATTCCAGAGCAGCTATTAATATAATGAATCCTATTGCCATCGTCTTTCAAGGAAGATATATATTAGCTGGCATCATTATTTTCTTTAGATTTTCATTATCGCATTCAAGAAAATATGTGTAGATGGGTATTTATTTTAATTATATATTTTTTAAATATATACAAGTGCTAAGAAACTATATAAAATTAATATGAAAAACTGGGAATTAGCTTGTTAGTTCTGTTGATAAATCTATTATTTTTATTTTTAAATGGTTTGATCATTTCGCGTACCTAAATAAATTGGTCACCTGATTGAAACAGTATCACTAATTGTTTAATTTCACATGTTATGAGATTCCATTAAAACGTATTTTAACTTAGCCGCCTACGCATTTAACCAAAATGTCGATTAATAGTTCTTTTATAAGCTGATTTAATCGAGGATCGATGTTTCGATAATCAATTTTTGAGATCGATTTTTTGAAAAAAGTTCGCCATCCCTAGGTCAGAAGCTATAGCTAGCTCGTATCTTATACTTACAAGGCGTATCTTATACTTACAATCTTCCATATATCTTACTCCCCATAGGGTCCTGCAACAATTTTATTGGAATCCTTCAAGTTTTTATTTCCACTGTGTACTTGTGCCACTAGCGTCACCTATTGTAATCTCATTAAGTTACATGTAATCCTTGGGGAACTTTTTACCCTATAAGGGAGTCAGTTATTATTATTTTCTGACATCGATCAGAACTGATTAAAAAACGCACTCGTTAATGACAGTAAAAGCATTCAACGTTTCGATATGTTTCTCAGTAAATAAGTTATATCGAACGATATATATATATATATATATATATATATATATATATATATATATATATATATATATATATATATATATATATATATATATATATATATATATATATATATATATTAGTTTTTTAGCTTATAATCTGCCAGTAAAATTAATGTAATATGCAGACAGACTTCGAAACCTAATGTTACGCAAATAAGGCTTATAAGGCTGGTAAACAGAATCATGACTTTATAACACCTCTAAGGTAACGAGTTTCGCTGTGGAGTATGCGAAAAAAGGTAAGTTACGTTAACTTACATTTGTAAAAAAATAATACGTATTAAAAACAAATCGTAAGACAAGTCGTTAAGATTATGAAAATAAGTAATGTTTTTGAAACTATTTTGACAATTGGAATAATATTGATCTTAATAAACTTATTGATTCACATTTAAATGAAACTACGTGATGTAGTATTATTTCTACTTTTTTTAAGTTCTTTACCGCGACCTAGGTTTCGTTGTATTACAACATCTTCAGGTTGGTTATTAGTAAAGATAAATATAAAAATAATGAATTTCTACAAAATTAACGCTAAATATATTCAAAACTTATTGAATATTAAAATCGAAATTAAGATTGCGAATTAGAACAAAGACGTAGCCCAATTTCATAATAAATTCACCTTAGGTACGCCTTTTAAGAAGTATATAAATAATTTCTGAATATTTTCCAAGAAGTAATTATTGGCGGATATCTTATAAATACGTCTCTACCACATAAAATCAAATCGCAATCGAAGTGAAAAAAATTGCGTACATTTTAATAAGCATTTCTCACTTCGCAAGATTGCTGTTACTAGGTATTCCTTAGTACATGACTACTATATTTGGAACGAAAAAGAATAGTAATCTACTGAAGATATTTAGGAGGATAATTAAATATACGAACGATCGTTTGCTAGCGGATAGTTATTATTTTTGTAAATCTTACTTTATTAAAAATTTTAAGCGTCATAATGTTATATGATGTGTAATATATAAATCGAAGTGATAAAAATTTGCGTACATTTTAATAAGCATTTCTCACTTCGCAAGACTGCTGTTATTAGGTATACCTTAGTACATGACTACTATATTTGGAACGAAAAAGAATAGTAATCTACTGAAGATATTTAGGAGGATAATTAAATATACGAACGATCGTTTGCTAGCGGATAGTTATTATATTTGTAAATCTTACTTTATTTAAGATTTTAAGCGTCATAATGTTATATGATGTGTAATATATAATTGATTCAATAGTTATATGAAAGCAAACATAAATGCCAAATAAACATATTGATATCTCACACTAAAGATGCACAGAAATGTTGCGAGACCATCTAACGGTACACTTTTTTTAACGCTCTGAACTTCGTACGATCAGAACCTTA
Organism: Druceiella hillmani; assembly: GCA_039881145.1. NCBI lineage: Eukaryota > Metazoa > Arthropoda > Insecta > Lepidoptera > Hepialidae > Druceiella > Druceiella hillmani. The sequence continues at coordinate 9,216,164 of JAYKKI010000069.1, forward strand.
CAGTTACACTTTTTTTAACGCTCTGAACTTCTATTTTACTCCTCATAAAACTCCGTATAGGGCACTATATATCTTCTTCAGGATAGAATCTATCGATTACAAGAATCTATAGATTCTTGAGGAATAAACCTCAAAAAATGCATTATTTATATTATTTTTTATTATTATTTTAATGTTCATTACTACTAGTTACTCGAATTTTCACGTTCACGTTCTGCTTGAAATTAAACACAAATCACATTTATGGAAGCTTGCTGGGTATTTCATGAAATAATATTTATTTTGGTTCATATTTTACTCTGAAGGTAAAATAGACTTACATCTCGTAGACAAAAGCAAAAACACAGACAAATTTAATAAATACACATAATACAAATTTATTCTTATATTTAACATTATATATATTTTAACGCTGAATTTCGTATTTACACTTTTTTTAACGCTCTGAATTTTTGATTTTACTCCTCATAAAACTTCATACCGAACGCTGTATATGAAAATCTTTACGGGTAAATTCCAAAAAAATGAGTTCCTTAAAAGTTTCGTTTAAATCGTCAATCAGACAAATGAGAAATCTTGTATTTTATTATGAAAAGTCGGTTATTTTTGTAATCGTTTGTAAATATTATTTCTACTGGAATTTTTGAAGTAGCGAGGTGAAACAAAGTGAAGATTATGTCTAGTCGTAACCTCCGCCCATAGATATACCATATTAATCTATCAAATTCACACGTCGTCGAAAAAAAATCACGTAAAACTTGAAAGGAGCGGAAAAATAATTCATTTTGACATCGAAAGAATCATTGTCAATGTCAGTTAACAGTTTATTTTTTAATTTGTTTAGGAAATGGCTACGTATTAAAAAATCCATTGCCAAAGGTATTGATCATTTTCTTGTAATCATTTCTAAAAATTATTATCTATTTTCAATTAAATGAAACTACGTGATGTAGTATTATTTCTACTTTCTTTAAAAAAAGTAGAAATAATACTATATAAAGAAAGTAGAAATAATACTACTCTATAAAGAAAGTAGAAATAATACTACATCACGTAGTTTCATTTAATTGTGAATAATGAATTTCTACAAAATTAACGCCAAATATATTCAATATTATTATCTATTTTATTAGACTTTCTTCACTATTTCTTGATATTTTAAAAATATAGTATATGCACATTTATGAAGATAGTTTTTTTTTCTATGTTTTTTTATATACTAAGAAATACTAGCTTTCTTAAAAATTATATTCTATTTCTGTAACTTCAGGTCCACTTTCGCCGGCCTCCTTTTACGCGGGAATATGATTGGGATGGCCAAGCAAACGTAGAGCGTATTTTGATTGCCGTAAAGCTTTTTGTCGTGTCGATAATGATGGTCACCTAAATCGGTACGAAAAGCAGCTTTTTCTCTTTTTTCTTCGGCCTTTTGATTTTCCACATGTTTTTGTTGTGATTCTTTTTCCACTTTTCAGCTGCATATGTAAACGTAAACTTGTGAGCTGCATGAAAAAAATGATAGTGAAGTATCAAACTATCATATTGTTAATAAATATGAAACCTTCGCAATTATATCGTTTGTTACTTGTGTAAGTAGCATGTTGCTATTATTATAAAACGTTCGATCGTATCGACTAATATATTAATCTTAATTGGCTCAAATGGGCTAGATCTTTTGTCGAAGTTATTAACATTGTCCTGTGTTTGGCAGAAAGGCACATAAACAAGATTTAGCTCCTTTATTCTCTGGGATTCTCTGGGCTATTTCGGGGTTTACTTACCAGCAACTTGATGGAAATTTTTGGAAAAGTGTCGACACCGGAATTGCGTCATTTATTTTAGTGTAGCTTTGGAACTAAGTAATATGTTGTAATGATATTGTATTTACATATACCAGCAGGTATAGGTAAATATATTTGTGAAAAAACAGTTAAAATTTTATTTTTGTCTTAAAAGCCTTGACATCGCCGTAAATGTACTCCCTACACATTCACTTTCTGCGTAATGTCGACCAGTGTGCCTTTTCACACATATCGCTTTACATACAGTATATTTTTGTTTGATTTTTGTGAAATTGTATAGAAAGTTCCCTAGAAAAGATAAATTTTTGAAAAATAGCGCTTACATGAATTTATCCTATATAATTAAGAAATTATTTCCTCCAGAGGGACATCGAGAGATATTAATAGACACCAAACATATCCTTATTTCACACGGCCAGGAATAAGCTTAGGTGTTCTGATATGCACTGTTCTACGTAAACCTGATGATTGAGGAATCTGTTATCTACTGATCGCCGATAATCATAAGTTCTATGTTGAAATGAAGCGAATTATAGTTCTATGTTATCTTGAATTTAAAAAAATATAAATAAAAATTTTTAACATGTAAATATATTTATTGAGAAGCTAAATACAAAGGTGTTGACTTAACCAAGTTTTGTAAAATAATAGATCTAAGCTTGTTAAAGACGGCTTTTATATCTTAAGATGTATGGAGTTGGAATGCAGAACACTTCAGTTTTAAGAAAGGAACGCTTTGTTCTACGTAGATGGCCAGTAAATCGTCTCTGGATATTTGAATATTTAAGTTTACAATGGGACTTCTTTGAATTTAACCAGGATGTGCTGAGTGCTTGAGCGGGCAGTAAATCTTTCTTGCTACGTAAGTAGGCAGGTCCTTCAAAAAGTAATATGATATGTTCATAACAAGCTCATCATTACCTTCGGGATGCACAGCGTAATATATATATATATATATATATATATATATATATATATATATATATATATATATATATATGTGTGTATATATATACTATATGTATATATGACTATTATTTTCTTCACAATAAAAACCTTTAATAATATACGAATATACGTCAAATAAATTTTGTACTAAGGGGATATTCAAGTACAACATTTTTTTTTAAACAATATTAATTTTCTATAAGCACTCAGCATATAGAAAAACGTAACAATGTAATTGAAGCAAATATTATATAATTCTCTTTAAATATTAACAATCTCCCTTCTAATATAAGGCGAATGATTAAATTTTGTTATTTGTTTTATTAACATTATATAGAAAAACAAGTTAACTTGATGGCGGAAAACAATTAAGGGAGTTTGAAGTTTTTGGTCCCATTTGTCGTCACCGCTTGCCACTTGCGCTCGTTTAGCTTGAATTAGAGTTATTAGTAGCTAGAAGTAATTATTTATTATGCTAGCTGTGCCGGCGCGACTTCGTTCGCGTGGAATTCAGTATAACAAAAGTTATTAGGATTATTATATTATTTTTTTTCTCTATCAGAACTCTATGAGAATAAAGTTTACTAAAAACGCTAATAGATGGTGTTGGCAGTACAAATATCGTGTAATTCACCAAGTGAGTGTGATTTTATATCTGTAATCTATACATACGAGTGGCGCAAAAGTAATGTCATAATGTGAATGTGCCTTAATTTTTGCAGATGGCGCCAAATGTCACTGTGCTTTGACATTTATGTTGTAGACATATAGAGAATTAGTTGTCAACAAGCCATGGAGCGATACACACCTCAATTGACTTTTCATGCAAACAGAACTCTTTTTTTCATTTCTAACAAAATGGTGGCCAATTCAAATTATAACATTACTTTTGCGTACCTGTATAATGAAATTTTAACAGAGTGAATCTATATATGGACAATATTTTCCAAATAATGATTGATTTAGCGTATAGAATGCTAATAGAAGCCAGAAAACCAGTTTTTAGAATTTTTGTTTCTGTCTGTGTTTTCATTTGTTCGTCAATCACGCGAAATCTTCTGGATGGATTTTGATGAAATTTGGTATGGTAACAGTTTATACCCAAGAGTAACATGAGAGAAATAAATTCTAGTAATTTCTTATTCCGAATTTCACGCAAACGAAGTGGTAGGCAGATAGAATCCATATGAAAAGTATTTATATGTTACTCGAAGGGATAAAGTATTACCATTCCAAATTTCATCAAAATTCGTGCAGTATATTTCGGTGATTGAAGAACAAATTAAGCATAGACAGACATACAGACAAAAATTCTAAAAACAGGTTTCCTGGCTTCCTGTATCATATCCTATACGCTAAAGCAATATCTTTAAAATATTTTCTTTGTACCAAATTCACTCTGTTACAATTTTATTATGTGTATAGATAATAAACGTTTGATTTAATTCTTTCAAATTGTATTTCTTTTGCAAGCCTCAATGTATACAGCTGATGCATATGTGTACCGAACTTATGATATTTTATAATATTTTTATATTTTGATTTTTTATTTTAATTTACCGGATGCTATGTAGGAAACGAGTGTCTTAATAATAATGTTAATTTTGTCCTGCCTTTTTATCCTTTAAATTTTTAAATTTTTTAAGTTAGCCAATATTGTTACAAATGCATCCTTCAAATGTTAAGTTTCTACCCATACAAAATGTTAAGTTTCTACCCAATACTATCCTGTTCAACTGTTTAATTTCTTTAGCTCGTTAATCATACAATGATCTAGCAGATCTGCTACATCGATTCTTTAAGATTTGTTGCTCTCCAAACCATGGACATTTTTAATTATTCTTAAGATTTTTACTTTTTAATAACTTTGGATAATATATGAATTTAAACCAATTTTTTCACAATTAAATAAAACTACGTGATGTAGTATTATGTGTACTTTATTTAAATTCTTAACCACGACTTAGGTTTCGTTGTTTTACAATATTTATGTCATTCTCTCTTTATTTGTTATGAAATATAAAAAAATCATCATTTAAGTGCAACACAGTACCTACTTTCATTAGGAATATAAATTGGGTTACACTACTGTACCATTTAATGGATATTGTAAAATTTATTTTATGGTAGGTCTGTGTTTGTTAGGCAAAGTTAAACTGTAATTTGTCGACACATCCTCTAATATAATAAAGAGGATAGAGTTAGTTACTTTGTTTTTTAGTTAATTTGTTAGTTTGTTTTTTTATAGAGGTAAGTATTGTTTGTCTGTTTTATTTACGTAAAAACTACTAATTCAATTATATACGATTTTTGCAATATGATAATTTATAGTTTCCACATTGCTTTAAGTTATGCAGTATATACGTACATATATCGTATAGGTTTTGAGATATATTTAATAATGACTTTCGTGACGAACGCTGGTGGGACTTTTATAGATGCACTACGTATAGGGGAATTGTAAATCTTAAAAAGGTCTAAAGGAAAGTCTCCTACATTTATATCTATCTTTTATAAATAAGCCATTGTAATTTTTTTTAAATTTAAAAGTGCGTAAGATAAAAGTAGCGATGTTTAGATCAATTTATTAATCCTAATTAAAATAAATATCAGGCATTTTGAGTTTTCAACAGATTAAAGCTCGCTGGTTACATCGTACAATTTGGATTAGTAGTTTCAGAAAAATGGGAGGGTTTCTGAAAGTATTTAAAAGTAGAAATTTGCATTTTAATGATGTTCGGTGCGAGAAGAGGTCGTCATTAGAGTATATCGCAATACATTATTATATTTTTGGTAATTACAATAAAGAACGCCCATGAAAGTAAAAATACCTATCAAGAAATCTTAATCAAATATCTTAATTGTTGTACCCATACGAATTCTTCCTCTGCAGCTGTGAAAGACACTCAACGTCGTTTTTAAAGATATATTTCAGACACTATCTTTGTCTACCCTAAAATGTACCCAATACACGCTAAAGAAACGTCTTTCAACAGCTCACATGAAGGTAATATAAATGCTATACAGCTAATCACAAAAACTGGCAAGAGAGTAACTTATTAGCAGATTCCGGCAATTTAAGGCATTAGTAAAGTTATGACTACTCCACGACTTCACCGATGCTCGAAAACGCCATCGTGTAGAATGGTGTCATAAAGTACTCGAAAAATTCACATACTTCATTCAAAATGCTTTTTTTGATATCATCACGAGTGAATGAAGCTGAATGTACTGTTACAAGTCCAAAAATAAAAGGAAGTCTGAGCAGTGAGCGTTTCTGTCTGAAATGCTAAGTCGTTAAGGTAGTTTTAGTATTGTTTAATAAATAAATAAGTTATATTTTTTTACAACATACAATATGCAGAAATGAACACAACGAAAATCCATTCTGTAGTTAAAACATAGTAACCGGTTCGTTTCTTTCAAGAATTGATCAAACTTTTATTTGTAGCTTTCACACGATAAGATATACGTGTATTTAATAAGATCGTTACATATGAGGATCTCATGCCTATCTCGCGTCTCATTATCTCAACCGCAGTGGTGCATTTTGTTATCCGAGCGGTAAAAGGAAAAAAGCAGGCGATATATGAAATAAACACAATCCTTTAATGGAACTTGAATAGTAAACAAATATAACAAACAACGTCATTATAATGATTAAAAGTGAATAACAATAAATAATGATTGTGAACTCGAAACGAGATAGCGCTGAGTATCGATCTCTCTAATAGGCGGAGTTGGAAATTTAGCCTTGGCGCGTGACCCCCAGGGGTCTCGAGAGATATTGAAGTATGTAGTGGGTGTGCAGTAACGCCCACTTTATGTGGAGTCAGGGCTACTCAACCTTTTTCTAAGGGATGAAAACCAAGGTTTCAAATAATTTGTGAATACGCCTCGGAGATGACGAGTTAGAATATTGTCACGATTGTATTGTCTGGGATGTCAAATTTTGATTTTTGTTGAATATGGATCTTATTTTTTGGATCTAAGACACACCAAATCTTTAAATCGATCTTCTAAAAAACTCTCTTCTAAATAATTTTTTTTTAGTTTCTTAGCTCTTAGTATGTCTCTTCAGTATTTCTAGTATGATACTTTTGTACCGTTACTTTATAAGCATTCTTTTTTTTCTTTACATTGGCTATTAAGCACTTAGCGTCGAATCAATCCATGTGTTTATTCTTTTTGATACAAGAAATAGCCTCTTTATCTGTTTCTCTTATTACCTGTTTTAATGAATTCCATTCGTCATCCTCTCCCAAAGATTCTTGCTTTTTTATAGATTTAAATTTTTTAAAGAAAAATACTACGCAAAATCTTCGGTAAGGTTTGGCAAAATTCTTTACAATCACGGAATCTGTAATCGATATAAATAACCAAACATTGTTAAAGTCATCAAATCAAACCGAATAAGGTATCGTAGACATTTATTTAGATCAGAGGATAACAACCCGACTGTGCTACTAACTTCCAACAAGTCAGGGGGTACCAGGAAACGGGGAAGACCTGAACTAAGATGGCTTGATGATGTTGAGACTAAATTAAAAATATTAAAGGTTACCCACTGGAAAAATAAAGCATCTGATAGACTTCGATGGAAAAAGCTCGTTGGTGGTTGGTAGTAGTGCCAAGAAGAAGAATATGTATCTCATAAAAATTCATTAAATATGGATAACTAGTCATTTTTTTAAAGGAAATATTTTAGAGATTTTCATAAATATTCACTGTCAGATTAGTGTGGCGTAAGATGGTCTTCAAGATTTTTTAAAATGTTTTTTATTTGAATTAGTCTGCAAGGTGGTTATCAAAATGGCGGTATCAACTTTTTCTTTTAAAGCCACTCTTGCATCTATATCACGATGAAAAGGTCTCAGTCCTATACTAGAGGTGCTTAAATTCAAAAGTGTGTTTTCTGTTCTATCTTTGTGTTTCATGCGTAAATTGTTTTAGTCATAAACGTATTCCTTTTTTTCTATAGAAGACACCCGAGAAGTAGGAAAAGAATTTGTATGGAACATATTTAGTTGGTCGACTCCAACTAAATATGTTGTTATAAATTAAATCTCGAGCGGCCCTTAGAACGATCCAAAAGCCAGCGTAAAATAAATTTCTTTTTAATTAAACTAATCAACATCATAAATACTGAAAAATACACTGAATTATCAATATAATCGGTTTTTTTTTCTACGAAATAATATGCGTGTCGCTCAATATTTAAAGCTGAATAATGGGTTCCTCGCGCGTCTTATCGTTTTGATGACGCCGTGCGGCGTCCGGCCTGCATGAACGCTTAATACTTACATTGACCTTGAAATAACGTATCTCGAAAAATGTATATAATACAAAAAAAATATTTATTGTAATCCTCTTATTTTGTACATAAGAACCCATAGAACATTCGAGATAAAAATTTATTAATAAAATTACTGAATTTTTTAATAAATAATTTTTTTCAGTTTTTTTTATATATATTTCTTTTATAAGGATAACTGGGTCCTGCAGTTTCCCCCGCGTGAAATTACCTTAGTTATGCTGTTCTTCCCACGCGGTAACAACGTTTCCGTTTTGTTCGGGGTCGAAGGTATATAAAAGAGGATGATCAATCAATAAATAAACGAATTTCTTCCTACCTTGCACCGTTCAGGTAGGATTGTCCATCTAATGTTACGTTTTTATAACTTTTTTGATCGTATGAAATGTGGTGTGATCAATATAGCATATAATCTCCCTCACAGTATGGACTCTAACCAGAAAGAATTGTTTAAATCAGATATGTGGTTCTAGAGATTAGTGTAAACAAACAAACGTTTTCTCTTTATATATTTGTTTATTGGATATGACGTCATTGCTGTCACTTTTTTACATTGTAATTTACTGTTTTTAGGGTTTCTTACCCTAAGGGTATGAACAGAACCCTATTGTTGCAGCAAACTTGTCTGCCTGACATTCCGTCTGTTTTGCTGTTGGGGGTTTCTAACTACTAAACTAAATAAGATAGGGACTTAAGATTCTCATATAATATGTAATTGCTTGTTCGAAAACTAGAAATTGTATTTTAAATGGTTTGACATTAACTTATGACATTAACTTATTTGTTGACTCATTTTTACCAGGTTTATCTTAAAAACAGCAGCAACAGGAAGGGTAAGAGGATATAATTCGGCTGTAATATTTCTTGTATTCTGTAATTGTATAAGAAATACTATAAAGAGCTGCATATGAAATAATAAAGAAGTTATGAGTAGTAAAACCAAATTTCAATTCTATTGGGAGTGAGCGAAACAGATGTTTAATTTTTCTGAAAGCATGGTTTTGGGTAGTGTGTTAATTAAAACTATTTTTTTCTTTTTTCAAATGTTTATTGTATAAAAACTTACTAAATTGTCAATTAGTTAAAATTGAGTAACTAGGATTTTGCAGGTTTAGATGATAAAAGTTACCATCTAAAGGATATTTTTGTTCATTGTGTTATTAAACTGAATTGTGTAGAACTTAGTTAATTTTATGAGTTAATATATTTCTTCTGATATTTTGAAATTTTAAACTACCAAAATACGTGTCACCGGACCTAAGTGAGTGACTGATCAAAATATTTGAGCACTACTGCTAATCTGGTTTTTATTTCACAGTTAGGTAAAAAGGGCCATAAAATTTACATATAATTTAAATGGCTTAATTCTTTACTAGATGGCGCTAATGGTTACGTAAATGGCGCAAATAAGAAAGATATGTATGGGGGTATATAAGCAGGGATTGAAAAATTTGGAGCGCTGGCTTTTTAAATCCCCTATAAGATTCCCATAACCCTCAACGAATCCTAGACAAGTAGCAGCCGTTAGTCTGAGATAGCAGCTAGTATCAGTATAAAATGAAAATAATAGATTTTTCCGCTTGTTTCCTAAGTAGGTAAATTAAATACTATGCTTAGTTTTGTTCAAAATGGAACATATGTAAATATATTTTGGGTCTTGTTCCAAAGTTCTGGCTTCAAACATATCTGCATATTTGCTAATTTATTCTCCCGCCCGGTCGGGCGCAGATCGGCAGATGCTCGCCGACATCTGGCGGGGTTATCGCGATGCGGATCGCTGCGTCAGACATAACAACGCTCGCCGACCGAACAGACGATGATGTCAAACGGAGCGTGACTCGGAATTATCTGGAATGGTCTTGTGGCGCAGCGGTGCCGAACTCGAGAACGGGTGCTGAATTTGGAGCTGAGCCAATTGTATTTGTGTATGCGTCTGCGAACTGTTGAGCCAGACACATTTTATCACTGCCAGTCTGTCGTATCATCTAACTGTATATCAATACCGTTGCTGCTGCATTTGATGATGGTCAGCTTTTAGTAAAAAGCTCTTGTCTACTCCTAACATCTGTCAAATCCAAAAATCTCGAATAAGGTTTGACATAAAACGAATGGCGTATAAATGTAACGATAAAACGATATAAAAATAGTTGGGGTGGGGGGGTGGGGGAGGAGTTTAAGTGAATTTAAGACGTGATAGAGCTATACAAAAAAGAAACAGTTATATTAGACGACTTTAGTGTTTGGCTGTGTGCGAGAGGGAAGTATATATGATCCAATATACCGACTTGCATTATATAATATATTGTATATGAAATGAAATTTATTTAGGTATGATAAATAGAATGACGCGGAATAATATTCTTTGATAACGAAATTCGATTCAATTAAAGCCAACGTAATATTAAATATGCAGAATATATCTCTATTAACGAATGAAGTGTGGTTCTAGCTAAGGAGTACACAACTTTATTTAATTTCACACATAGATTCAAATATTTGCAGAATAATGGGACATGGAGACAAAAAACATGTATAAAAAAGAGATAGTTATAATTTTGAAAGGTCGTTGTTTATGTTATTGGCAAGTGAGTACGATATAGGTGTAAAGGGAATAGCGTTACTCTAAGGCGGTTAATCGAATTAGCCCATTCCCCATAGACGATAGCGGAATAATGCTAAAATGACAGAATTCAGTTTAGTCTTTTCGCACTTGGTGACACAGTGCAGTTGTGACGAGAACTGCTGAATATTGCTATCTCACAATTTTTTGTCTCACATTGCCTTGCAAGTGAAACAGATCAAGAAGAAATATCGTAAAAGATTAAATACTATTTGTACTATGAATGAATTATTATTCCCAAATTTTTTCTGACGGAAACGCTTTGTAATAACGTGGGAATGCATTTTAATGAATATTTTTATGAATAAAGTGTGTGATTAACAACATACAACCTCACGTTATGAGTCACAATTCACACTAATAACAACTAACGCCTGTACGCACCACCCACGGTCAGGACTCTCAGTCGAATTTCTGGACAGTTAAAAACGTTTTTTGTATGGATACTTTATGAATTGGACCATGCTACCAATTTGATATGCCACGATTGGTGAAGTAGACTCTTGTTCCGACTCGACTGCCAGTTAATGAGAAACAGAAATACGTTTTTAACTGTCAGTAACTCCGACTGACAGTCTTGATTACGTGTGGTGCATATAAGTGTAAGTAAAGTTTAGGATTGGTTATCCTGCTGTTTGAGGACTACTTAAGAGCGTTAATTAAATGTCTAAATAATATAACCTAATTGATTAAACGATCTTTATATGAAGAAAGAATAAATATGTATTTTATACATAACGACCTCATCGTCGTGTTTTGTATAAATGTGTATCCATCGTCTCACAACTTCAGAGTGGCTTAAATGGATTTTTTTGCAAAAACCGGGCTTTTACTCTGGGTTTAGATTCAAAACGATTTAAGTAATGAAAATATAAGGACGCTTTATTATGTTGGACGACACCGCATTGTTACTAGCGTTCTGCGGAAAAATGGACGCGTGTTACGTAATTATATAAACTAGTAGTGTGCGACCGTGTGTGTGCCGCGCTTAGATTTCATGGTACCGCGTAATTACCATACAACACGTCACACAAATTTTAATTACTTATTCAAAAAATTAGGTACTTAAATACAGGTTCGTTACATTACTTAAATTTGTAGAAGCATAATTTTCCTTAATTTTATATCCCGATTTCATTAATAGGTAATTAAATGTATTTATTCATATGAAATGTACTATTTTTCCCGATAGTTTATTAACTTCTCAGATTGTTTAGTATGACTATGTATGATAAATACCATAGACATCTGAAGGGTCGTACAGCATTGCTTTAAAACGTGTACAACTCTTCAAATGGCTGTATTGGCTTCTCTACTAACTTAAAAAAGGACAGCGACGGTAAACCTTTTTTGTGTTTTGTGGAGACACGCCGACGCCACGCCGCAAGCGTTGTCGCGTCGTGGTCGTGTGATGTTTCTTTATTATTTATTTGTAACGTGATGTTAATTATATTTCCTCGATTTTATGCGTGTATTTAGCCGCGATATTGCTTACGAGTGCGCGATATTGTCAAATTGGTATAGCGAGCCCGGTATCCGTAGATTCCTGGGTACTCAATGAGAGGATTATAATCAGTACCGACAATTGTTCTGTAACTGACCCCGTTCTTAAGATACACTATTTCATGCACACCTGGTGTTGTCGCCACGCAGTCAAAGTGATGTTACGACGTAACAGTAATACTGAAAAAAATACGATTTATTTATTTACCAACTTTTATGCATAATACATATGGCGGACTTATTGCTACATGAGCAATCTCTCCCAATCAACCATAACAATTGGTGTTGAAATTTAGTTGATAGATTGTAAGAGATTTTATAATGAAAATTATTTAAAGTACATTAGATAGGAAAAGAAATACAAAAGTAATAATAATACAAACTATTGAGATGATTTGGGATGAGAAAGACAGGAAAGGACAAGGGGGCAAAGGAAAAGGTCTCAGGAGAAGCAGCACTTTTTCACTCGGTCTTTGAAAAAAATTATGGACGTGATTTTCCTGGTATTTCACAGAATGTAACAAATTATACCGGTAAATTAGTGTTTATCCCAGTTCCTTTTTTCCATTGAGGTTCTGTTTATGATAACGAAACGCTGAAACGTAATTGTGATTGAGAAAGAATGAAAATAATATAGTTTTATTGAAAAATAAATTGTTTCTCTTCAAAAAGGGATGTTATAAATTATTTTCGTTTATATATTTAAAAGGAATACGAGGAAAAATTCTTACTGTACTAATTAATCAACACCTAGTAACATTTAATGGATACTTCTTAAGGTTTTTCGTAGGAAAGCCTGGCTTTTCAGTAGTCTCGCAACTGAGTATATTCATAGGTAGTCGCCGGTATTTGGTGAACAATAGCAGTGGCGTACAGTGCTTTTTGGAAAGGGCAAGCTGTGAAGGGACAGACATCTTAAAAGCATAACAACAAGCATCCGCCGACTGCCCCTGTTAGCGCTGAAAACGGCATTAAAAGTGTAATAGATTGAAAACCTGTTTCAATAATTAAATCGTAGGCACTCAAAATTAATAAACTCTCCACGTAATTATCCTGACTTATCGAACTATGTCTTTAATCGTGGCCATGTTAAAAATAATTCTTGCTACCTAAAAATACAATTTAATTTAACAAAACATTTTATTTAAAAGGCAACTTCTGGTTAGCCACCGACACGTTTTTTGTCTTAAATGAAAGAATATACATAAAAAACGACATATTGAACAGAATTAGGGCTCGGGCACGATTATTTCATTATAGGAAATTGATATCATTTCCTCTTAGTATTTGCAAATTCTTTGTCTAGTGTTACTAAAATGGCAATATATCATAATTATGGCATTGTTTCAGTCTGAATATAGCCGATATAATCAAACAAGCTTTTGCGTGCCTCGAGACTATGAATTGACGTTTTGAAGCGAAGTAATCAATTTTAATTTCGTATGGATCATTTCTGATTCGAAAACTTTTTGTAATTTCATACAATATGGGTGTGAAATATGTACGTTTTATCTAAAATTCCAGCAACCGGGAACGTTTGCTTTGTGTGTGCGAACTACCGAAGTGTGGCTTTCGCTTGAATAGCACAATTTAAATGTTTAAATATTCGTAAATATGATGTGTATATATGCTAAATTTTCAGGGCAAGCTACGTGTAATTGTTTATAAGGCATTGCGCGCCATTGAATAATACTGATATGTATAATTATGATTATGTAACCGGTACCTATGCAGCGTGTAATGAAGAATATGTATATTATTCATAGAAGTGATTCTGCATCAAAGTGATTATATTCGAAGTGCGTTTCTGTAAAAACGCTTGAGAATTTTCACACAGTTCCCCAACATTTGCTGCTGATGCGCAGAATCGCCTGTACGAATAATAGACACGTTGTTTGTTGCACCTACATTTGTACCAGAATAGCAAAAACGAAATCTTTATAATTCGTCATATATCAAGTCCGTCTGTAGGTCACAGCGTAATAATCTTTTCAGACCGATTGTGATGACACTTTATGGGAATACGTAGTTGAATTATGTAAACGTATAAAGTAGTTAAATACCATATAGAATTATGTTTCACATAGATTTTATTTTCTTGTGAATTTTTTTCTCACTTTCTCGAACGGGGTGTTATAAAAGGAAAATTCTTTTAAGGTGCGATTAAAAATATCTAGTAATACTTTTTGATACCGTGTCTACTTCGCGGGAAGAGTCCCTAAGTGTGATACAGCGTGTCCTTCCCTTCACTCTCCTTACCTTTTTAACCACGTATATCAAAAACCTGAAAAAAAATTCAGGGTTAGTTACTTTTCATGTCACGTCTCTCAATACATGTATCCTTTTGTGCTTCCAGCTCGCGCTATTGCGCTGCATCCGCGCGAGGCGAGTCCCCTGTGCGACTTGACGGCGTGCGCGTCGCCCGGCTCAGGTCCCGTCTGCGCGTACGATGCGAGCGGAATGGCACGCACCTTCCGCGACCGGTGCCATCTCGAGACTGTATCTTGTCACGAGGGAACGCGTGAGTATATTCTAATAGGCTATTTCATAACATCGAAAATATACCACAATTCGGGGTCATCCTATTATATTATAACGTAAATATGCGTATTGCTTTTCATTTTCGAAAGAATAAGTTTACATTTCATAAAAAAAATGTAAACAAATCACAATATTTTTTTAAATTCAATCAGCGTCGCAAACGCCCTGTTATTAGTTAAAAGTCAGATGACGTCACAGTCGAGTAAAACGCATTCATACCAAAATTTTATATCCTTATTCTTTTAGTTTAAAGGCATTGATATTGATAATAACATTTAAAACACTTTATCTTCACACATAAAAACATTCGAGTGAGCTATAATGCTGTTTAGATCTCTTCGGACTAATTGCAGCCACTTTTTTCGTCTTTTATGAAATGAACACTTAGTGTGGTCTTTTTATAGACGTATTTGTAGATTGTGGCACTAAACACCATTTTAATATGAAAATAAATAATAATCCCCTTCATCAGACAGGGCTGTTTATGTCTACATTGTGTGTGACGTCACGCTAGCCGCCATTACAGAAATTGAATTTTTAGCGCGAATTCGAAAATTCAAACCTTAAAAGTGATTTATATAAAAAATACGGCGTATGTCCTGGAAATATAAATGTAGTGTGCTTATAATGCAAAATAGAACAATTTAAAACAATTTAAAAAATCAAGTCAAATAGCCTATTGTAAAGGGTTCTCCATTAAGGGCGCATTATCATTTATTTGAAAATGTACTGCGATTGCATTATATGGAATATTATATGGACCAAATGGCCGCAGCGGCTTCGCCGTACGGCTCATAATAGAGAGTTCCAATTTTCAATGACTCGATCGTATAAATTGGGCTCGACATCATTGATAGCATTGGTTATGTTGACTTTTAAGGCACCAGTCGTCTGCGGCTTATTCGCATAGACATGTAGTTTAACGTAGCCCCGCAAGAAAAAGTCTAATGGCATGAAATCACAAGATCTCGGTGGTCAGTTGACGTCGCCGAAACGTGAGGATAGCCTTGCCGTCGAATTTATCCTACAGAAGATCCATTGTTGCATGCGCTGTGTGGCTTGTAGCGCGTTGTTTTTTGGAACTACGTATCGTTGAGGTCCACATCAATTTAAGCAACAAAAGATTGGTCATCATCGACTATACTTCTCGCCGGTGGCAGCTATGGCGGTGCCAGCTTCATTTTGGATGAAATACGGACCGATGACCTCGCCGGATCAAAATATACACCACACTAGTAACTTTTCGGGATGCATTTGCAACCGATGGTTCTCATGTGTTACCCCCCCAAAAGCAACAGTTTTACTTGTAGACGACTTTTCATCGAAAATGGGCCTTGTCGCTGCAGATTACTTTCCGTCCAAAATCGGGATCCACTTCCAAATGCTGCAGAGCTCAGCCAGTGAATGTTCGATGCTGCGTTTGGTCGTTTATCCTCAGTTTCTACGTCATTTTGTATGGGTGCAGGCCCAAGTTTCAATGGAAAATTCGCCAAGTTGAGATCTGTGAAAGGCCATCTTTTTGGGCACAACTAGGAATTAACTGTCTCGGATTATCCTGCACACTCTCGTTCACTGCAGCAATGTTTCCTGCATACCTCACATTTCGACGTACGGGTTTGTTTAATGAACCGGTTGGTTCCAATTTGTTCATCAAACGACGAACAGTCGACTCAACAGAGTTGTGCGTACCGTAAAGATTACGTAGGGCATAGAACGTTGCTCGAACTAACTCATTTCGAGTGTAAAGCCTATATTGGAACACTGTTTATAGGAGTTTATTTAGTATAAAGAACTAGAGTCTAGGAAGTTATTTGGTATGAAGAACTAGAGTCCGTAAAGTTATTTAGTACGAAGAACGAAAGTCTATGAAGTCATTCGCTTTATTTGGTGCGAGGGACGAGAATCTAGGAATGTATTTGGCACGAAAAACGAGAATCTAGGAATGTATTTGGTACGAAGAACGAGAATTTAGGAAGTTATTTGGTACAAAGATCGAAAGTATAGGAAGTTATTTGGTATGAAAAACGATAGTTTAGGAAGTTATTTGGTACGAAGAACGAGAATTTAGGAAGTTATTTGGTACGAAGATCGAAAGTATAGGAAGTTATTTGGTATGAAAACGATAGTTTAGGAAGTTATTTGGTACGAAGAACGAGAATTTAGGAAGTTATTTGGTACGAAGATCGAAAGTATAGGAAGTTATTTGGTATGAAAAACGATAGTTTAGGAAGTTATTTGGTACAAAGAACGAGAATTAATTAAGTTATTTGGTACGAAGATCGAAAGTATAGGAAGTTATTTGGTATGAAAATCGATAGTTTAGGAAGTTATTTGGTGCGAAGAACGAAAATTTAGGAAGTTATTTGGTACGAAAGATCGAAAGTATAGGAAGTTATTTGGTATGAAAAATGATAGTTTAGGAAGTTATTTGGTACGAAGAACGAGAATTTAGGAAGTTATTTGGTACGAAGATCGAAAGTATAGGAAGTTGTTTGATATGAAAAACGATAGTTTAGGAAGTTATTTGGTACGAAGAACGAGAATTTAGGAAGTTATTTGGTACGAAGATCGAAAGTATTGGAAGTTATTTGGTATGAAAAACGATAGTTTAGGAAGTTATTTGGTACGAAGAACGAGAATTTAGGAAGTTATTTGGTACGAAGATCGAAAGTATAGGAAGTTATTTGGTATGAAAAACGATAGTTTAGGAAGTTATTTGGTACAAAGAACGAGAATTAATTAAGTTATTTGGTACGAAGATCGAAAGTATAGGAAGTTATTTGGTATGAAAATCGATAGTTTAGGAAGTTATTTGGCGCGAAGAACGAAAATTTAGGAAGTTATTTGGTACGAAGATCGAAAGTATAGGAAGTTATTAGGTATAAAAAACAATAGTTTAGGAAGTTATTTGGTACGAAGAACGAGAATTTAGGAAGTTATTTGGTACGAAGATCGAAAGTATTGGAAGTTATTTGGTATGAAAAACGATAGTTTAGGAAGTTATTTGGTACAAAGAACGAGAATTTAGGTAGTTATTTGGTACGAAGATCGAAAGTATAGGAAGTTATTTGGTATGAAAAACGATAGTTTAGGAAGTTATTTGGTACGAAGAACGAGAATTTAGGAAGTTATTTGGTACGAAGATCGAAAGTATAGGAAGTTATTTGGCACGAAAAACGAGAATCTAGGAATGTATTTGGTACGAAGAACGAGAATTTAGGAAGTTATTTGGTACAAAGATCGAAAGTATAGGAAGTTATTTGGTATGAAAAACGATAGTTTAGGAAGTTATTTGGTACGAAGAACGAGAATTTAGGAAGTTATTTGGTACGAAGATCGAAAGTATAGGAAGTTATTTGGTATGAAAACGATAGTTTAGGAAGTTATTTGGTACGAAGAACGAGAATTTAGGAAGTTATTTGGTACGAAGATCGAAAGTATAGGAAGTTATTTGGTATGAAAAACGATAGTTTAGGAAGTTATTTGGTACAAAGAACGAGAATTAATTAAGTTATTTGGTACGAAGATCGAAAGTATAGGAAGTTATTTGGTATGAAAATCGATAGTTTAGGAAGTTATTTGGTGCGAAGAACGAAAATTTAGGAAGTTATTTGGTACGAAAGATCGAAAGTATAGGAAGTTATTTGGTATGAAAAATGATAGTTTAGGAAGTTATTTGGTACGAAGAACGAGAATTTAGGAAGTTATTTGGTACGAAGATCGAAAGTATAGGAAGTTGTTTGATATGAAAAACGATAGTTTAGGAAGTTATTTGGTACGAAGAACGAGAATTTAGGAAGTTATTTGGTACGAAGATCGAAAGTATTGGAAGTTATTTGGTATGAAAAACGATAGTTTAGGAAGTTATTTGGTACGAAGAACGAGAATTTAGGAAGTTATTTGGTACGAAGATCGAAAGTATAGGAAGTTATTTGGTATGAAAAACGATAGTTTAGGAAGTTATTTGGTACAAAGAACGAGAATTAATTAAGTTGTTTGGTACGAAGATCGAAAGTATAGGAAGTTATTTGGTATGAAAATCGATAGTTTAGGAAGTTATTTGGCGCGAAGAACGAAAATTTAGGAAGTTATTTGGTACGAAAGATCGAAAGTATAGGAAGTTATTTGGTATGAAAAATGATAGTTTAGGAAGTTATTTGGTACGAAGAACGAGAATTTAGGAAGTTATTTGGTACGAAGATCGAAAGTATAGGAAGTTATTAGGTATAAAAAACAATAGTTTAGGAAGTTATTTGGTACGAAGAACGAGAATTTAGGAAGTTATTTGGTACGAAGATCGAAAGTATTGGAAGTTATTTGGTATGAAAAACGATAGTTTAGGAAGTTATTTGGTACAAAGAACGAGAATTTAGGTAGTTATTTGGTACGAAGATCGAAAGTATAGGAAGTTATTTGGTATGAAAAATGATAGTTTAGGAAGTTATTTGGTACGAAGAACGAGAATTTAGGAAGTTATTTGTTACGAAGATCGAAAGTAAAGGAAGTTATTTGTTACTAAGCACGATAATTTAGGAAGTTATTTCTTATGAAGAATGAGAGTCTGGGAAGTTATTTGGTAGGAAGAATGGAGCTTAGGAAGGTTTTTGGTGCGAAAAACGAGAGTCCAGAAGTTATTTGTTAGGAAGAAAGAAATAGTTATCGGTCATGGCAATTTTCATAGATGTTTGTGATGAACGGTTCTAGAATAGAGATTTTTTAACTGGGACTGATTAGGAATATTTTTTGAGTATAAATTTAAGCTGGCGTGACACTAAGTTTTTCGGCGTCACCCGTCATCTTGGAAAACCGTTTTTCATAAATGTCTCGAAAATGGCTGGACTTACGATAAAAATAGTTGATGAGACCCTTTTTGTAGAAGATAAACTTTTCTTCAATTTTTTTGCAAAACATTTTTTTAAATGAATTTTTTTAAAGGTAAAACTGTTTAAGAGATCTCAACCCCTCAATAGATGTCTTGTAAGTAAAATGTAATTTAATAAACGTAAATTTTGGTACACCTATAATGTAAAAATAGTATAATATAATGAAATTAGATATTATTTTATGTATAATAAATAAAATAATTGTTATTATTTGCGTTGTACAATATTACCTCTATATTAAATGAAATTGAACAATCAGCACAGTGTTAACAGATTGTAAATAAAAATAAACGGTAAATAGAAATGTTTATAGGGGTTTAATTTTAAAAATATTTACTTTACAAAATAAAGTTTTATGCAAAACTTATAGAGAAATTTATTTTCTATAAAAAAGGCCTGAAGTGTTTTTGTCGTAAGTCTAACTGTTCTCGATATATTGAAGAAAAACAATTTTTCAAGATATTGGCTGAAGTAAAAATCTTAGCGCTGTGCCAAGTTAAATCTGTACTCAAAAACACCCCCAACTAGTTTCAGTTCAAAAATTTCTACTGTTGAATCATGTAAAAAATTTCCCTTACCGCACGACTAAGAGTGTTCAACAATACAGGTTATAAAATGCCTTCATTTAGTAATAGGGAAATAAATTACATAAGTAAAATATCTTTTGAGATGTGAAGAATAGGGTAGGATATAGAAAATGTAAGTAATCATACAACGATGATGGTTCCTTCCCATTTCTATATGATGTACAAATGTTGATGGAACGTCTTCTAAATAAATTAATTTAAAAAAAAAAAGTCTATTAAATCGTCAGACTTGGTTTTGGTCCTAAATTAATAAGATGGCTTATAAATTTTTCTCATGTATTATAAATTACTTAGAGAAACATATTAGAATAATTCTTTGCGTTGTATGCTAATTTTTTTACATTATCGCAAAAGCATGTAAACATAACTGAATATACTTGGTTTCTTATCTGTGCATTAAATGATGATGTAGATATGACAATTTTGTTTTCAGATTATGCTGTTGTAGGCAAGGGGGAGTGCTGACGTACGAGCAACGCGTTCGCATGCAGTGCCACTTCTTATCAGACACAATGAGGACAAAGCCATCTTTATTTCGCTCGGTGCTGCTTAGAATTGACGCATTCTTAATTCGATGTAATTTTTTTTTAATCTAGGGACTTAACTAAAAAAACCTTATATTAAACAGACACAATACTTAATACCACACCACACTCCAAATCTAGCTTAGTAAACTTTCATTTTAAACTATAGCTGTTATCGATTGTTGCCGAGCATGAGAAAACAATAATTTTTAAATTTCTTTTTATAAAATATTTATGTTTAAAATCCATTTCCATTTTTAATCACCATTATGTTAGAAGAAAGTACACTAAAATGTAATTTAAACATCACATTAAATATTTATATCATTTATTTCTAACGCTTTGGTATAAATGCCCCTTTTGTGTCATTAGAATCACATAGCTAACATTAGGGTAAAGTTATTATACATAACTGTTTAATAAATTTCGTAATTTGAATCAGGCCTCAAAGTGATTGAAAATCATTTTTTCAATACCGTACATTATTATTTTTTTATTACTTACATAGCGTCTCTATACCTTGTTTAGCTCATGTATTTAGACTAACTATGAGTTGTGTGAAATAATAGTTACTCCATAATAAAAATGTATACATAAGTGCGTTTCATAAATATCTTAATTTAAATGTTAAAAAAATTAGCAAATTTTCGGTTCATACTTTGGAAAAGAAGCATTTAAATTAAGCTAAATTTTTTTGGTTGGGATTTATTTGGAAATTCAAATTTTTAATAAAAACATTTCCGGGACACACTGTTGTTTTATTATTTATTTTCCATTGGAAGCTATTACTCGGGCTTGGCTCGCTTGATAATAGGAATTAAGAACAAATTATACATGTAAGAAAGCCTTTGTAACTGTTATAATACTGATAATAAATCAGACAATATTATAAAACGGACAACAATATAATAAATCAGACAATATAATAAAACGAACCAATTGCAACAATATAAGAAATCAGACAATATAATAAAACGAATCAATTGCAACAATATAATAAAACGGACAACAATAAAATAAATCAGACAATATAATAAAACAAATCAATTGCAACAATATAAGAAAACGGACAACAATATAAGAAAACTTTGGAAATCAGACAATATAATAAAACAAATCAATTGCAACAATATAATAAAACGGACAACAATATAATAAATCAGACAATATAATAAAACGAATCAATTGCAACAATATAAGAAAACGGACAACAATATAAGAAAACTTTGGAAATCAGACAATATAATAAAACAAATCAATTGCAACAATATAATAAAACGGACAACAATATAATAAATCAGACAATATAATAAAACGGACTAATTGCAACAATATATAAAACGGACAACAATATAATAAATCAGACAATATAATAAAACGAATCAATTGCAACAATATATAAAACGGACAACAATATAATAAATCAGATAATATAATAAAACGGACTAATTGCAACAATATATAAAACGGACAACAATATAATAAATCAGACAATATAATAAAACGAATCAATTGCAACAATATAATAAAACGGACAACAATAAAATAAATCAGACAATATAATAAAACGGACTAATTGCAACAATATATAAAACGGACAACAATATAATAAATCAGACAATATAGTAAAACGAATCAATTGCAACAATATATAAAACGGACAACAATATAATAAATCAGACAATATAATAAAACGGACTAATTGCAACAATATATAAAACGGACAACAATATAATAAATCAGACAATATAATAAAACGAATCAATTGCAACAATATAATAAAACGGACAACAATAAAATAAATCAGACAATATAATAAAACGGACCAATTGCGGGCCAAATCCATATCACCGTTTGAGGTGAAAATATTTCATTTATTATTATTAATCACTGATAATGGACTACCTTGTGAAATAAATATTTAAAAATATGTAATATAGTTAAATATACGGAGCATATATACTATCGTGAATCTAGACATCTAGAATCATCATTATAGCTGACCTATAAACTCAATTTTTTCATAATATTTTAGGTTTAGGAGTTTCGAAAACCAAGGCGGGAGACATATCTCTTTCACATTTTTTAGTTTGCCAGAAGAACCTAATCGAAAATTTTTAAAAAAATTTTGAAACCTTTCGAACAATACACTCTATGAGGAATTTGGGCCCCTTTTCTTAAAATTTTTATGTAAATATTTCTGAGTGTCAGCCATTGAGATATGTGCGTATATTAATATGTTTTATTGCCATATCAAAATTTCAAATTTTTACATGAAAAAGTTTCTACAAAATGATTTTGACACACGGACATGCAATAGAACGAATTCCGTTTTGGTTTTTAAGGTATGGAACTCTTAAAATAAAATATTAACGATGTATAGCAGCGGTACTTAAAATAGTTTTTACTTAATATGTAAGAACGTTTTTAATTTTAACAAGAACGACGGAGCTTTAAAAAAAAATGTTTCATTATATTCAAACCAGTTGAAATATATTCAAACCATTTAAATTATTTTCAAACTAGTTGAATTATATTCAAACCCATGACTATCGGTATCAAACTGGGTAGATACATTATAAATGGTAAATTATAGGGAATTTTCAACCATTTCTGAGAATATTGCTGACAAAGTTGCCTTTCTAACAAAAAATATTACGTTTTCCCACAAAATGCACTCTAAATATACCCATAAGCTCAATCAAATAGTTCCCATAACTGAACAAAAAACAGAAAACCTTGGAAATTATAGAAAAATGTTCAAATATTAGTCTAAGTATCTTCTAAGATTAGTCTAGTATCTTCTAAAATTAGTCTAGTTCCTATTGTTAGAGAATTCATTTCTTCAACGAAATACATCCAGTATTTAACACTATTTTTGTAAAAAAAATATTTTTGTTAAAAGTGTAATTTTGACAGTGGTTTTCTCAAATACTCAAGAAATTTCAAATAATTTTTTAAAATTATTTACGCATTTTAACACTAAGAATTACGAGTTCGAATTATAGAAACTTTTTTTTTGTAATACCTATATTTTACACCATAACACAATCTAGTCTTGTACATATGGTAACAATTGGTCACGTAATCACTTTAGTAACTAACGAACAGAGTTACATATAAATACACTTTTGTAATAAAGTTAATTAGGATTATTCATCAATTTACGTCCATCTTTGTTATAAATTGAGTGGTAAATGTGAACATTTCTAAACATTTCTGAAAAAATCACTGTCAAATTTGCATTTCCAATGGAACAGATGTTCTTTTTTTACGGAATCACGTTTCTAATTTAGGCACTTTGATGCACAGGATCACCTGCATTTATTTTAGTTTATCTCAAATAATTTATACTAAAACATCTCTGAAGACCACATTTTCAGTCTTACTATATCAAGGTAATTTTTTATTCCAACTTAATGATAGACGCCTCAGTTTTTGTATTGCATATTATTTTACCCAGACCATATCATGCTTTTAAACAGTAAAAATTCTTTCAAAATTTGTTAGCAGTTTTTGTGTGTTATCGGAATAAATGTAGAAACAGATAGAAATTCTAGAAAAATATTTTCCTTATTCAGATATAACTACGTAGTCGATAATACTCACTTTTTTAAAATAGCCATTGCACGGATATACCTCGTAACTGTAACAGAGTGTATATCTAATACCATCATTTGCAAAGAAAATTATTACACGAAGTCATTTTTAGCGTTTCGTATCAAACATGGAAAACAAAATGGTTATTTCTGTCATATTTTGATTGTTTTTTGTCAAAGAGGTAAGAATGTAATACAATCAAGAGGTTGTTCATTTAAAAAAAAACATTATGTAAACATTATAAAGAAGATATCTTAACATAGCGGCAGTGTCATAATTGGTTTGCAAAATATCTTTCGGCATTATGTGATGTTAAAGATACACTACATTCTGAAAAGATAGTTGAAATTGAAAAAGATCAAATAAAGTCGTTAGCGAATACAAGCAATTACAGAGCATATATTATGAACCAACACAGAGTACATTGAAAGTATATAATCATAAAAAATTTATGTATGATTGGTGGGAATGAAAGTAATAGTTTTTTGAGCTTCTAATGGACAATCAACAAATTAATTCGGTTGTATGCTGCCATAAAGTGAACAAATTGAGCGAATCAACATAAAAGCTACAATTGATGAACAGACAAGGCGTAGTATTCCATTATGACAACGCCAAGCCTCTATGTAAGTTTGTTCACGAGCCAGAAACCATTTATTAATGCTTTAATATTAAACCTATTAAAATTATTATTTGTGTGCCGAAAAGATGGTCTCTTAAGTAATGGATGAGTTGTCAGTACTATAGTAACTTTTTTCGCTCTTTTTTTAACTATGTTGAGTTATTCTGATACTAGACATATATAAGCATACAAGCCAGGAGGACCTTATATTTCTTGGATTCTTCATATAATTTCTAGTGTTTCTAACACATGCCAACAGTGAGCGAGGTGTATTGAATGTGCAATGAATCATTTTTTTTCTCTTATATCTTGCTCTTGGATATAAAATGTTACCATACCAAATTTTACCAAAATCAATCTGCCCGGTAGATTTCGCGTGTTTAACGATCAAATTAATATATAGACAAAATTCTAAAAACAGTTTTTCTGGCTTCTATTATCATTCTTTACGCTAAATCAATCACTCTTTTTAAAATATTTTCCATGTATGGAAGCCAATCTGTTACAATTTTATTATATGCATGCACAAAACATTTGAATGTTCTGTCAGTCCAATAAAAATAATATGACTATATAACGTTAATAAAGAATTGGTCTTATCCTATGTTACTGATGAAATGGCCACATATTCAAAACCATGTTTTGCGATGTCACATGTTCTGACGATTATTTGTTGCGATCTTTACAGAATCATTTAGATGGCAAAACATTTGTTTTAAAATTAGGTGTCAAAAATCACTTGATCCAATTTTTCCTGAGCAAATACTAGAGGTTTGAAGAGCATGGAATCATGGCAGAATTACTGCAGAAAGTGTTGGACCAATGTGGTCTAATTCTATAAAACACTTATATATTATAAAAAATTGTTCTTACTGTTTATTAAAAAAAATAAATTATATTCGGGATAACCGGTACCTATGTAACATGGCCTGATAGTTCAATAAAACAAAAATCTCACTTATTAACGTTTGAATAGAGGAGCATTACAAAATTTAGACGAACTTCTTATTACGTTGAATAATAATATATAGACCGTTGAATAAACTGAGTCGCCAGAAATAACACCATCTGTCGGGTATTTCCGTATTGTGTTCTGTTACAAAAAGGAAATATTTATAACAAATTAACGCCATCTGTTCCTAATTTTTTTAACTTCATTACATGCAGTTCAATTACAAACCAAAAAAAAGAAAATGATATTGATTGGGTGATCGTTACGAATTAATGAGAATTTTTAAAAACCACCATGTCGAAGAAGCAGTTCGAAGGGTCCATTATTCTTTAACCGAAATGTTATGAGAATACAAGAAACATAAAAAGCGTATTTATTAATAATTACTCGAATATTAATAACAATTGGCCGTGTGACTACAGAGTGGGGGTAATGAAATCGATCGCAGCGCTCTCTGTAGCAGAAATGGAAATATTTAAAGGCTCCTGTTAAATATTGTCATAGATCATATAATATACTTACGTATATTGTCATGCTTACTTCTGGAATCGGCGCAATTTAGCAAGAATGCGAATTTCACAGATGTTGTAATAAAAGTGTACCTTAAAAAAGGACGTATATAAAAAAGCTCCCGGTCCCGATTATTTTATTATAAAAAATTGATCACATAAAAAAATTACTCATGATAATACCTTCATTTTTTATATTTAAAATTTTTTTTTATTATTTTCACTTTAAATTTGTAACTAGATACTATATATTTAACAAACATATGAATATAAATGGTGATAATAAGAGAAAAAGTTATAACAGATGAATAAACAAATTTAAAAAGATGACGTCTATCTCATTTAATATTAAAAAAAAATTTCAATTCTACCAACCTTTAAAAATCTGTTATTAAATCTTTAGTTTATGATTTTTTTTAATTATAAATTAATAATTGGGAA
Source organism: Druceiella hillmani (assembly GCA_039881145.1). Taxonomy (NCBI): domain Eukaryota; kingdom Metazoa; phylum Arthropoda; class Insecta; order Lepidoptera; family Hepialidae; genus Druceiella; species Druceiella hillmani. The sequence continues at coordinate 9,243,010 of JAYKKI010000069.1, forward strand.
CAAACATATTAGTAACAATGAAAGTTTTGACTGTTTACCAGCCCAAAATACATGAAAATGAAAGTAAGCAAAGAGGATCTATACTATATAATTGAAAAAATGTATATATCGTAAACTAATTATATTTAAACGTCATAATTATTTACCTACCTTTTCAATATTTTGTAAATTTTTGTTATTAACATTTCTGTTTAGATGTTCGTTAAGTGTGTAATACATATACTTATAAATTTAAGGCGGAAGTATTGAAAAATCCTTCAGCATAAAACAAAATAAAAATGTTTATTGCGAATAATTTTTTTCGCAATCAATTTTTAAAACAAAATAACAACTGAGTCCTTTTTTTAAATACGTCAGCTTTGCTTTTATTTTTTAATTTAAAAAAACCACTAAAACTAGCATTTTTGCTGACAAAAATTTATACTTAACTTTTCATGCATTAAAAGCAAATTTTCAAAATGTGACACGATAGTTATTGCAAAGCAAATTGTAAATAACAATTTCTAATTTTGCAGATTTCTAATATAGATAAAAAATATAAATGGATAGCTGCTATAAAATACATTTCTTCTGACATTGTTTGTGGTTGAAAGATTATAATACGGGTAGCATATTGCTTTATTGTACTCAATTTGTTGAACTGAAAACAAAAGAATATTATATATTCCAAAAACGGAAAATTAAAATTGAAATTAAACTTGATTTTATAAAAAATACGAATAATACTTTTCTTCGAGAGAAACAACAAAGGGCAAGTGATATGTAATTAGGAACACAATATAAAGAAAAAAATGGATGAAATTATAAGTTAAAATTGATGTCTTTCGTTATTTTTATATTATTCACGTAAACATTTCCCGGAACCGTTCATTTGAAGTGTTCTAATAAAATTGAAGCGCCTTTAAAGCTGCGGACGCTAGGCGGCGCTGATGTCACTTAGCCAGCCATATTGGCCGGGTGCAGATTACAGAGTGGGGGTAACGAAATCGACCACAGCGCTCGCTGTAGCAGAAATGGAAATATCTAAAGGCTTTTGTTAAATATTGTCATAGATAATATAATTTAGTTACGTATATTGTCATGCTTACTTAAACTTTCACGCGCTCATTTTTCGATTATGTTTTCACGTTAATTAATTTTACGTCGGCATTTCTGTTTCCATGTCGTAATTCCGGTCTTGACACATGCCAATACTTTTTTTTTAAATTAAGCCAATAAATATTAATAAAGGAGTTACTAAAATAGTAAATCTCTATCATACGTATGTCGTCGAAATGTATAATTTATGAGGTTTTTATGAAAATTGCCCGACCTGTGATGATGAATGTTGAAAAGCATTCGTCGGAGGGCTATGTTGGCGTACGCTGCTTAAGTCAGTTAGAGATGCATGGAAAAAAAATATGGCAACATTGTTGTTTTCAAAAAGTTTCACGATAGATTTCACGACATGTTGTTTGTAGATATTCAATCAAAGCCGTAATAAAGATAATACTGTTTAAACACAAAACTTTTAAAACAGCTTCAGCTTCGAAGCGCGACTGTAGTTTACTTCTTAGGTACGATTGTCTTGGAATGTATAAAATAGGTAACACTGTATATAAATATAATTAAATCTAAATGGAAATTTTTTTAATAGAAAAATGCTGACAATATTTTTATTTTCAAATAAAACACAAACGAATAAGATCAAATGTACACAATAAAATTAAAAACATTTCGTAACGTCAGACTAAGAAGTTAAAATTAAAAAAGATTTTTTTTATTTTGTAGGATATTGACACATAATGACATTTAATGGTTACACCTTAATATAAGCAAACGATAGCAAACTATGTGTGTCACACTCCGTCATTGCGATTACACTGTAAGAAAATGCCAAATAAACATATTGATATCTATCTCGCTCTAAAGTTACGCAGAAATGTTGCGCGGAGAGGTCACCTAACGGTTACACTTTTTTTAATGTAATGAACTTCGCATGCTTTGAATTTCTGATTTCACCCCTCATAAAACTTCATATCAGGCGCTATGTATGAAAACCGATTCTTAAGGAGTAAACTTCGATAAGCTGTGTAAAACTGTCTGCATCTGATTATTATTGTGTAAAACTGTCTGCATTGTTATCAAATTAGGATTATAATGATATTCCTCAACTTAAATTGAATAAATTGGTGTTTATATCGAACGTTACTAACGAATAATTTAGAAGTGACAACGGTGCTTTTAAATAAGCAAAATTATATGCGTGGGCTTTAATCTGCTACACATGCGATCTGTAAACCCTTGCGAAACGGGCTCGCAACTATACGTATATTTAAATTGAAACTATTAAAAACTCATACAGTATATATATAATTTATTCAAAATAAAGTAACACTATATTTAAAATGCATTTAAAGTAAAACAAATACAGTAGAGGCTTCGTAAGCGGGCTGTTGTGCGAATAAATTGAAATGAATGCTCTCACACCGACGAATGCTTAAGATAGACGAACGCCACCACCGCCTGGGCATTCACCGTTGCTGATCTTCTCCAGGGCTGAAATGAAACAGAACAATGATTAGTAATTCTAGAATTATGAGACCAAATATACACAAGTCTACTCTAGTTATGGTCGGGCTTTAGACCAGATCTAGACAATAGTTATATGAAAACAAAGACAAAATGTGTAAATAGGATATACGGTTAGACTAATGGCATTGAAGATATATATCTACAATTAAATTAAAACATATATCGTAAATGAATGCGTTGCCAGTTTGTTTATTACGAAAACTTTTGATATTACCTTGTTTACATTACATTAAGGTGTAATACAGAATTTTTCGACATCTTGAAAATATTAATGAAATAGTTAAGAACAGAATATTAAATATAAATCTTGGAATTGGCCATGACGAGTTATTTTGTCTAATTAATAAATTACATAAGTCATATGAATATGATTAAAAAAAAAATGTCACCACATTCGATTCAGTGTTGAAAAATCATTTCATTTAATTAGTGGGTAATGTTGAAAAAAATGGCTAAGTACACATTTGTAATTAATATATTTATTATTGTCGATAAAATAAAATAGGTTGTAAAAGTTGCTAAAATAGCAAAAATAATTTTCTCCTTGTTTTTCTTTTTTTTTTATTAAATTAAACAATAAACACTCGTAAAAAACAAAGTCTTTAACAATTATAAAGGCCGTTCACGATTAGTTTAAACTAAAAACAATTTGAAAAAAAACCTATAAATATAAGCGGTTTTACTAATGACGAACGCCTGCTAAATGTTTAATTTGAAATATATTTTCAGATAGTTTTTTCCTTTTTTATATGTTCTGATATTTAACAATCTGTTTTCAGTGATAATAAAAAATTGCAAATTAAGTCGAAAGTATTCTAATAAATGATGTTTTGCAAAAACAAACTACTGTATGGAGAACCATTTGTTACGTCGATTTTTTTTATAAAATGTCCTTTGAGGATGCTTACAAGTGAGTAAAAAAAGTTTAATGAGATTTCATTTGATTGAGTAAAGGAAAACAAAGAAAAATCAATCTAGTGAAAATGCCCTTGAACCTAAAATTATTTTATTTCACCTAGTTTGCCCATTTTTAATACCATTTATAACAAGGTTCCTTGATTTTTGGCCGTGAGCAGCAAACATACAGAGCCCCATAATCAATTTAATCATAATACGAGATGGTGTTCAGAAACGTCCGCTTTAACCTTTTGTAAACTTGCTTAATAATTGTACTTACGTTTCTTCTCTTTTAAAATCTTGAAAAGCTGAATTGTTTCATTGACGCATGGAAAAACATCATTAATTGAGTATGGTACGGTGCAACTTGATTGTAGAATTATAAGATGACAGAATAGAAAAGACTTATAGTTATATTATCAATCATAGCGTATGTATCAAAACATTTTCAGACTGCTTTTGAAGAAGATAGTGATGTTTTTGTTTAAAAAAGAAATTAGGTTTAAAAACTGCCATTTTGGGTTCACTGAAATCATATTCGTTAACCACACTGAGCATTTTCCAAAAAAGTCTTCGAGAAATGTATCAAAGGATGAAAGAAAGAAGCTGAAATGTTTTAACATATGGACCTTATTACGGAAAGTATAATACAGTAGTCAGAATGAAGATGATGACAGAAAATGTTTCATATAATTTATAATTCAATAACATTTCGATCACTATTTGCAGTTAAATTATTTTAATAAGTCGCTTATTAGCATTTATGTAGAATTCAATAAACCAGGAGGCGTACATATACATGTTCAAAGACTGTCAAACATAGTATCCTCCTTGATGTACTAGAGATGTAACAAGAAACAATGGAGACTTGAGAAACCTCCTTGATGCACTAGAGACGTAACAAGAAACAAGAAACAATGGAGACTTGAGAAACCTCCTTGATGCACTAGAGACGTAACAAGAAACAAGAAACAATGGAGATTTGAGAAACCTCTTTGATGCAATAGAGAGGTAACAAGAAACAAGAAACAATTTAGACTTAAGAAACCTCCATGATACACTAGAGACGGAACAAGAAACAACAAAACAATTGAGACTTGGTAAATATTTAAAAAATTGGACTAAAATTGAAATCATAATTTTAACTTCGATTATTTTTCTGACGCCATTTTACTGAATCTGGCGAATGCAAAACGGCAATCAAAATGAGAAATTTAATACACAGTGTATATTAGAAACTAATCTAAATTTTTAAAAAATACTCCTAGTATTCCTCAATCACGGCCTTAGATATATTCTCCGAATATACTTATGCAGAAAAATAGTTATTAAGAACTTGCCGGAAGGATGCATCCAAATACCGATCTAATAAAATGCCGCAAGTGGAATTGGATTGAAATCATTTATATTCATAAACAGATTGTGGCCATTCGGAGTACATCTGGTAACGGATTATAGTCGTGGAATAGAAGGATGTAGGCAAGATTTGGAATGAAGTAAATTTCTAGGGTTGAATGCCGCGGCTGAGCACCATCAACACTTAAATGACTTATTCACTTACTGTCTTTATTTTCACAATTGTGGTTGTTCATGACGCACAGGTTGCCGAAAGATTTTGGTTTCTCGCCCTTTTTACCAGCGCAGATTGGAGCATACTTTACAGCCTCACAATCCTGCGTGCAAGCCTTCTTCCTGTTTAATTCCTTTTTCAGTTCCTTCAGGTCTGGCTTGTCCGCTGTGCAGAGAGCAACTACGGCCACCACTGAAAAAGATTTTGAATTGGAATCAATATTCGTGATTATGAGAAGAGACTTGTTAGTAAAATTCTCATTTGCGTTTGAGGGTTTGGGGAATCAAGTTTCCGTGTTTAAGAAAGTATAAGTTAAAATTTAATATAACATACTTTAAGGCTATTTTGTTAAAAGAAAATCGTCATCCATTTTTCCAATTTCCCGAACCCTGTCTCCCATACCCTTTTTGATTGTTCATGTAATTAGAATCACAGCTGTATTAATTTTTTATTTCACTGAAACTTAATGCATTCTTAGACATTGTTTACTAAAATTATAAATGGCTTAAGAATGACTTTTCTTAAGCACTAATTTGATATGGTTATGTACAAATTCCAGTTTATACGTTTTTCTTTTTGAGTTTATGTAATTGCTTTTAGTTCTAATGGATGGTCAGTGTCATTGTATCTCATATTATTTGAACGTTTGTTTTTCTGCATGTAATTTAAATTCATCATGTTTTATTAACATATTCAAATAAAAATAACTCCATCTTTACGTTTATCAAAGTCGATTTTTACTGTTCTGTGTAGTGGTACAAAACTAAAATATTATATGGTTATTTTAGCTTTGTTATATATATCCACCATTTATTTCAATAATGAGAAATTAGAAACATATTCTTGCCAATTTTGGGAGATCAGCGTTTGGGGGATCGAAGTATGTTTTATTGATATATAGTTTGTGACATTTTCTTAAAAAACCTCTTTCTAAGATCCCCAAATCTATTAGCGTAAAAGTAAAAAATTAGTTGCGTCAGAAATTTAAGTATAATTTAAGAATAAAATTACGTTGTTAAGTAACACCCGTATTTAATATTTCGTTCTAATGATGAAAAACAAACATGAATATGTAGCTGGTATTGTTGATTTATTTTCATAATGTTTGCAATCATTAATTCAAAGCTATGTATACCTATATAATATGCTTGATGGCACGGAACCTTCGGTGAATTAATTGGAATTTGTCTGTTTTTTTAATTGGTAGGTTATTTACTTTTTTTTCAGTTGGTATCTATTATTTGCATAACCCAAGTATGCATCCATAATTTTTTATATTATTGATTTAGTACGATCTTGAGTAACCTGGCTTTGGATCTTATTGCTGGTGCTTGTAATTATTTTTAATTCAATTCTTCTATTACCGGTCTCCCTTCTATACGAATTTTCTTGCCACTTCTCTCTGTTTTGTCCTTGTTTTTCACTTTTTCATTTTTTATTTTTTTTTTACAATTTTTTATTTAACAAACCATAAAAAGCAAAGTGTGCACTCTTGGATTTACCAACGATTTGATGCTATATTTGAAATATTTTTACAATTTTCAGGGTTCCATATCTCTAATAGAAAAAGCGGAATCCTTGTAAGACCACTTACGTTTCAACCCGTCCGTCCGTAACAGTCGATTTTCTCGAGATTGTTTGACTTATAAATTTGAAATTTAGCATAGTAATTAAACTATCAACCAGCACATATTTAAATGACTAAAATTCGAAAGCACCCCTTGATAGGGCTAGTTACAGATGTTAAAAATAGTTTTCTTCATAATATTATGTATTATATCTTGGGATATATAATGAAAAATATGTTCGACCTTTCCCGAAAAAATATGACTTTTTAGCCGCTCATCCAAAGTTTGTAGATGTCGTAATTTTTTAAATATTACGTCTACGAAAAATACGGTAATATACCTAATAATATGCCATAGTAATATGCCCACGTATTTTATTTTATACAATTAAATGAAACTACGTGACGTAGTATTATTTCTACTTTTTTTAATTTCTTTACCACAACCTAGGTTTCGTTGTATTACAACATCTTCAGGTGAGATATTAGCAAAAAAAAGCGTTTTTCACCTGAAGATGTTGTAATACAACGAAACCTAGGTCGTGGTAAAGAAATTAAAGAAAGTAGAAATAATACTACATCACGTAGTTTCATTTAATTGTGAATAATGAATTTCTACAAAATTAACGTCAAATATATTCAATATTTCATTTTAGTTAACTTGTTGAAAATATTCATATAAGAGTTAAAGACGGGGTAAATAAATGTTTTCGTTTTTTTTTAAATTTTATACGTTTTATGGATAATAGACTTGACATGATGAACACGAAAATATTGTTTATAGTTTTAAGTTAGATATTTAGAAACATATTCCAAAAAATACGCAAAAAAGGGCACAATCCCCTTTTATTTCCAAAAGTATTAAGCCAAAAGTCCTGAAAGAAACAGGGTTGATAAAATCTGACTAGAAGATTTTAAAAAAACTATAAAGATTATCCGAAATCTTATTTTTTTTTAAATACGCATGTTCGCATGCTTCCACACCTGTAGCTGAAAATTATAGCGGGCAATACATTTACATTGTGAAAAATTAATATTTGTGAATAGTTTAATGAAAATATTAGTTTTTCACTTTTTAATTTTTTAATTCTTTTTTACAATTTTTTATTTAACAAACGATAAAAAGCAAGATGTGCACTTTTGGTTTTCCCAACGATTTGATGCTACATTTGAAAGATTTTTACAATTTTCAGGCTTACATATTTCTAATAGGAAAAGTGGTACCTTACAAACACCTAAATGTGTACAAAACCATCGTAGTGCGTGTTCTAATCATGTTTGACAGTGTTTTTACTGATGTTTTTAATAATATCTCTAACAACTAAGTTAACTAAGTTAATTTAGTTTCTTGAGTACTTTTTCAAATCTTCTGTAGTTTTTTTTAACACAGACAGGTTTACTAATTCTTTCCTACTTAACATTATTGCGTACAAAATCTGCCATTTTTACTTTTTTCTAAATTTTATACAGATATCATCAGTTACGATTTTCATCGAATTCAATTATATATTATGCATAAAAATCATGCCAGCTGTTCAAGCCCTATGAGTGGATAAAAGAACGATCATATTCGTACATTTACACGTAGCCAGCACAAACGAACCTTCATTTGTTACATGTGTATATAGCCAGCACAAACGAACTCTCATTTGGTACATGTGTACTCATTTGGTATATTTCTACATAGCCAGATAAACAAACTCTCATTTGGTACATTTATACATAGCCAGATAAACAAAACCTCATTTGGTACATGTGTACATAGCCAGCACAAATAAACCCTAATTTGGTACATTTGTACATAGCCAGATAAACAAATCCTCATTTGGTACACTTGCATATAACCAGATAAACATATTTAGTGCATTTGTACATAGTCAGTACAACCGAACCTTCATTTGGAACATGTGTACATAGCCAGCACAAACGAATCTTGTTTTGGTACATTTGTACATATCCAGATAAACATATCCATTTGTACATAGCCAGCACAGACGAACTTTCATTTGGTACATGTGTACATAGCCAGCACAAACAAACCCTTGTTTGGTACATTTTCATACAACCAGCACAAATAAATCCTCATTTGGTACATTTGTACTTAGTCAGCCAAAAGTAAACCATCATTTAGTTCTTTTGTACATAGCCAGCACGAACGAACCTTCATTTGATACATGTGTACATAGCTAGCACAAATAAACCCTCAGTTGGTAAATTTGTACATAGCCTGATAAACAAACCCTCATTTGGTACATTTATACATAGCCAGATAAACAAACCCTCATTTGGTACATGTGTACATAGCCAGCACAAACAAACCGTTATTGGGTAAATTTTTACATAACCGCACAAATGAATCCTCATTTGGTACATTTGTACGTATCCAGCACAAACAAACCCTCATTTCATACATTTGTACATATTTAGCAGAAAGGAACCATTATTTGATACATTTGTTCATAGCCTGCGCAAACAAAACATCGCTTCAGTGGCGCCCGTGCCGCGTTGGATGAAAAACGAGTAACCGACTAAACAAGTATTTATTATATATATACACAGTATTATACATATCGTAGTGGAATATTTTAACACTTTATAATGGGGCATAATAAACTGCAAACGCAGAAGCATTGGCCGATAATGTTATTGCCGGTAACCGATTTGACCTTAGGCCGATATGAGTACTCGTAATCGCATCTGTGTTACATGTACATTTACATATAAACTAGTTGCTATTATGGCTACTTATACGCTACTGTGTTGCCATATAAGTTTAGTGTAAATAAGGAAATGAAGAGATTCCAATTTGGAAGTTTTTTTTTCAGTATTATATAAACTACTAGCTGACCGTCCCGGCTGGCCGGGTAAAAGAGGAACGTTAACTGCATTTCGTTTAATTCGCTTTTGAAAATAGCTCAATATTGTAAACTGGTAATTAAGTTCCTAGATGATCAATTAGTAAGGAAAATTCTGTAAGTTTGTGAGGAAAATTCTGCAAGTTTGAATTTAGCCTTTAACTAATACCCTGTATCTCGAATTTCCAAATTCAAGCAACGTTCCCATATAGTTCTAATTCTTTCTTTTTTTTATAACTGGATCTGGTACTGAACGCGAACAGACTTTGGAAAAATTGGGAGAGTTATAAATTATAGCCTGGATAGGACATAGATTTAAAATAGTGTAGTTTAGACGAATGAAGATGCGTGCAGAAGCTATTGACCATGTACTTCCTAAAATTTTTGTGCGTCAAGTTGGGACAGTATTTTATATTACAGATAAAATAGTTTAAAATACTTACAACGTGATTAGGGTTACCTTAATAAAGTTTATAAAATTAGAAATTGTAAACTATAAAACCCTGGAAATTGTGCTCGTAACCCCGGACACTTAAATTTTTGAAGTAACAGCTCATATTATATTAAAATAGAAGTACTAATCATATAATACTAATCAATATTATTTTGTCTTATTTATCTTACTGACCATAAACAAAAAATTATACCTATGGTTACATATAAAACAATTGTAATGTTCCATTTATTGCATAAACAATAAAAAATGCAATTCCAATCTACATTTATAATTTAATCATTTAAACTATGAAACTGAAAACAACATGCAAGAGAAATAGTAATGAATTTTAAAAATGAAATCAACAGTAAAATTAATTTTAAAGATGAAATCAACAGTAAAATTAATTTTAAAAATGAAATCAACAGTAAAATGAATTTTAAAAATGAAATCAACAGTAAAATGAATTTTAAAACTACTGGCAAGTAATTGAAAAATAATATTTAGTCTTAATAATTTAAGATATGGTTTCTGATTATCATTTATTTCTTTCATTAGTCCATGGATTATATTAACGTATTAATAATAGAAAACAGCTTTTTTAAGCTTTGAACGGTTCAAAAAAATTCCCGGATGGCTCTTTTAAAAAGAGGACCGTGTCCGGGGAAAAGAGGACGTATAGCCGTCCTAATCGTGATGTTTCTCTCTGGAATTTGGATTCAATATCGTGAAATTTCCCCAGATGGCTCTTTTAAAAAGAGGACAGTGTCCGGAGAAAAGAGGATGGATGGCTACACTAATCGTGATGTCGCTTTCTTGAAATTGGATTCGATGTCGTGAAATTTCACCGGACGGCTCTTTTAAAAAGAGTATAGTGTCCGGGGAAAAGAGGACGGATAGTCATCCTAATCGCAACGACACTTTCTGGAAATTGGATTCAACATCGTTTCTTGGGAATTCGGGATACACGGCGTGAATTAAAATACTAAATTCAAACTTCCCGAATTTTCTTTAGATACATACAGAATTTTTCTTACTACGTGATTAAGTAGGTACTTAATGTACCTCTCAAAAAAAAGGATGCTATCGCTCAGGAATTATTTCAGATTTCAGGATAAAAGTAGCCTATTTGTAAGCGCAGGATATAATCTATTTAATTCAATAATTTTTTTAAGATTTATTTAAAAATCATGGAGTGACTTATAGTGTAACAAACATGCATCCATCCATTCAATCTTACGCATTTATAACAGTCGTTAGAATTTTTGTTTCAATCCTTTTTACGTCACAAAATTGTGCTGTACATTTTATATTCGATTATATCACTGAAAGTAACTAAATATCTAATTATCGTATATAAAGCGAATTAAACAAAATGCAGTAAAGGTTCCTCTTCTACCCGGCCAGCCGGGAAGGTCAGTTAGTAGTTTATATAATACTTACTGGAACTGAAAACAATTTCTAAATTGGCATCTCTTAATTTCCTTATTTGCACTATAAATCATATGACAACATAGTAGCGTATAAGTGGTCATAATAAGAGTAAAACACTTTACCCGGTACTGTCAGAATACTTTGGTGTTGTTTTGAAATAATCATGGAACTGTTTGATAAAAGCATAACGCTCAGCGAAGACAATCGAAAATGATCGAACATGTGATATTTAATATTTTAATGTAACAATTCGATTACGTTTTAACGTCTCACAAAAATCGGTCCTACCAAAAATTGAAGCTTCTATGCTCAACTCTCTCCGTTCTGAACGTTACGAGTTAAAGTGAGCTAATAGAGTACAAAAATCGACAGTTAACGGCCGCCGATTCACCACATACAAAATTCATCCATGTGCGTTGCACTTAAAAAACACTGTTACGCGACATGGGTTACTAAAACTAGGAGGTGAATAATGAAAGTAAAATATTTTATGGCATTTTCATTTGAATTTTGAGAGACAATTAAAAATATTAGCTGATACCTCCTTTAATAGGTTAGGCTAAAAATATATATCGAGTTTCCATGTATAGGAGGGCACCTCAAAAAAATGATACTATCTTTGAATTGACTAAACGCCTGTAAAATATGTATAATCGCAAAATATTCTGTGAACATACCACAGAGCTGCTGCGCTGTGATATATTTACAGATGACGGAGACAGACATGATGAAATTATAAAGTTCCTAGTTTTCTACAGAATTCTAAAAAGAGCAAGGTCTAAATTTCTATCGCCATAAAATTACATTCAAAAATACTATATAATTTTATCGACAATACAATTTAACGATCGATAAGATAATTTAACACTAGCGTAAATGTCAAATAAATATCCCCACACAAAAATTTGGTAAATAATAATATTTTAGCGTATACCTTTATTTTACTTGTAAATAGGCACATTGTTATGTAAATTGTCTTAATAGAAGTAGTCTTTTTCTACGAGTTTTTGAAAATAAAGAAGTGTATATTTATCAGGATTATTTAGATGTGTAGTGCCACAAACAAGAACAAAACATCTAGTTATTATTCGAAACGCTCCTATTTTAATAATATAATAAAGAATAAACTCAAAATCACCAAAAAAGCGAACGTAATTTTCCGCGTGACGCTAAGTGCCTCCAGCAAGTTGACCGCGTTATTTTTTCTAAAACGGTTGTTTTTTCCTAGAAATAAATGTTCGAAGTTGAGCAGAAATGGTAGAACTATAAAACGTTATTACTTAAATTGTATAATCCAGTTTGGAAATGGAAATCTTCATTTTATGTCGGGAAAAACTAGTTCCACATCAAAAAACAAAATACAACCTATTGCTCTTCATTTACTTTCTTGGAAGCCGTCCTTGCAGACTAACATACATATCCATGTAAATTAATACGAGTACGTAAAAGAAACTTGAACAATATCAACCTTAAACTAGGTAGTCAATTATGACTCACGACTCAAAGCCATGATACTTAAAATTTCTAGTTGATCTTGAAACTCGCATATAATATTAATCAATTCTGATTTGGCCCAAGAATATGACAAATTTGCAGACGAAATGAATAATTTCACGCATATGGCTATTATGTAGCCTCAACACCAAAATAATAATTATATCTGGATTATGTCACATCTATGATACAAACATACCTGTAACTGATATATTTCGTATATATTCGTTAATATCTTTTGAATACAGGGGATTAATAGTAAGTAACTTAAAGCTTAAACTTTAAAACTAATCACTAGGACAATAAGTTTTTAAGTTAAGCTTCTGAATCGCTGGAACGGCCAGCTCTTAAATAAGCTTTGAAATAAAAATTTTGGTGCTTACGCAGTAAAAGAATAATCGATGAGGGCTAACTTTGGATTTGGATTTCCATTTTATTACAATCGTTATTACAGTAAAAGTCCTATTCGAGTCGATGTAATAGTTCGCGTGTTAGTCTAAAGAACAGACAAACAAAAGTTACTTAAGGAATATTTCATCAGAATAAATGATAGCCTGTAACTTGGATACAAAATGTAGGATAGATTTTAATCTGATCTCCGAGCATCATACCAATAAAATTCCCATTCAAATCGGTTCAACAGTTGTCGTGTGACACTCTAAAAAACAGGAAAAAAGCTAAAAAATAGTTAAAAAAACTATAAAACGCGGTTTTGTGATTAAAAGACGTATTGAAACAAATCAAATGAGTCCAGATTTCATGGATTAACCATTAGCCGTTAAGAAGTTTCCATGACTACTTCCTTCTTTCATCATAAATTCCTCCCATTAAAATTAACCAAAAAAATCATTGAGACAAATCAATCGAGCCCAAACTCGATAGGTTTTACTGTTAGCCATAGAGAAGTTCCTATGACGTGGTCATTCTCCTCCATCATCTTCTGTCCTCCATCATCCTATCAGTTCAGCCCATAATATTGTATAATCATCAAAATTCTGTAAGTTTGTAAAATTTTAAAGCTCTGGCTTAATTAGAACTAGTCGAAATTATAATCACAAGATTAGGCGCTATTTATTACTTCCAATAGATATTTTATATAATCATAAAAAGTTAAGCAAACACGCATAAATTAAAAAAAAATATTGGACTTAAACATAAAAATACTACTGCTAAAATACTAAACTACTAAAATATTCAAAAAATAATGCCCCCTATAGAAAAAAAATATATTACGATGTTGATTACGCTTGTATTATCTATGAGTAATGAAGACAGTACGGAGCGTACAAAACGTGCCTACGTACAACAGCTTAAAAATTAGAAATATTTTAAATTATTGTAGCGATTTTAATCGAAAATAAACCTATTAAGTACGTGAAGAACTAGAACTGAGAGGAATACGTACACACTTAGGCACATAAAGGCATTTAAGTGTACGAAGTATTTCAATTAAAATATTTACAAATATTAATATTGTTTTTCGCCGCGCCAATATATTGCTTAATATATATTTCTAAAGTGCAACATTAGCGTGAATTTCTCAAAAATTCTCAAACTTAAGACAAGCACTATAGTTTTCATGTAGCCTTTTTGCCAGATTCTTCCAATCCTATTTTTATTAATTTTTAGTTTGGGAAGTAATTTGAAAATTTTGAAAAAATGTATTTTTGAGTTTCTTTATAATACCTACTTTCAAATTTATAAGCTTAATTTACTCCCTATAAAACTACGATACAAATATTTTAAAATATTACTTCTGTAATATACGTGAATTAGTATAGACTGTTATTATGCCAAATTTCGAGTTTCAAATCAGACGTTTTTTGAGAAAATCACTTGTGATAGACCGGCACATAGACAGACAAACACGCGAGTGATTTATAAGGGTTTCCTTTCACTTTTTGAGATACGGAACTATACAAATTATTAATTATTCTTAAATATACACACTTTTAATCGTATTATTAAAATTTGCTGTTCATTTTTGCATAGTGCACTTCCGTCTATTGTTATTTTTTAAGCTGATAGCGTTTTGCAAGATAAACAAACAATCGAACAGTCGCTAGATTTTATATTCATACAATTAGCTTTTGGCGTGAACAACAACAATTTATCCGTTTTTAGCAACACAGATATATGAAGTCAATGGTTAAATACATAGTTGTCGTTATTAGGTCGATTTTTTGCCGTCGCGTCAAGATATTTCAGTTTCATTCCTAGAATTTAAAAATACGACATTAAAAACTCTATCTAACTTTGCTTGTTAGTTTTTAAACGTGCTCGTTGAAAGGCCTATTTACAAAAAAATTAAAACACTGCTCACTACATATTCTTCATTGAGTATTAAGACTATTATATAAATAGGCCGAATATTTTTTATATCAAAAATATAATCATTTTAACAATGTATTTATGATCTTCTGACCTTATTTTCAACAACTATAGTATACAAACTTCTTACTACTTCTAGATAAAAAAATATGTCTTGAAATAATTTTTTAATACTGATTTTCTGATCTTCTAAAACTGCATTACCCAAAAAATTTTAAAAGTACAATGAAATAAAATGCATAAAAATTAAATACGTAATAAACAAAAAGAAAAGAACAAGAATTTGGAATGAGCTAGATGTTCATTATTACATAAAAGAAGCAAACAGCCATAAACTGGAATAAACCGCAAACACTTTACCTTCGACCGCAACAAAAATGAATAAAGTTTAAATTAGATATTACGGTGATTTATCCATCCTTATATTATATCCTAGAAGTACCATAAATATTTATAGTTTACAAATATTAGATTATAATTTCATGGATGAAAGTAATATGTTAAAGACGATTTGAGAACCAGTAACGAGTAGCTACTTCAAATAATTGATTCAAAAGTATATCAAATTACCAACGTCAACACGATTATTAAACGGACAATTCCTGTCGCTAATTATATTGCAGATTCTGCCGTCTACTAAACATTTATGAAACTGTTTTGAGTCATTAAATTCGTTGAATAAATATTTTCATGTTTAATAACTTCGTTCAAACGGTTTAATTGTTTTAACGGGTAGTATTAACATATAACCGAAATCAAATACATTTCTGTTTGTTTTTGTACGTCAGTTCATATATTTACGGAATCAAATGATCAAGGTAACGTCATATAATTTTTCATATATCTTCCTCGTATGTATTGTACAACGTATTGGCAAACACGATTACAGTATTTTTATAAACAATTTATGAATTATCATTGAAATGAATGTATATCCACTTTAATTTCACTATTTAAAACAAAATCAACACAAAACTAATTGAAAACGTAGATAAGTTACGAATTTTGCCAACTTTTGGTTGCAAAATGAAGTATTGTTATTGAAAGGAAGTTTAGAAGAATGTGAATTTCTTTTTTTTTTGTTTGATGCAAAAAAAATTGCAACGTCAGGATATGTTAACATATTCGCTGACCTTTTATCTTACGTGATATTAATAAATCATAACATAGATAATGTTATTTTATTTATTCTTTGAGCATTTGTTTTTTGTATTACATACAAGGAAATAATAAATAGCTAAGTTATTGAATTACTTTCTTAAATTTACCTTATACCCATTCAATTATTATGGTAAAAATAAAATTATACGTATTTATATAAATAATAAACAAAAACAATTAAAAAAAACAAACTTACATAAAACACAAACAAACAAAGCTCTCATGTTGGCGAAACCAAAATGGCCTCTCTCTCACACAAAATGGCGCCGCTAACTGACGCGTACGCGGCGCTCTCGCGCCCTTTTTATACACGAGCGCGAGCCCCGCGGCGCAGATAGGATAATTGGATGCCGAGCCGTTGCGAGATTACCTCCTGAGTACAGTCGGCAACAAAACATTTGATTGTTGAATCTATTAGTCACAGAGCTCGAATTATAGTGAACTCGGCGTGCTAGGCCGACGCGGTGACCGTAACAGGCTGGCGTTGTATACATAAATAAATTATGTCGACGTGTGGTGAAGCTGTGGTGTATCGCTAATTGGGCGTTTGAACAATAGATGCCGGAATAGGTAAAACCTGAAATCCTTTTGTGTATTGTGTAGTGTCATTTCCCAATATCATCACTATTTACAAAGTTCGCTAATGAGTTGGTAAGGGAGTAATAAAATGTTTTACAATCACTGTAACCTATTTCTAAATGTATACAAGCATTCGAATAATGAGTGAAAGTAATAGGTTAACAGAAGGCGGATTTAGATTTTTTTTTAATTGAAAATTATTTATTAAGCAGAAGTTTGGAGTCGGTGTTCAACTGCCCATAACTTAAAATGAATCGTCATTTGTGTAATGCACCACATGATATACGCATTAGTATTTAACTGCTGTGATAGTATTTGAGGATTGCGTGGTTAGATATAGGGTAAATGCATGGCACTTAGAAAAAATATATTCCCCAATTGAGAACCAAGAAAGAAAAAATATGTTGCCCAATTGAGAAACAAGAAAGAAAATTGAAATGAAAAAATAATACACAAGAAAAAAGAAACTTTACAAATATTGACTAATTAAGGTGGGATTAAGGATTATGAGGAATTAGACATTTTCAGGCAACTCTTGAAAATATTTGTAAAAGACGAATTTCTGGTGTCAGCATCCGAGTAATTCCAAAGTTTTGCAGATTGAATAGAGAAAACCTTTTTCATGGAAGATAGTTCTGTGTTTGGGCAAATGGCAATTGGGTAGAGCAGGCGAGTAATTGAATCTTCTCTAGAGGTAGGTTGGGTAATTTGGTTCATGACAATGTTTGTTTTTTTATACGTTACGTACTGAAAAAGAATTGTAGTTTGCGAACAAAAGTTGTTGTAACCGATTTTGTTACAAAATTGATTGCAAGAATGCCTTTGCGCGCGTTCTCGCATACGGTACTCTTCTACAGAATTTGTTTTTGGCAGTTATGTTATTATTTTAATATAATACCCAGAAAAAGGATAAAAAAATCGCTTCGCGCTTCTTCACTGTCTGAAAAAGAAAAAAATATTTCAAGGTGGCGATTACTGGTCTTATTACTTGGAATGCTGATGTTATACTACAATGAGGAAATGCTTATAATTAATAAACCGCAATTATTTCAGAATTAGGTAGAGACGGTAGAAAGTAAAACGAAAAAATGCATAAAATATAGTGATGTTTTTTTTGTTATAATATTGAAAGATATAAAAGTATTGGCAATTGATTTCAGTCAGCATCGTTTCAATAAAATGGCGGAGAAATCAAAATGGCGTCAATAAAAGACGGAGAAACCAAAATGGTGGAACGGATATAAAATAAACATCTTAAGTACGAGTAGAACTCATATTTCGGAAGTTCATTTATACTAAGGTAAATATGAAAGTTAAAATGTTTAAGGCTATATAAAGAGTTCCTCTAATGGTATGCCACTAAAGATTTAAAAAAATATTTTATAGTTCCTTAAAACGAATCTTTTAGATTCCCATATAAATGTGTCCGTCTTTTTATTTGTAAGTCACATCAGAACTGTTTAGATCACAGCGGCTTACGGCCGATTGTGATGTAATTTTAAAAGAATAAAGGTTTTTCGAAGTACATCCCCATATTTTTTTACTTGAGGATGAAATTAGTTTATCTCATAGAGCTAATTGCATGAGTCTCAGCGATATTAAAGAGATTATTTTGAATGCGATACGAAATGTTTAGCAAAGTGTTTTTGGAACTTCTCACAAGTTACTTTTCAACGAACTTTGCAAAAACCTCAAAATATATACGATAATGGCATTAAGTTAAAGATATAAGCCACAGAGTTATTGCTCTTGGTAAGCTTTACAGAAACTTCATATTTGCTGACAGTGAAGATAGCTTTGTCGCAAATAATTTGGTCAACAGGGAATCTTCTGCAAAGCCAAGCGGAGATGGCGCACCGAAGTAAGACCTAAACAAAATTATCTGTCAGAAAACCGACAGACTTTTGTGGCATGAAAAATTGAGAATTTTTAGGTAAAGAGAAAATATGGGAAAAAGTTAGGGATATTTAACAATATTAGAGTTAAAAATTAGGAATAAAATGTATGCTCTGAACATAGCCGAAGCTTTGTTTGTTTGTCTTAAAGTTTTTACGACGCACAGCTATTTCCCACATCTTCGAGGTTTTTTGTTCTTAGGTAATAAATGGACAAGTATATTTTCAAGTGCTCCAACTGCAACAGCGTCTAGCTGCAAAACGCTGACGCATATTTATTATAAATCGAGATTTATTCTTCGAAAAACAAATGAAATTCAATACTTCTCAAGACGGACGGATATAGATTACAAAACGTCATGTTTATCTATGATGTTTACGTTATAATATAGGTAGCCTCCTAGCGGGAGAAATTGGTAGTAAGATTCCCTATTTACGCATGTTATACACACTCACTTATCCGAAATTATTGTATTTCTGAAATACATTTGAACGGTTCTTTCTTCATTTTCTTGTCTAAGAGTTTCAAAGCAAACATAATTTATTAGAGAAAAGTAGGAAAGGCACTTAAATATAAAAATGGGGTTGGCTGTGTCGAGAAACAGCCCCAAGTTTTTAATGTCAATACTTCTGTGAATTGAGAAAGTTAAAAGGAAGCTAGCAATTTCAACATTGACAACAATTTACGCAATTACAAATCTTCCGATACCAATTGCTGGCAGGTCATCTTCAATAATGTCTGTATTGCTATATAGTCGGTTTGCACTAATACTTATATCAACGTCTAGTACATCACCGTCGGTATTGTCTGCATTGGTACTAGACCGAGTAGCACTAACACATATCAACGTCGTATTTTTCGTAACACTCGTAATTTTTTTGAACTGGCATCTGGATTGATAAGAAGTATTCACGTCAAAAAGTTGCATACAGAATGCAAAGTTATTCAATATTATATATTTCATTGTTAGTAAAAATCAGCTGTCATTTGAGAAACGGTAAATCTTTAGAATTTGTAGATAAGTAATACACAGACAGCAGACTTTTTGTATTAATTTTAAATAAATGTTTATTAAATAAAGTCACCATTTTCTGTAGGAAATTCGTAATACTTTATTTTTTCATTATGCTATATTTAGTGACTTTATTTAATAAACATTTATTTAAAATTAATACAAAAATAATAAAGCACAGGTTATGTGTACAGTAGTAAACAACAGCGTCGAACTGAGTGGGGAGGGGGTCGCGTAGTCGGTTGAGCATGGCGACACGTCGCCATACCGTACTCTCTACTACATATAGACTATATATATATACCTTAGTATAGCGTGGCGACCCGTCTCCACGGCAAGCGTCGCCACGCCAACGATCCGGTTTATACCTGCGCCTATAGATGTTTCACATCAAAAATATTTCTAGTCTTTTTTTGGATTGACTTTGCCTTTCCCGTTTTTTATAAAAATGATCAAAAATCGTTTAATTGATTGTCGAAGCGCGCATAAGTATAGATCTGCAGCTACCTCCCGAAACATACTGTTTGATGCAATATTTAAATCGATTTAACTCCTCCTTCTTCCCCTAGTTTTCAAACTTTTTGCTCATTTTTTAAATCTAACCATACTTATCTCAGTTTCACTTTGGATCGTAAACTATTGAGCCATAAAAACTCGCCAGAATTAGTTTTGTAGTTTTTGCATGATACTGGAAAAACTGATAAAGAAAACAGATAAACAAACGGGAGTTCTTAAAATGTTTTTTTTGGATTCGGAAACCTAGAGTTTTCAAAAAATATCTTCAATGCGCAAACATTCCCTCTTTATAATTTTATAGTACTTGACACATATTCTCTAGTCAAATTATGTAAGTTTCAAGGTTCAATTTGCTTGACTTGCATATTTTTACATTTATAATAAAAAAAAAGTATATATATATATATATATATATATATATATATATATAATAAAAAAAATAATAGATACTGGCTTTTTGTACTGCAATACGATTTACTATAATACATTTTAATAGCTCAAATTAATTTAATCTAGTTCCAAGGTTTTAATAAGGAACGTGTATTAATGGGCCACGTGAAGCGTATTAACATATGTTATGTACAGTTGTTTAAATAAGCATTTTAAATATATTATTCCTACTTGTACGACCTTCAAAGTTCATCCTGTTTTAATTCTATATTCAAGCTTAAGGTGCTCATAGACTTGGGTTGCACCTTTCCTCCTTAATCTAGTTATTCTCAAAAATATTCTATCCGTGCATACGAAGAGAACTCCATACATTAGAACAAACTTGATCTTTCGTTTATATTTTCAAAAGTTATCTGAATAAAGTCGGGCCATGTTCAAAGAAATGTAAAAGAATTGGGAATTGCGGTTTTCTGTCACTGGATTTTGATTGCCTATGGAAAAAACAAAAGTTTCTACTGGGTAAAATGGATAGGGTGTTACTATCAATTTTACCCAGTAGAAAATTTTTGATTTAGTTGATTGTACTATTTGACTTAGTTGATTGTACTACATGTTATTCTTTAGATCAAAATGCATAATCATGTGTTTTTATTTTTTAACATTGTATACTTAATATACATTTTTTACACACCACTTGGGTTTTCATCAACTTATTTTTTTAAAGTAGCAAATATATTTTTGCTATACATAATTAAGGTAGTTGTCGTGTGATAGTAAGATCAAAAAATGATTAAGTAATTTTTTATTGAAAATGATTTTTTTTTCGTTTTCCAAACTGTTAATATAACATCATTTTAACAGTTTTAAAAAAAACAATTTTTGCGTTTTTATTGAATGCTTTAAATAAAATGAAGTGTGGTGAAATATCTTCTTTTTCTGTAATGGTAAATGTATAATTTTTGAGAACGATTTTTACAAAAACTAAACGGTACATAATGTTTTTTTCAAAATTTCATTATAATATGATTTCTTAGTTTTTTAAATAAATCACTCGACGCGTGTTTTACGTAAAATGTGAAGTGTGGTGAAATTGGTACTTTTGTATGTATCTGTAATGTAGATTGTACAGTTTTGTCAGTGATTTTTACCAAAACTAATCAGTAAATATTTTTTTTTAAATGTTAAAATAAGATCATTTTACATTAGCTTACTTTTTTAGACAAATTTCTCGACGGATTTTTTAAATAGAATTAAAAGTGTTGTGGAATTACTACTTTTCCTGTAACGTTAATTGTACAATTTTTAAGAGAGATTTTTCCAAAACTAAGCGTTTAAATTTTAAAGTAAGTTAGATAGATATTTATAGTTTGAATAATAAATAAAAAATTCATCGACAACGCGTTTTACACGATACGACAATGGCCGGCCCTATGTGACAGTGCCGTAGCGAAGCCGACCGGCAATAATCGAAAAAAACAGAACATATGATGTTTAATATTTTAACTAGCGTGACCCGTGCGAAGTCTTCGCATTATATCAATTTGCGTGGTAGATTATAAATATTTACATATGAGAAAATGAACTCACAGCTGTCATATTAGTTACAACAGAGTGTTTAGAGTCAATTTAATACATCAAAATTGATTGCAGGTATTCAATTCATTTCTAATTTTGCACACTGCTTATTACGTTTTTATTCCATTATGAAGCTCAGATGACAGATCAAACAAATATTTTACTAAAATTGACATATAGAGGCGCAAGTATCAAAAGCATTGAGCTAAAGCGCCACTTTATTTATACGTGAGTGGATTTGAAATTAAACAAAAATTTTACCGACCGTCAATCATATTGACGTTGAGCCGTTAGATGGCAGCATTGCTGTTTTGTGTATATAATTTTAATAATTAATTAATTTGCAAAAACAATACCAATAATAAATTTTTTAGTTGTGGATGCCAGTAGAGCAAGCAATTATCTATAAAATGATATATAATTTATGTGGATTAGTTGTGAGGTTTTTTCTAAAAAGGGAGAGTAACATCTTAACCTTAGCGTATTAATATATATGACGACGATGATGATGATGATGATGCGTATGTCCTACAAAAGTCGGTCGTACAAAAAATCGAAACGGCTCTAACCGAATCTCGTCGATACGAAAGTTACAAGTGAAAAGCTGTTAATGGAGAAAAGGATAAAACATAAAACTAAAACATGTGCTGATGGAGATTGTATACATACAGGTTCTGAAGATATCATTAAAAAAAAAAAATTAAAAACATATTTGACGTTTATCTATTGCCGTTTATCTATAGGAAAAATATTTTTAAAAAACTGAACTTTTTATTTATTTTATGCAAATTTTATGAAAAGAAAATATATTTATTTTGGATTAAAAAAAACCGACTATTAAAATTTTAACTTCTAAATCGGCTATTTGGAGGTATCAGAATGTAATAAACATTATTTTAGAATATTTATTTGTTAATCCGCTTCTCTTTGTTTTACAATGTCGCATAAATTACTAAACGCAACATCACTTTCATAACATTAAAAATATTCAACGTAAAATTTGTATTTGTTTGGTAATAAAACTGGATAAACATTAAAAGGGCACGTGAGAGTAAATTCTGTATTGTAATAAACAAAATTACTACATTGAAATTATATCTGCATATCTACCATCAAACTGCCGTCATAGCAATAGTACACGGGATATAGGTACCTACACTGATATTCAATTAATTATAAAGGTACTCCTTTAATTATTAATTTTGTTTCTTATAATCGGTCCAGCAATTTGGAATATCTATATTCATATACATACATAGTCTTAAACTACTAAAATTGTTTGATATTGTATAATATTTATTATTAATGGATTTCAAGTGACGAAGCGAGAAAAGCGCGAATGAATGAAGCGAGTCCGGCGGGAAAGAAAGTTTGGTATAAGCCTGGTTTAGCGAAAATGCGAATTTCCCGTTTTTTTTTTGTTTTAAATGAAAGAATATTAATAAAAAATGACGTACTTCAAAAATTAGACATCGCACTTGATAATTTCATTATAAAAAACGAGTGTGATTTAGACCACACGACTGAGGTAAAACTTCAAATTCGTAAAATATGAACTTTAAAATGAATTTACAATTTTATTCACGTTAAACGTAGAATATTTAATGTATTGAACAAAATAATAATTTATAAAATTGTTCAAGAACGAAATGAAATTACAAAATAACCAAAAAATCACCGTTCGCGTAAGCAAACTCGCATGTATATATTTCATGCACTGGCTATGGGAGGAAGAGAGAAAGAAAATGTGCGCGCACACTGTTCTCTCTTGCTCCTATAGTGTGATACAAATAATAGGCTTGCACTGTGTCTTAGATATACGAAACATAACTGGCTATGAGAGAAAGAGAGAAAGAAAATGTGTGCTCGCACCTCTCTCTCTTGTTCCTACAGTAATATACGAAACGTAACTCTCTTTCTTTCTGTCTTCATGAACATATCTCCCTCTCAACTTCCGTTCGCCTCGCTCGATCACACTTTTCGTAACGCTCTCGTCACGCATTCACCAGCTTATTTCCCAAGTCAAGCGTGCGTAAAGAAGTTTTACTTCATAAATTGATTTGAAATATGCACTTTAAATGGAGAAACGCCTGCCAGTTGGTTGTCAAACATAAATTTCATAACCTCTTTTTACGCGACATTTTTTGAGCATTTTCATATTTTTGGTTTGTTTTTTTTATATGAATTCCTCTTTGTATTTGCTAATTCTGTGTTTCCTTTTACTAAGAATGGAAATTAAGTCGACAACTTATAACTTATATTTACTCGGAAAATCGCACTTTTGTATGGGGACTTTTTCAAATAATTTTCCTTAATAAAATCGTCTCGAGCGACTCCTACAATTTGCAGGTGCTTTATTTTTTTGCTATTTTCTTTCATTTAAACCAAAAAAAACTCGGAAATTCTCATTTTCGCTAAACCAGACTTGTTCCGAAAGTTTCAATATCACCGCGACTCTGCTTTCACAGTGACTGGGGGACAAACCATTAAAATTAATTCCTACATATTCTATCGGTAAGCGAAGAACTCTATATTATGTTTTTTTTTTAATTTATTGGAATATAGAATTTATTCAAAGGTACGTTTATTAAAATATAAAATTACCCCTTATTTAAACAAGTGTACTTGACGTTTAGTAGCGCCCACTCCGCGCATCCCATTCGTAAATAATTTCTCGTGAAAATCGTGCAACTAAATTACATTAATTTGAAATATCCTAATTTATTTAAGTAAACAAATTACACTGCAATACAAATTGTGAGTCTTTACATTTGACGTGTTATGTGAAACGATCAGCATTAGGACGGCTATTCACACTACTGTAGTAAAATCACACTACAGTCATACTAAAGTTAGCATTTAAGGCATAACTAAATGTAAAAGGCACATTGAAACATTTATACGTTACTAGAGGCTCTATTTAATTTTAGGAACTTACACTTGCAAAGCAGCTCGCGTTTACTTCCGGTGCTTCTTTTTCGTAACATATTTTCGGTGCTTCTTTTTCGTACTTCTTTTTCGATGCTTCTTTTTCGTACTTTTCGGTGCTTCTTTTTCGTACTTTCCGGTGCTTCTTTTTCCTACTTCTTTTTCGATGCTTCTTTTGCGTACTTTCCGGTGCTTCTTTTTCATAC
The DNA here is from genome assembly GCA_039881145.1 of Druceiella hillmani. Lineage (NCBI taxonomy): Eukaryota > Metazoa > Arthropoda > Insecta > Lepidoptera > Hepialidae > Druceiella > Druceiella hillmani. The sequence goes on from JAYKKI010000069.1 coordinate 9,268,431, forward strand.
TTCCGGTGCTTCTCTTTCGTACTTCTTTTCAATGCTTCTTTTTCGTTCTTTCCGTGTGCTTCTTTTTCGTACTTCCAGTGCTTCTTTTTCGTGACATGTTTGAATTAATTTTTATTCTAAAGTTTAGAGTGGAATCCGTGTATTTTTAATTTTTGTGTTAATTAGCGTTGTCAAATAGAGTTTTTTACATGAATCTAAATGATTTGTTTTCTAAATATTGTTATGAGGTTGTACCTAATATTAGTAATTGAACGGAATATTTTTTTTCAGATTAAAAGATTGGGCTCAGTTTTTGATTTAAAGACTGGGGCCATTAAAACTTTCAAAACAGCTGTGCCAGCATATAATTTTTTTTAAACATGCACTTTTAAAAATAGTTTTTTATATGCTTTGTGTTACAACGAGGTACATTTGTCACTCGGTAGTTAAAAAACATCACAGTTATATAAATCTTTTCGTGTTTAAAGACTGTAATTATTTTCAGTATGGCTTTTAAGCCATTTTTATTCTAAAATTTCTTATTACATAAGAATAATACTAGATTTTTTTTATTACTTCTTCTCCATCTTCAAAAAATGCCATTTGACACCGTTCTGCCTAGTAGAATAGAGGTATCTTCTTTGTATCTTCTTTGAAGTCGATTTTCAGGGCGCTGCAGTCAGCAAAGTGGTCAGCATTCTCTTCGCCCTACATGTAGCCCTACACATAGGGCGGTTGAGCGATGCCGATTCTATGGAGGTGGCTCTAAAGGCAATCGTGACCAGTGAACATTCTGAATGTGGCTAAAGTAGCATGTCGGGGCAGCTCGTTACGAATCCTCTTCCTACGAATGAGAATTGGTTTGCATATTTTACAAATGGCAGGCGCCCCCTAAGAGTTCAATTCCCATTTCTTTTTCAATTACTTATAAAACTTTTAGACATTTTTTTGTAATTATCCTACAATAAATTATCCTACAATGTGTTTATAATACATTGTAGGATAATTCATCGACGTCGTTATAGCATTTCATTGACATACGACGTTATGTTAACACCATCTGTTGGTCAATTTACATAACTATTTCTATAATGTGACTATTTATACTTATTGCTCTCTACAGACCGCCAATAGTGTTTTTAATTATCTTTATAATTAAAAGAAAATTTACCGCCATAATTTAATTGTAAAGCCGCAAGCGAAAAGCTTATATATTAATTATAATAAGTATTTTACATAGATTTTGCAAGGAATAAATAAGTTATAAAGAAAAAAATGGCAATTAAAAGTTTCACTTCCAACGCATAGGCTTTCACACAAGTATTTTTTAAATTTATTTGTCGATTTACTACCAGAAGGAGGAATAGTTTAAAGTGCTTTACGTACTATTGCGAGTGCGCGTGCGCGTGCGCGTCCGCCTGTGCGTGTGCGTGTTTCCAATCCTTGCAACTCTGACGTTGCGCTTATGAAATTTATCTTCCAGCTATTAAAAGGAAAAATCCTATGCCCTGTATTATTGACCAAACTATGCTATACCACACTCTAGAACCGAATTATATCGGAACTCTCCAGTTTTCCGTGGTATCCAACTGCTAAATCACCTGATCGCGGCCGCACTAGAGTGTGATTTGTTTGTGACGAGTGAAAGTCAATTTGTCGAAATGTGTCGTGGTTATCTTTTGTAGTTCTTGTGGACTTTTGTATTCAGGTTTAATCTAAAAATATATATATATATATATATATATATATATATATATATATATATATATATATATATATATATATATATATATATATATATATATATATATATATATATATATATATATATATCGTGAACACGGAGCTAATCCAAATCAAAGTAGCTCAAAGGAGAATGAAACGTGTTACATTCGGTATAATCTTACGCGACAAGATCTGGACTATAGGATGATTGAAGATGAGGATCATTGGGCTGCCCAATTTAAATGGATTTTGTGTGGACATATATGTTGCCGAAACGATTTGAGACGGAGTAAACGCGTCCATTCGTTTCGATCTGGATGACAAAGACAAAAGGGATCTAATCAAACCGGGAGAAGATTGGTGATACATATACTACATGGTAAACACGCTGATAAAAATGAAGGTTATCTAGGATATGCTAATATTAGAACGACAAATATCATTTCGCATTTTTCTTAAAATTTATGTTTTTTTATATGACGTATTTTATGTAACTATATACAACATGTTTACTGTATAAAGTCCATCCCTTTATTAACTATGGTCACAAACATTTTTTTTATATTGGTATAAAACGGTACCACAGAATATCAGCAAATGGGATTTAAATTTATTATTATATGAATTTAATGATAATTATGGTTAACTGCCATTGAATTCAACACATTAATTAACGAAGCCTTATGAACACATTCGTAAACTAAATTTAGTTGCTCAAAATGAAACATTAGGCAAGTCGAGAAGCTCTGACACAGTTACATGTGAAAAATAATGAAGGCTTATTTACACATTATTATGCTTATGTACACATTATTGAAAAATAATGAAGGCTTATGTACACATTAATTAATGAAGGCTTATGTACACATTCGTAAACTAAGTTTAGTTGCTCAAAACAAAACATTAGGCAAGTCGAGAAGCTCTGAAACAGTTATAAGTGAAAAATAAGGTTTCTTATGGGCCTCCGTTTTAAAAATAAAGTAGCGATATATCGAGAGATGCATTGACACGACTCAGGAATATCTGGAAAAAATTAGCAATAAATTTAAGACCTTAAATGATTAGTGAGAGCTATGATCTCCTCATTTTATTTAAGGAGCAAAAAGCAAGCCAAATCATGTCAAAATCCTCTTCCAACTCTAAGTAATGACTCATTTATACCAATCTATCTGTCGTGCACGTTGTCTTATTCATCCATTATATGAGAATAGAACATGCTAGCCTTAAAAAAATTAAATTGCCCACACAGAAGATAAAAGAACACAACGCCGGTTGCCAATCACATGGTTCGATTAAATTAGATCTACACCACCCGCTAAATTCTGTAACGTAATGAAAAACGCAATCATAACAAACCGGTGTAGATAGATCGTTCTAGTGAGGATGCTGCAGTTGAGACTATGACCTGCATACGGTTTTTGAAATATGGATAAACTTAAAAGAACATGAGTACACAGCGTCATAAGGTTTAATTGAATGTCCACATACCAGTACCTATTTATAATTATGTTAGACCTGGAACATATTTTATGGAAAATATGTAAAGTTCTCTTTATCGGGTTTCTACAAGAAAGGGCTTCTTGCTCCTGTAGTTATAGAAACATGCAAATACATATCGTGATTGTGGCTACCATATCTCTATGACAGAGTGAGAAATAAATAAAACGGAAGCAGCGAGGTTATATCTGAAAGTAGAAATATCTGTCATAACATAAAAGTGATTGCTAAATTCGCTGTTTAAAGTAATGTCGTATATACTCTGCTGAGACATGGACAATGACAGAAAAAGTTAAACATATAATTTCTGTTTTTGAAAGAAAGATTTTAAGAAGTATTTTGGTGGTCTAAAATGTAACAACATCTGGAGAAGAAGAACTAACTCTGAACTTTACAAATTATTTGAAAAACCGGATGTGGTCAAATACATCGCAATTCAGAGAATAAAATGGGCAGGGCCCTTGAGCAGAATGAACGACAGTCGGGCAACAAAAAAGGTCTTTTCAGCCAGACCATTGGGCTCCCGCAAAAGAGGAAGACCTAAACTTAGGTGGCTCGACCGCCTAGAATGTGTGTATCGAATTGGATGTCTTTGGCCAAGAACAGGAAAGCTTGGGAGTTGATTCTGCGGAAAGCAGGGGCCCATCCTGGGCTGTCAAGCCATTGAAAAAGAAGAAAGTAATTTTGTAATTCTTTAGTTCTAGGGCATTGGATTGGATTTTTGCCTTTTATTTATTTACACTTAATAATACCATAGTAGACAATTTTCGAGGACAATTGAGAAATAAATCGTTTTATATTCAGTCAATATAGATGATTGTTGGGATTACCTAACGTGGTTCATGAATTAGGACCAGATAGAATCTGATTGCAATTTAGGGAATTAATATTTAAAAGCGTATATATTCGGAAGGAGTGATTTTCGCATAAAATAATGGTATTTTTTTCATTCATTCATAATAGAATAAAGATATCTTTTTGAAAATTCAGTGCCCTGTAAGATTCTGTACAATATGCTAGTAGACGCGGCATTATTGAGATCCCATGAATTACAAAAAGAATTACACAGGATGAGAATTTTCGGCTTCCTTGTATCAAGAAGGATTTCTCTGGAAAAAGAAGGTTGCGAAGTTTCTTAAACTTCCGCGTCTTTTTAATTTCACAAAAGAACCGGAAGCACAGGACGGAGAATCGATTACTTTTGCTCTATGATCAGCGTGACAACATTAAAAAGAATTTAAATTATAAGCGTGCTACCTGTACGCTCAACTGTACTTTCAGGGAAAACTGTGATGCTTTAAATTTAGACGCGAATTGCCTCATAAACAATTCCGCGAAGACCAAGGTCATACCAATGTACAACGTTCAGCAATGTTGATCGAGATTTTTTGCTGACAGTTTTATACGCCAATTTCAGCAAAAAGTAGAACAATCCCACGTTTTAACTCGTTTTATGTATTTGCAGCAGTGTCGTGCTGTATTTACAGGAGACGTTTTCCATGTGTTGATTTTTTTGCTAAAAATTCGATACACAAAAATTAGCGAAATGTACATTATTGCCACCAAAACTAATGATTTCAATTCCATAAAATCGTGTTTCATAAGATATTAGGACCATCTATCACAATTCATGTTATCATCATAGGGAAATATTTCTGACAGTCCGTGCGAGACAGTTTGGGAAAGTATTAAATAGATTTAAGGCTTATTGTTGGTAAGTTTTCATCAAATCAAATAATTTCATACAGTAGAAAACACTATTTTTTATCCATTTATAGATAGTATATGCATAGAAAATAAACTCTCTTATTGTCTAAAACCAAATTGATTCTCCTGGTCACGGTGGATATAGTCACTATTTCTTGGTCATCTTCTTTTCCAAAACCAATGAGTTCCTATGCATCGATTTTTTTATTAGCAAAATTAGTATCCCGTCCCGACTTGCTCGGGTACCTTTTAGGGTAAACAAAAATATTGTCTAAAATATTTCTTTTTACAGCATTTTGAGTGCTTTTCGCAGTCCATCAAACAGTCCATCCGGCATTTGTCTCAGCCTCACAATTTCTTAAATTTTCCATTTTCCCCTATGAAATATTGTAAATGTTAGATATAGGTAAATGACTCCACCGTAAAGATCTCAATTAATATCCAGCGTAATTAATAATAAAAATATGCCACATTTAAAACAGTGACGAGACACTTTATTAACGAGAATGTTTGGATTGGTATTTTAAATCGATATTAAATTTCTAAGCGTATTTAATTTTGGGTCTAAAAAGTCTGGAAATCACCTTCAAAAGTAATGTTTAAAGATGGCGTTTAATTAAAATGTTTATATTTCCACTTGCATACCCGAAACAACATTAATTAATAATTTTTTTGTGAAATAATTAAAAAACTCTACTTTTGCATATTCCGATGGGTACTTCACTAATTTCTTTTTATTTCAGTAATTCAATTATTATAATTTCATTGACACAATGGTTTTATAAACGAGCAAGAAAGGTTACTTCGCTAATTAAGTTGTAAGTTTTGACCCAACGCTAAATAATATTTCACAATGATATTTCTAAGCATTACACAATCTAGACTACATCTGGATTATATAATACTTAGAAATATCATTGTATAGTGTTATAAAAAAAATATAATAAAAGTGTTTATGAAAAAAAATAAGTATGAAACTAATGCTATAATAGCGCACCACTGTCTTTGATATAGTATCATGTTATGGAGTGGGCGTTCTTGTTACCGCTTTTTATATGGCTCTTTGTAATGGTAGCTACGTCTTATGTCATCTCGTCCTGACATGTCCCGGCGAGTTTTTGTCCAGTCGAAACTGGTTTTACTTTGAATGTGTATCGTCAAGTTGCTTGTGACAATTCGTGGCTTGGCTGTGAATAAAATGAAATCTTTGTCAACGCTACTCACAATGCAGGATCGCTCTTAGAATATAACTTAGAATGGTGATACATTTTAATGAACCTTTGCACAATGGGTCGAAATTTTTTTCATAAAATTGCATTCCCAACTACGCTGTCCGATAGATTATAATTGTCTAAATAAAAATTGTTAAGTGACATATTCCTCTTAACTTTGTGATTTTCGAGAAAAAAATTTTTTTTGTATGTAATGAAACATGAAAAGACATATTTAAAAGACGTTTTGACCAGCCACGCTTTGAGGCTGTCTAAATATTTTTATATAAGTATTCCTCTACTACTTGCTCGAACAGCTCACTACCATACCTGTAGCTTTGCCCGCTATATTAATTCATAAATTAATATCATTGACCTGATAATACAAAGCTGATATCATATCAATGACATTGATTTGATAATTTACAGCTGATGCTACATTATAGCAGAATGTAATAAAATGTAATTTACATGAAAAGAAAACAGTTGGGGGAGTTTTATTAATTATTTTATTTTATTATTATTTAACCTTTAATTATTAATTTAAAAAAATTATTTTCTGATTATCAGAAAAATAAATTATTACATATGCGGATTAGGATGTTCATAATTTCAAAACCGATCAGTGTAATTATGCTTGCATTAAAAGAGAATATTAAGAATCAATACTTATTTACAAGTGAAGTTTCTGAACCGTTAATTACCCTTATTACCAAGACACAAGGATACTGAAATTAAGAAAAAATGAAGAACACAAAAAAAATTATGTCCTCGACTATGCAATTCAAAATAATTGGATAACCTTCATATGATAATATTTAAATAATCGCAAAGCGAAATTCGTGCAACCTTCTTATAAATTTGACTTTTCATATTTCGTTCCACACAAAAAAAAAATGTTTTCCTCGACTGTGCAGTTCAAAATAATTGAATAACATTCTTATGATAATATTTACATAATCCCAAAGCGAGGTTAGTGAAGCCTTCTTATCAATTTGAATTTTCCACATAAAAAAATTAATTGCTCAAAAATTATAAAGTTTAGTGAAATATGTCATTTAACAATTCTTATTTAGACAAGTTTAACGTATTGCTTAGTACAATTGGAAATACAACTTTATGAAAAAAAGAATCCATGTTCCCTTTATAGCCATTTGGACCCACTGTGCGTTTCTTTATAGCCATTTGGATCCACTGTTTCAACTTGACCGTTATGTTTGTCCCCATGGCCTGTGTGCATTACTTTTGATGCACACGAGAGTTAGTTGATTGAAATGTTCTGTATCACCCCTGAGTTTATTTCTGTGTATTGTATCATATTTGCATTTATAATAGATCACTGATTACATGCCTAAGTTATTCGTTTGTTGAAACTAAATCTTAACTGAAGACCTGGCAGTTAAACTGTCAAGACGCTTTTAGTTACTGTCGACTCTAATAATATCGTCGACTGAATCAGATATCTCATAATTACTGCTCACGCCAAGATTAAAAAAAATTTAAGATTATCTAGAGGACTTTGAAATTATTAAAATGGAAATTCGTAGTCGGAAAAAACAAACTCGAAAAAACTTCCAAAGAAGGCCAAGGTGCGTAACGAGCTGTCTTGTCAATGCTAATTATAATTATGGTCTTGTGATTTTCATCAAATATTAAAGTAGTTCTTAAATATACTTTTTAATATACAGCAACTATATAGCAACAAATAAATATATATATACTTAAAAAATAAATATACTTTATAATATACAGCAACTAATAGCAAAATATATAGCAACTCACAATTGTATTTTGTGGCGCGCGCATAGAGGGAGGGTTGAATCAAAATATGGGATTAACAGCATGGGCATAGAATGATTAGGGTTGTTATCAAAATATACGTTGTAATGTACACAACATCAATTATAAAATAGGAGTTAGCGAGTTAATTTTAAATTTCGGCTACCTGCGGCTATAACTAAGTAAGCACGGAGATGCCATGCATTCTTAATTAGATACCTATGTAGGGTAATTAGATACCACCCCCCCCACGAGGGCCTGGGTCACCCACTACGTTTCCAGTTGTCTCCTGATACCGCCAGTCTTCTACAACTCCGGACAATACAGCTTTTTAGCTTTTTTAAGTCGGTCTTTACGTCGTTGAGCCAAAGTACTCCTGGCCGTTTATGGTTGAGCACATTCTTACTCGTTGGTCTTTCATTAGTTGTATGTAACTCAGAAATCTGAAACTTCGGTTCTTGACGTCCACCACTTTTGAAAAGTTGAAGGTTTATCGTAAAGGTTGTAAAATTCTACATTACGCATTCTGTGGACCAAAATTGTGTAAGTGGTTGATTTAAGGTATACTCGGAAAAGAGACTTACCAATATATTTTTAAAATATATTTTAAAAATATATTGGTATTGGGTAAAAATATATTTCTTTTTTAATTTTCCGTGATTGTCAGTAGTTCTTGGCACGTTTTAGAAATTCAATATATCCTAAATATTATCAAAGGTCCTAACCTATAAATGTGCTAGGTTTTATTGAACTCCATTGAATAGTTTCTACGTGATAGACAGATATAACTATTTTTAATGTTTTCAAAGTTCCTAACTTATAAATGTGCTAAGTTTTATTGGACTGCATTGCATAGTTTCCACTTGATAGATGGCCATAACTATTTTATGATTTTTTCAAAGTCCTAACCTATAAATGTGCTAAGTTTTATTGAACTCCATCGAATAGCTTCCACTTGATAGATGGACATAGATATTTTATGATACTTTCAAAGATCCTAACCTATAATTGTGCTAAGATTTATTGAATTTTATTGTGCTAAGTTTTACGAATAAACTATTCGTGAGAATTGGACATAAATAACTTATGATGAACAGAAAACATATCCTTTCTTTTCACTTCTCTCTGTTTCAAATATAAAAACGAAATTATGAAATATGTAGTTTATTATCTGAAACGATATCTATCTACACTCAAATTTCTCAAATTAAACAATTGAAAGGTATTTGTATTTTTGGAACAAAATTTCAACCCCATTTCACCCCTTTCCAAGTTGAATATCCAAAATTCTTTTTTTTGCTGGTGTTTACGTCACTTTAATAATTCTTGAGCAAAATTTCAGGACTTTCAACTCAGCTGTTTGAGTTGTGGATTGATAGAATTTTCAATAAGTTAGAGTATATTTTCACAGATACACTTTCAGGAAATTCTGAATGTTGTAAAAAGATATATAGACGAAGGTTATAATAACGAAGGAAGGTTATAACAAGAAAAATAAACCGTAGAGTCCCACAGAATATGGGTTTTCACAAAATTTCAGTTAACTCGTTGAAAATTTTAGACTATTTATTGTATATCTTTTAATATGTACGGACATCAGTCCATAACGACGGATAACCGACCATGTCAAATTCTGAGATCTGTGCCGTAAATTAACCTTCCTTATAAGCCCAAACTTTTATGCGGCCGTTTATCAGCAACTCCAACTTAGTCTTATCACATTTTAACTTGTAAATTATTCATAGTCATATTTTAAACGCAATAAAGATTTAATATTATAGAAAAAATGTTTGTTAAATATGATATTCTTATCATATTTTAACTTGTAAATTATTCAGTCATATTTTAAACGCAATAAAGATTCAATATTATAGAAAGAATCTTTGTTAAATATGATATCCTTATAATATTTTAACTTGTAAATTATTCAGTTATATTTTAAACGCAATAAAGATTCAATATTATAGAAAGAATCTTTGTTAAATATGATGTTCTTATCATATTTAAACTTGTAAATTATTTTATCATATTTTAAACACAATAAAGATTTAATATTATAGAAAGAATCTTTGTTAAACATGATATTCTTATCATATTTTAACTTGTAAATTCTTCAGTCATATTTTAAACGCAATAAAGATTTAATATTATAGAAAGAATCTTTGTTAAACATGATATTCTTATCATATTTTAACTTGTAAATTATTCAGTCATATTTTAAACGCAATAAAGATTTAATATTATAGAAATAATCTTTGTTAAACATGATATTCTTATCATATTTTAACTTGTAAATTATTCAGTCATATTTTAAACGCAATAATAATACAATATTTTTTCATAAGGATTCGGAATACGTATTATAATATCTCTTCAAAAAAACCATAAGGAATGTTAATGCTTTGTAAAACTGCCGAAAATAATAAATGATAAACCTTGATAAAGGTAGTTGACCCCTTATTAGATCACGTGCTTTACATGATTGATTCTCTCTCCGGTTAATACTAACGTCCTGCACATCGCCAATGAACGCGTCCCTGAACTGTCCGCAGCTACGCTTCAATTGACTGAAACAGTTGTAAGCATGAGCGCTGGTAGGGGCACCCGTACCATACATATAAGTGCCAAATGAACCGTTCCGTTGTCCTGTTGGCATTTTGTTTGGCAGCGAAAGAATCAATTTGACAACTTGAATATTTTATTATAATTTTTTTTTATTAAAAAATCTAATAAATACTTTTACCATTGTTATGCAAGGCCGCTATCGGGTCAACAGCGATTTCTCTGGATATTGCTACTCAACTAGCCGTTGAGTAAGTAAAGTGTGTTCCAGGTGTCCATATTTATTGAACTGTTGGGATTTAACGTCGTTATCTTTATTATAAACATGGGTATATATATATATATATATATATATATATATATATATATACAAAATCAATACATAAATATATACATATATACACACGATTACATACACACATAGACATACATACTTAAACACATATGCGCGTGCGCGCATACTCTTTCTGTTAGTTTGGTTAAAAAAAATGAGCTTGACGTCACAATAGCAATAAAATCGGGCAATATTCAATACTTGGAATGTTGATGAAACAATACTCCCCGTATATAATCCGTGCTTATCAAGCAGTCAGCGGGTAAACAATATTTTAAACGGGATATTTGGTGAATATTTAATTTTAAGAAGGTCAGTTGTGAGTATGTTGTAAATTTTAGGCTCAAGAAATGCATAATGACCGTCAGCAGTCTTGGTACTAATGTTCAGTTATTTTCCTCATGTTAGCGTGGGCAAAATATTATTAGGAATTTCTTCCCTCCTACATAATTTAAATTGATTTATTAAATAGTTAATAAAAATAAAATTAACAGATATTTTTACAAGAGCAACGACGAATAACAGAAAAAATTCTCCAAAGTTTTGTCATCAAAAATTACACAAGAATCATATCTCTAACTGGCAAATTACTCATATATTAGTGCATGCGTGCAGCTTATATAGTTTTCGGCGCTGAACAGTCAATGATCTATAGTACAGTGTAAGTACTTTATTACTGCCTTGAAATATGGACTACTGCCAGAATATTGACAATAGGTCAGAATGTCACACTTTGTCTAAAACACCTAATTTAATATAAAATGCTCATTTTAGGGTAAAGAATGACAAAAGGAAATAATACATATTTACAAAATATGCGAGTTCTGTAACATTATGTTTTCTCGTCTTTTTTAAAATAATTATGTTGTATTGTTGTATAGCATTCGCGAAATAGCCTACGCGGAAAGGTTATAGAAAAAAAAGATAAAAAAGAAAAAGCCTTGAAATATGGACATAAATTTTAAAGTTTTGAGACCGAATATTTGATGTCAGAATATTACCAATAAGTCAAAATGTTATACTTTGTCTAAAACACCTAATTTAATATAAAATGCTCATTTTAGGGTAAAGCATGGCAAAAGGTAATAATACATATTTACAAAATATGCGAGTTCTGTAACGATATGTTTTCTCGTCCTTTTTAAAATAATTCGGTTATACAGCCTTCGTGAAATAGAATCTTTAAGAAATCGAGGATTATAGATATTGGTAACACAAAATATGATGAACACGCGCGCGTCAGAAGTTAATGAGTATGTATGAAAAATTTAGAGCCTTCTTAACGAAACATGATACGAAACTTTTCCGTTTAACAATAAAAAAAATAAAATTTCTAAGTAAAATATTTTTCAAAGCTGCAAAAAATGAAAACTTCGTAAGTTTAGGAGAAAAGCAGTAGGAAATAGAAAAGATAAGTTAACCATTCTGTTTCTTCTACGAGTGTTGAAGGAAAGTTTTTTGGTCCCGTTTTTTGTACTTCATAAAAAAAATTATGTTTATGTCCTTTGGAATTATTTTTTTGTTACACCCCCCCCCCCCTAATATTTCTCTTTACCCCATATGATGCCATCATACCATATGACATTATATTTCTCTTCACTACATTCACTCTATATTAAGTCGGTGCTTTTCAATTCCACCAACGCAGTCCATTATCAATTTTTTTCGGATAGCCATGGTTTGATTGAGCAACCGTGGCTGTCCATAAATTGATAGGAACTTCATGGCTTTCTTCTATAAATTCTTCACTAAATGTCTTCTCGGGTTATAATATTTGGAGCAGATAACGATTAGATTACTTGGCGAACTTTTACCAATAAGCCATAGATACTACGAAAATGATATTAATAATATTATACGTAGATTTAAACACATTATTCAGACAAATAATTTGATGAGATATGAAAGTAAAGTTTATTGAGATGGGTGTAAAGATGATTATGGAATGTGTTCAAGACCTTTAAATGAATGGTCTCTCAGCAAAGTGGGATTAAAATGGACGTGAGTTGACATTACTTCAAATGAAGCACAAGTGTCTTAAGGGACTTTTGATGAAGAGTTATTTTACGAGATGCAATTCTCGAAATAACTAGCGCTGGTTTAGACTAGTTAACTTTATGTATCTTTGCTAGTTTTATCTTGATCCTTGTGTTGGTGCACAATTTATTTAATAAATTTTATTTTTTGCTCGGCTAACTGACACTATTCTAAAGGTTAATTGGATCATAGGATACGCAATCCTGGTCCTATTTAGATAGCCACAATGCAGAATCTTCAGTTTATTATCCATAATCGTGTATTTGAATTGTGGAACTCAGAAATACTTGCACTTCTGATTAAATGTGTTGAAATCAGGTATACAATACATACAACTTTACTCCGAGTTATTTTAGCCGAATTCATAACTTTGGAATGAATGCGCCAATTTGTATGTAGTCCAATTGGAATATTATTAACAGATTATGGAGTATCCTAAATACATACTTAAAGTTTATGATAAAAAATTATGAATGTATTTCTGTTTTTATTTTATTCTTATACCCAAACGATCCCGTTTAATCTAGACGTGTAGTCCATGTAATGCAATATTGCGTAAATCATGTAAACTTCACATGATATTTGCAGTTAAACTCTTTTTGATTAAATTTATATTTATAGTAAACTAGTTAATAATCCCGACTTTTCCTGGCCAAAAAGGAAATAGTTTTGAGCATGAAGCAATTGAGAATTTGAAATTACACATCCCCCTCTTACATAGCCATGAACCATACAGCAAGATGTTGTTGTTGTTGTACCTCTGAAAATATATTTTTAACATATGTAATACAATATTGCGTAAATCATGTAAACTTCACATGATATTTGCAGTTAAACTCTTTTTGAATGAATTTATATTTATAGTAAACTAGTTAATAATCCCGACTTTTCCTGGCCAAAAAGGGACACAGGTAATATATTTGTATGTATTATTTAATTGTCTCTTAATGATCAAGCGATCGTTTTTTTGATGTGAAACATCTATAGGCGCAGGTATAAACCGGATCGTTGGCGTGGCGACGCTTGTCGTGGCGACGGACCGCCATGCCATACTAAGGTATATATATAGTCTATATGTAGTAGAGTGTACGGTATGGCGACGTGTCGCCATGCGCAACCGACTACGCGACCCCCTACTCACTCAGTTCGACGCTGTTGTTTACTACGGTACACATAACCTGTGCTTTATTATTTTTCATGTGAAACATCTATAGGCGCAGGTATAAACCGGATCGTTGGCGTGACGACGCTTGCCGTGGCGACGGGTCGCCACGCTATACTAAGGTATATATATATATAAATATAGATATATATAGTCTATATGTAGTAGAGTGTACGGTATGGCGACGTGTCGCCATGCGCAACCGACTACGCGACCCCCTCCTCACTCAGTTCGACGCTGTTGTTTACTACGGTACACATAACCTGTGCTTTATTATTTTTGTATTAATTGTAAATAAATGTTTATTAAATAAAGTCACCATTTTCTGTAAGAAATTTGTAATACTTTATTTTTTTATTATGCAATATTTAGTGCTTGTAATAATCTTGTCTTTTATGCCTTACTTGTACGAACACCATGTTTCACATCTGCCAGGAGTCCCGAGGCGGTTCACTGTTTTTTTTCTCAAATTCTTCGATAATTTCTTCGTCCAATGAATTATCGTATTAAATTGGTTATGTCCAAGTTTTTTTTTTCAATTTGGAAGTTATAAAAGTCATTTTGACTAGTGTAGGATATACGGTCGTAGTTTCTTCCTTCGAAATCACCACTGGGTATCAGGCAATATTTAATCTGTTAACTAAGGCATCGTAGTCGAGAAGTGGGCCGTTTTTTGGCAATTTTCCATATTATACTCATACAATTTAATTACTTTCTTTAGGGGATTAAAAATGAGACCGTGGTACTCTCCGATTATATGGAGTAATTTTTCTTTATATTTTGTCACAGTTCCAGAAAATTATGGCCGTTTCCGGGAAATGGAATCACATTATATTTTTTAGGATGGTTTGTTCCTTGAATATGTTTTTTTACCATTATTTTGACCACAAAGTTCTAAAACTCATTTACAGTGATCAAAGCATGTATATGTCTGAGGTGATATGCGCATGTATTAAACCAGTATTGCAGTCGTATGGAAGTAGAATGGTTACATACAAGCGTGAAATCAGCGATTTTCATATTTATTCTTAGCTTCTGCCTTTGTTTGAAACCTTATGTTGATTATTTTCTGTCTTCAAAAGAAAAACATACATTTATAAAACACACTGTAGTAAAATGAGTATAACTAGATATTAGCTTATAATCTTAAAAACTACATTGGGATATTGTGAAAGTCTAGACAAAAATCGCAGTGATATAACTATTACAACAACTTCAGAAATTAACATCATATTACTAACTCACTAAATGTGAAATTTCTGCCATAATCGCAATTTTAGCAAAGTAAGCGTAACTCCTTGAAAAAAAGCATTAATTTAAGTCAGATTTACCTAAATTAGTCGTAAATCAACCTTTATTAGCCTTAATATAGACAAAATGTGTTCAGGTAAAGTAATTCGGCTAGACAGAGTGCTTTTATGCTGTGTACGTATCAGAAGAAAGCGACACACCCTGTTGTTATGGTATGGATGTAGATCGTTAGCGCAAACAATTCTTTCAATTAACGTTCTTGGAATACCAGTGCGTCTTTGGCTTGTGGTCGGATCACGATGTATGTCCTGTAATACGGTGGCTACGGCCAACTCATCCATATTTTCGACCACGGAAGCCAGGAATCACTCTTTTCAACAAAGAATTACGTAATCTCGCAAAAGCCCGTTGATCTGGAAAACACCAGCTTGCTGGTCCTGCTTGACTTTCGGCAAATTTGCAATAGCGTCTAGCAGCTTCTCGTTAAAAGCCTCTTACTACGCAAAAAAATAATGGAGTGTTCACGTGGTGTATAGGGTGCACGAAGCCGTTGTCGATTTTTAGCCATAGATACGGAAAAACAGTTTACCAATCACTAAGAATGCTAAAAAGCTCAAGTCGCAGAAGCCGGTTAGTCAGGTGAGCAATAATCAGTTAATAAAGTTAGGAAAATCACTAATACTCTTGAACAGACGTGGTAAGCACATGCGACAACAAACAAACAATAACTACCGAGTGCCGTTGTTTTTGGTCCAAATGACCGCCGACCGACAACTAGTCAAACGTGTTCTAAATAATAACTACAGGCTGTTACTCTCTTTCTGATACATGCACAACATAAAAGCTCTCTGTCTAGCAGAGTCATTTTACCTGAACACATTTTGTGTATGTTAAGGCTAATAAACATTGATTTGCCAATAAGTTACGTCAATACGAGTTGAATTAATGCTTTTTTAAAAGAAGCATGCTTAGTTTTGCTAAAATTATGACAGAAATTTCACGTTTGATGACTAAGTGATATGATGTTAATTTCTGCAGATATTGCAATCACAATATCCTAAGATAGTTTAAAATATTATTAGCAAATCTCTAGTTGTCCAGATTTTACTACAGTAATATTTTTTAAATGTACGTTTTCCTCTTGAAAAGAGAAAAAAATTAACATAAAGTATCGAACAATAACAGAAGGTAAGAATTAACACAAAATTCGCTCAATGTATACTTTTTCTTCAATTAATTGAAGCTACTCTATTTCTATACCAAATTTCTTATTCTTGAATGGAATAGTTTTCGAACAAAATTTATTTGTGACTATAACTTCTGAACTATTGAATTTTGTGTTTAACGATTAATGTTTTTTTTTTAAATAAACAACTAATGTTTTTTTTTAAATAACTTATCACGATGTTCTCTATCTAAACAAAATTTGGACTACTGTAAACGGGTCACCTATATATAGATGGATGTTGGGCATGATTTACTGGAAGGCTGGTTAATCCTGCTTTTCTATGTTCGTCAATTTGGTTGATTCTGCTATTTTGACAATTCGCTACTAAGGGTTTTTGAAGTGAAACGTCTTTAGCGATGTCTGAGCAATTCTGTCACTAAAATTGTGTAACTATCCCTTTTGAATTTGTTTTACTACTCCTGTATAATATGTAATGGGGTTCACACCACACTATCGCCAACTAAGGAGACGGATAGGCGCTACCATGCGGTCTTCATAAATGCAGTCACATGGCCACTGGACGACGCGCTTTTGCTGCGCGCTGATAGAAGCAGAATTATAAATAATATCTAAATATTTCTTAATTACATACTTATATGTATGCATATATTATCAGATTGTTGTCCTTTAATTTTTTTTCTTCGTTTATGTTATGTAATAACAATCATCATCATCATCGTTATCATCATCATCATCATATATATTAATACGCTAAGGTTAAGATGTTACTCTCCCTTTTTAGAAAAAACCTCACAACTAATCCACATAAATTATATATCATTTTATAGATAATTGCTTGCTCTACCGGCATCCGCAACTAAAAAAATTATTATTGCTATTGTTTTTGCAAATTAATTAATTATTAAAATTATATACACAAAACAGCAATTCTGCCATCTAACGGCTCAACGTCAACATGATTGACGGTCGGTAAAATTTTTGTTTAATTTCAAATCCACTCACGTATAAATAAAGTGGCGCTTTAGCTCAATGCTTTTGATACTTGCGCCTCTATATGTCAATTTTAGTAAAATATTTGTTTGATCTGTCATCTGAGCTTCATAATGGAATAAATAATGCGAAGACTTCGCACGGGTCACGCTAGTATGCATTAATAAAATTATATTATAGTTGATATAAACGTTTTAAAAAATATTTACAGCTTCGCCTACAATAATTATTCTGAATGATATTCATTCTTTTTCGAAGAGTTTACTCTGTTTAAGTTAATGAATCATTTAAGTGTAATTATTATTAAGAAAAAAGTAGAAATTACATACACAGAGTGAGTAAACATTTTTTTTAATGAGAAATAAATTATTTCGCTTTAACTTAAATAAAAAAAATTATAGATTATTTTTGTCTTATATTTTCGAAAGGAATTAAAAAAATCTTACTTTACCTTTTAACTAATTTCTTGTATCTCTTGAAAAAAGTAATAAAAGTTAATCGAAATAATTTTGATAGAAAACTTTAATAATTCAATTACATTTAGACTTTTTTTTAAATTCGCTTGCATTTAGATTTTTTTTAAATATTACCAATCTATAGTTGAAAATCGGAGGAGGACTTAAAATGCAAAATCGTTGATAAAACCTCAATTCATAAGACCTGTCCGACAACATATAACTTTAAAATGAAATTCAAGTTTTATTAACAATGTTCAAAGGAATACGTGTGTTGTCTTTTAAAATAAAATTGAGGTTTTATCAACTGTGTTCGAAAGAAACATCGTCAAATCGTGTGTTGTCGGAGAGGTCTTTTAAAATACAATTGTGGTTTTATCGGTGATGTTCGAAAGAAAATCGTCAAGACGTGTATTGTCGGAGAGGTCTTTTAAAATAAAATTGAAATTTTATCGACCATGTTCAACAAAAACATCGTCAAGTTGAGTGTTGTCAAACAGGCCTTTAAAATAAAATTGAAATTTTATTAACGATGTTTGTAAAAACACGGTCAAATTATGTGTTGTCGGCAAGGTCTTTTAAAATAAAATTGAGGTTTTATCAACCATATTTAATTTTTGAGCCCTTCTTTAATATTTCGACACTTTACATATACAGGAAGGTACATTCAATTTTTTCCAATTATTTGCTGCTTTTTAACTGAGTTTCTTGGTTGAGGGTGATTCCGTGCATCAAAATATAAAAATATAGAAAAGAGTCTCTAATAGATAGAACGAGAGAAGGGCATGTTAAAGTTATTAGGGTTACAATTGTTTCAGTAAGTTAATTGTTTGACATGTTTATTTCACTGTGGAATCCTAAACACTTATTTGTTATAAAAAAAATATTAAATGTTTTATTAATAATTTTAAAAATTTATGAAACAATTCGAAATATTACTCTATAAAACAAATCTCATTACAATCTCTTTTTGTTTTGTGCACATTAAAGTAACGTAATAAATGCACATAATTTAATCAATGTGAAAGTAAACACACTTAATTACACCTATCAAAACAGAGAACAGCTTAAAAAACAAGTAACTTTTACGACCAATACTAAAGTTAATATTGACGTGAATATTATACGCAAAAGGAATTCTCAGTGTTTCTTAAACAAGGTTAAAGGAATGTATTAGAAATGGCAGCAATGTATATGCAATATTTTATGCATAACAAAAAATTGAAATTTGTTTGTTTAACAATGTATATTTTCACAATTAAATGAAACTACGTGATATAGTATTATTTCTACTTTCTTTAAGTTCTTTACCACAACCTAGGTTCCGTTGTATTACAACATCTTCTGGTGGGCTATTAGTAAAGATTCACCTAAAGATCATGTAATACAAAGAAATCTAGCTCGTGGTAAAGAACTTAAAGAAAGTAGAAATAATACTATATCACGTAGTTTCATTTAATTGTGAATAATGAATTTCTACAAAATTAACGCCAAATATATTCAATGGATATCTTGGCAAAAGTGATAACTGATGGTACATTTGAATGCCTTCACCGATTGCTATGCCGAATTTCAAATCTAGATATTCAGTAAACGAAATCAAAAATATTTTTCATCTATAGTTTTTGTGCATCATTCATATCATTTTTAGTCATAAATTTACTATATTAGTAAGTTTTACTTACTGCTTTTTTCGGCCTAATCTAAAAATATGTTGACTGATATTTCTTAAAATATGAGATGTCTATCAGTAGGACAGGTAACTTTTCTAATCAATCAATTGTTCGCAAGTCTAAAGTCAGGTATGTTTATACAAAGACAAATATAAGTCTCGGCCTACACAATCATTAAAGAAGAACGGATAGTATTATGGAATTCCGGAGACATCTTAGTTGATACTTATTTTGTTTATCAATCGCTCCACGACATTTAAAATGAATAATTCATGAAAATATGTTTAATACATACGTGTAGGAAGGCTGCAGTAAGCAAGAAATAACAAAGGCTAATGCAGGCGAATGATGTCATCTTAATGTGGTTTGTGTGGTTTCGGTCTGTGTGGTTTCCCCGCCATCAGATGTAAGGTTACATAACAAATTACAAGACATACGAGACCAATATTAATAGGAAAGGGAAGAACGTTTTCTTTGCTCTTTCTCTTTCTCCCACAATTTCCCGTCATTCTTACGAACGACACAAATAAACTACCAATAATTAAGAGTTAACAAAATTGGATGCAAGTCGTCTAGGGAAAAAATTAAAAAAACGAAGCGAAGCTCTCGTATCGAGATTTCCGTATCAAACCTTTACATTTATTGAGAAAAACAATATTGTGTTTTAACTTTAGTACGACGCCATTTGTTGACATAATTATGAAGAAAAACATAATTTTCTAATAAAATTGGAATTTTTTAATGTGAATATTAAATTTAGTCAACGAGTGAAATCGGAACATCAATAGCTTTTTTTAGCTATTAGTCCAGTGTGTCTTGTTGGTTGTTTACTTCCAAATATTTTGGCGAAATGTAAAATATATATTTCGTTATTGTTTTTCCAAATGCGCATTCAAACATAACATATTTTTTATTATATTTTTTGTGTAATTTTTTTGGAAATTGTTCGATTCAATCATTAAATAAAAATGGTGATTTCATTTAACACAAGTAAATTTCAGGATAGTATCTTAGAAAGTCCAAGATTTTAATTCAAAAGACTAAATTTCAATCCAAAAATTCAAATTCCAAAATTAGATTTTAGACAAAGAAATTCTTTTTGAAATTTGCCCAGTAGACTTATCAAAACTGACAATTGGCTATGAAAAACCTAGGCTCACTGATCGATTAAAATCTTAGTTAGTAGCCTATGTTCACTTATGACTACCACCTAAGATTTTTTAGCAAAATACACCCCCTGAAGCGCCTTCAACTATTTATTCAGAGTATCAAACGCTTATACAACCCTCGCTTCATTATTGAGATCTATTCGTATTATACTGTGCTGTCTTGACCGTAATTAAGTTTAATTGAATTAAAAGTTTAAGTTTGTGCTGTTTAAGTTTAATCTAATTAAAATTGAGATATTTTATACTGTGCTATCTTGACCTTAATGAAGTTTAATTGAATGAAAAGTTGAGATGTATTATGTTATTTTGTTGAATTTAAATCAAATTAAAAATTGAGTCGTACTATATTGTACACTGAAGTTAAATCGAATTAAAAATTGAGACGTACTATGCCGTGCTGTCTAAATTTAATCGAATTAAAAATTGAAATGTACTATGCTGTGCGTTGAAGTTTAATCGAATTAAAAATTGAGACGTACTATGCCGTGCTGTCTAAATTTAATCGAATTAAAAATTGAAACGCGCTATGCTATGCTGTTGAAGTTTAATCGCAGTAAACATTGGGACGTTCTATGCTGTGTTGTTGAAGTTTAATCGAATTAAAAATTAGGAAGAAAGACGAATCGAAATAACCGGTTTAACTGCAGGAACATTAGAATATTTATCAAGCTGTCATAGATCTTTATAAGCACGTCATAATATGATCTAATATTGACATATTGATATTTTCTGAAATGTCTACGAAACCCTCAATGGTTTTTTTATACTGACTGTTTTTTTATATTTTAGACAGTCTCCGTAGTCCATACTATGTTAATTATCGATGTGAAACTTCATGTGTTCATAGTTTTAAGTTACGCTCTAAATCTCTCTTAAGTCTCATTGTAACGAAACACAACACCATCTTCGTTGAATACTTCTTCGCTGTTTATGCTGTAAAACTCTGGAATGAATTTGATTATCATTAAATTTATATTATTAAGAATTCTAGAACGAAGTTATTCTTGTCTTGATTTCTTATTACCAACTTAGATCTTCCTCTTTATTTTGTCTTGACCATTTTATTCATCTACGTTAATATTTAAAATAAATTGTATGTGTTTGTTATATTATATATATTATCACAAACATATATATATATATATATATATATATATATATATATATATATATATATATATATATATGTAATCTTCACTAAAAGTTTGTTATGATATTATTCAATAATGTGTTTAGTACGCAAAATGTTTTGTAAGATTAGGAAACGTTTTAACGATTCATTAAGAATTATTAAAATTTCTACAAATATAAAATAGTAATAAAGGTTGAAGAGTATCTGATCTGTGGAAGTTTTGCAAAAATATAATTTAAAACGATAATAATATCTGTTCAAGACGACCGTTATCGCTTTGAGGTTATCGTTCGTCACGAATTTATTTCAAAACATAAAACGGAAAATAATACGTCTTTGTGAAGCTGACAGTTTTTTTATTCGATAAAATCAGGATTTTTTTGAGACAACCTGCAGTTAAACTAATATTAAATTGACAAATATCGATGACCACAAAATCGCGTCAGTTTTTGTGAACCGTCGGATCGACCTCAACGTATTAGAAACTGACGTCTTGTGATAGTATAACCTAAAAAAACCAGTTTATGCAGTTTTGAACTTGTTTGATCTGTCCACAAGTACCGAAAAGCAGTTTAATGACCTGGATATTTTGATCAGTCGAAAACCTCTGTCAAAATGAATAACTAATAAATTTGTCAGAGTACCGTATTTCTGGTTTAATAATAGACCATGTTATCGTTTTTGCTTATGTAAGACGAAGTAAAAATGGATGTATTCTCCCACCTGTTGCGTTTTAATATGCATACATACATACACGTAAAACCAAATTTTGCCCGAGGCGTCGTCAGCTTGAAGTTTCTTCATCTATTGAGGCGATAAAATCAGGTTTTAAACTTAAGAAGCGCTATTTAATATAAATGTTGCGCCATCTGTTGATGTGTATGCACAACAAAACTTCTTATATTATTGAAATTAAAATTATTATTTATATTAATTAAAGTCAATTTCCATGATTTCTTCAGCCGTTTGGGCATAATGTAGTAACAAACATTCAGACATAATTTTCATTGGATTAATATTAGATAAGGACAAAACCGTGTATAATACTAACATGTTACTTCATCACACGAACTATACCATGTCAATTTTGTAGCGATTTCTTCTTTGATTGAATGCGAAATTGTCAAGTACTAATCAAAGTGACAATTGAACCATCTTTCGGATACGTAAAATTGGTAGGGATTTGATAGCGATCTCTGATACATGATGCATTGAACTACGAGTAAAGAATGCATAGACTAATAAATTATTCACAGAACAACAGTGATCCCACCACGTTGTCGTTAATTTGGTTCCAAAATGAATAAAATGCCGTCTTGTGTTGGGACATACTTAAACAATTGTTTGTAAATTATTTAAGTATGTTCCATAAATATAATAAACTGAATGGGATAACAATTTATAGGTAATAAAGGTGTTTGTAATAAGTTTAAATAAATCTAAAATGACATAATCGTTGAAACAAAAGACGCAACTCTCGTTCAAACTCAATATAAAGGTAAACTGAAGTAATGAATGCTTTAATGCACGTACGTTTGTATTAGTTTATTAACAGTTATTTGCAAGTTTTCTCAGAATAACACAACAAATAGGAAATGGGTAAATGTAATTTCCTGCAACAGACATACTATTTATATGTATAACTGACAACAAAATTAATAATTGGCGAAAGAAAACGATATTCACCCAACAGCTAAAAGATATCACAAAATTAACACGACAGTTATGTAACAGTTATTCACCGTGAATAATAAAGGTGTCCCAAAATTCACACAAGAAGTAATTTTGATAGAAAACACAGGTTTATAATTAAAAAGACGAGAAAAAAATTAATAATAAAAATGTGTTGTTCTTTTGTGTAGCGCTCCATTTTTAATAACCCTGAACTGTCAGCTGTCACGCCGTATTTTTTTTTTGGTTGGCAACACTTTACTGCACAAATGGCGCAAAATTGAAGTCTTGCGTGAATTTTGGGACATCCTATATTTTCAATTAAATTAATTTATTATTAACTATCAGTAATACTTCTCTTGTTACAAACGACTCGTTGGAAACTCTTTAGGAATTATTCCCTTGAATGACATTATCTGGCTATTGCGGTGTCCAAATTTAACTCTTGAATATTTCTTCTGGTGAGGCAATCTCATGAACAAAGTTTTCATCCCATCACCACACAATTTAGATCAATTAAAGGAAAGAATGGCGAATGAACTTAATGCCATTCCTCATGCAGTATTGCACCGAGTGTCAAAGAAGTAAACGGCACTCATTTCAAAATGATTATTTTTCCTAAATAGTAATTTAATTATTACAGTTTACTCCTTAAGCATCGATCTTTATATATAGCGCCCGGTAGGAAGTTTTACGAATAGTAAAATTCGAAGTTTAGAGTGTACGAAGTTCAGAGCGTTAAAAAAATCATGTGTGCTATTCACACGTGGTAGAAGTGAAACCTTCAAAAATTTTGGTTTCAAGATAATGAGGCGAATCTAAAATTCCGGGAAGATGATAATTGTAGATTTTAGTTATGATCATAGTGATAAAAATATTTGAGTACTTACTATGATCACTGTCACTATTTTGAACAGTAAAATCATCATTATGCGTAATAGAACTTTCATTTTCCACATTCAATGACGCTCTTCTGCGTGCACGAAATTCACGAACACGTTCCGTTGAACTTTTTGTTGTCTTTTTAATCTCGTTTTCCCTTTTTTTTCGATAATCGCGACAATATTCTGCATTCGCTTTCGGCATATTTGAAGAATTTTATTATAAAAATGATGAAGAATTTTGTTATAAAAATGATGGAAAAACTCTACAAACGTATAATACGTACACGTATACAAAACACCACGGTTGTATGATGCCTTTTTTCAAGCTTTGTACTACGCATGCGCGCATAAACACGTATTAACACACGTACAACGCTGAGACCGCATAAACACGTATTAACACACGTACAATGCTGAGACCGCATAAACACGTATTAACACACGTACAACGCTGAGACCCAAGCAAACTCTCGCTATGCCTTGGAAAACACAAGTGGAGGGTACGAAACAGATCACAAAGAGAGCCACGAACATAAGAAACACTGTATAATGCTTCCTATCTCATTTTCTCCCATCTTTATGAATTTATGTGTCTGTTTCTTTTTACAGTCGTCTATCTCATTTTCTCCTACGTTAAATCTTAAGAATTTATGTGTCTGTCTCTTTTTACTGTCGCTTTTTCGTTTCATCGACTTTCAAATCACAACGATGCTAAAGAAGTTTTCACTTCAAAAATCTGTTATCAGCTAATTTCAGGCACATCTTTAATTGACATGTCGAATTATTTACTGACAGTTGTAAGCGTCGTTGGTTTGGCTGGAAGTATTTAACAAAAGTATTATTAATGAAAGAGTAAGTACGGTCAAATATTCATGTTTATAATGAAAATAGGATTTATTTATTTATTTATTGAAAATCTCACAAAACAAGTTACAGTCATCTAGATGTATAATAAAAAGAACAGATTATAAAACTATACTATAACTCTAATTGTGTGTGCACAAAATGGTTAGAGTATTTATGTATACATTTTCAAGGGTTGCTTGTGTTATTAAATATATTACAAAATGTATTGATCAATTATCAAAGTTAACTTAGATTTATACTATTTTCTACATACTGAAACAAATTATTCTATGGCAGCTAGTTTTAATTTATAAATAACGTATCATGTACTTTCTTTTTAAATATTAATAATTTCAAGGACGAATGTTGATAAACGCTATCGTTAAGAATTCGGTACCTTCGAATTATGGTATTACAAAAAGAGGTATTATTGTCGTAAACGTGTAGTACGAATAATCTCTATAATGGTATACGCAATCTAAGTTGAATCTTGAAGTTGAGAAGAGAGAGAAGATAGGGACAATTAACATGGGAATGTTTGATCTTATATAAATATAATAGATCAGCGCTTTTTCCCCGTCTCTTTTTCTCCGTTTGTAGTTGGATTTCGTAGGATCTATACTCTAGTTCAAGATGAAGTCGGAATTAATTTGTTTGCACGAATGTAATTTCTTTTTTTTAAATAACGCCCTTAAGAAACATGTACTTTATTTGTTTCTGTAGGTAAAATGAAGTCAACTGTGTCGACTTTGGCTTAATATAAAAGTCAAGAAAAGAAGAGAGTTGGCAAAGGAAAGGCAGCAGCGGATGGCCACCGGCGGAGGAGAAGCGATTAGCGACATCCAAATTGACCCCGTCGTTTCCTTAATAGAGCCAGGGCTAATTATGGAAGTCCTATCAAACAATTTTACCCAGCAAATCAATCGAGGTAAACAAGTGTACAATTAATCTTTGATTTATAGTATTTTTTTTAGACACTAATTGATATAGTAACGGCGTATCGAAGGTTTTTCAGATTGATTTATTTGAAGTGAATGTTATTCGAATTTGTATTTAATACTGAAGAAACAGTATTACAAACGAAAGTAGTTTGTCATTTAATCGCATTTAAAATTACAAATTATAAAATTCATTTAAGAACCTTTCCATTGGAATTTTATCTTATTTTCTTTCCAGTGATATGCGAAAATGTGTTGAAATTTAAAATTTGTGATATTCATGACTTGACATCGAATTAATTAGAGTCAATTATTTACAGACCCGTCTGAGAAACAATCGACGAGCAGAAGTGAAGTTTTTACTGAAGCCGCGGAAACTTTGCCAACATCGTCCGAGGGAAAGAAAGATGTTCCTGCAGGTTAGCCTAGGGGTGAGGTACAGGAAACCATATTGGACGTGGACACGAATGTACCAATACGCAGGAGATGCACCAGCAGCTAGTATTTGGTTATCCCTTTTACTTTCAGCCAACGTCAGTTACTTCAGACAGAAGAATTAAAAATAAATTGCATAAGGCATGAAATGTGGAGCAAAGACAACGAACAGAAGACGAGCTCCATGAAATCCACCAAGAAATTTTGTTAAGTCAAGATCGAGAAACAAAGGCTCGTGCTGAATTTACAGAGAGGGTACTGAAAAATTTATGAAATACGTTTTTAGATTATTAATTTTTTTACTTATATACTTTTATTCTGTTTTATATTTTTTTTAAATATTGTTTTTCTCTTATTTTATTTTAATTTTTTATATACCATATTTATATACTTTTTGTATTATTTGTATTTTCATTACTCTTATTTTCTTTTTACTCACATTGTGTTTTATCTTATATTTTTTTAAACTTGACAACAAATAGTTAAATATTCGATAATAAATTATATAGTCATTATTTTGCTGTGTGTCGAAAAGCAGTGTTTAAAAAAAGTTGTTTAAAACATTTAAAAGCTAAAAAATGTTAATGTTTGTATTTTTGATCTTACACAAAAATGGCGGTAATTTTTTACTAATTATTAAAGTCGCATTTATGTTGTCAAGCTTTGTTAATAAAGATTTACAAGTATGCATTACGATTTGGTAAAACGAATGTTCAATGAAACTGTGTATTAATCAATGAAATAGGATTTTCATATTAAAATCCTATGCTTTTGCAAGTATTTGTTACACTACCAAGTATTATGAATAAATATGCACCGATAACTTCCTGAATTAAAGCAGTCATTGGCTTATATCATCTAGTTCAAACTAACTGAATGCCCATTTTAATATTCTGCCTATAGGTAAAGTGAATCATATCGCTAGTTAGATTTAATGTCAGTAATAGAATTTTTGAATTGTAATCATCAAATGTCATTATATGTGAATATTTGGTGTCTTCTATCCTACAAAATAAAAGTCTCTTTTAATTTTAACTCCTTAGTCGGACGTTAGTAAATGTTTTTTAATTTTGTTACATAAAATGATCTAGTTAATTTGTGTTTTCTTCGGAAATAATTATATTTTCAACATATTTTTATTAAAGGATTTTTCGTTTACATTTAATAATATTGATATTTATATTTATATAAAGTGTTCCAAAGATTGTGCGTGTCAGCTCCGAAGCGCGACTTGAGGTTATATAAAGACCTCCAGTGGCGCTTCGGAGCTGACACGTACAATTTTTTTACCTTCATTTTCATAATTTTTATGCACGTGGGAAATAATATTTCATCGAAAATAAGGAAGAAAATTACCAATAATTTCCTTGAATTCAATAACAAATACTAAAACAAACTTCGCCTTTTTCTTCCGCTCAGTACGCAAATACGATCGTCGTTATTCGTTTAAGGCCCTACATGTTTCGTGCGACCTGATGTGGCAAAGCCAAGAAGAGGGCGGGTTCCAAGTTTAAACAAAAACTTTGAATATGCCGATATCTCATTTCAGTACCATCAAAAATATTTCATTCGAAGCCAAGTCTCGTGATTGATTATGAAAGGTACTAAGATGTCATATGGAGGCAAGTATATAATAGTATTAATACCTACTAGCTGTGACCGTGACTTCGTTTACGTGACATTCACTTATGATTATTATTTAGAACTAGCGTGACCCGTGCGAAGTCTTCGCATTATTTATTCTATTTTACTAAAATTGACATATAGAGGCGCAAGTATCAAAAGCATTGAGCTAAAGCGCCACTTTATTTATACGTGAGTGGATTTGAAATTAAACAAAAATTTTACCGACCGCCAATCATATTGACGTTGAGCCGTTAGATGGCAGCATTGCTGTTTTGTGTACATAATTTTAATAATTAATTAATTTGCAAAAACAATAGCAATAATACATTTTTTAGTTGTGGATGCCGGTAGAGCAAGCAATTATCTATAAAATGATATATAATTTATGTGGATTAGTTGTGAGGTTTTTTCTAAAAAGGGAGAGTAACATCTTAACCTTAGCGTATTAATATATATGATGATGATGATGATGATGATGATGATGACCGTCAGATGTAAAAATTTTGACAATGGATGAAAGATGGAGGGATAAATATTGACGCAACATAGATTTCTTTAAAAAAACCCACGCTAAAGTTGTAGGAAAGTTATAACGATGACTCTAATAATATAAATGTATATATATATATATATATATATATATCTAGGAAGATTTTCGAAACTTCTAAGAAGTTTTACTGTAGGGCATAAATAGGCCAAGGTGCAGTCAATTGATAACAGTTAGCGCCGAAGCTTTAAGTGAATTACATAAAAGGTAATGGATTAAAATCGATAACGAATACGGATTCTATTACTTCACGAATTTCGTCTGAGACAAATAATATATGTCACGCCATGGGCGAGTCCACTTACGTAACGGAAAACATTTGAATCAGAAAGTTCAGGAGTGAAGACCCTTGAAGATGAACCCCGTACCGGACGTCCTGTTGAATTGGACGTTCAACGATTACCACGCCTAATTGAGGAGGACTCTCGACTGACGACTCGTCAATTAGCAAACCTACACAGCAGTCATGGCACCATAGAAACACATTTGCACGAATTTAGAAAAGTTTTAAAATACGGTGTGTGGACACTCTACGAGTTGTCATCATATCACCTTCAGTGCGAGGTTCATACTTGTCGGCAGTTATTGACATTGAAACGTAACTTCAACTGGCTGAATCAGTTAGTAACTGGTGATGAGAAGTGGGTTACATACGTTAACCATACATGCAAACGTCAATAGCTGGATGTCGGAAAAACTGGAGTTTCAGTATCCAAACCTATAATAAGTGCCAAAAAGGTGATGCTCAGCTGCTTGTGGAATGTGAAGCGCATTATTCATTGGGAGTTGCTTCCAGACGGATCTACAATTAATGCAGTCAACAGGATCGAGTTTATTTTCTACATGCTAACGGTAGACCACATGTTGCAAAACGCACTCGTGATAAATGAGAAAAACTTGGCTGGGTTCTACTCACTCAACCACCATATTCGCCGGACATTGCGCCCTCTGATTACTATTTATTCAGGGCTCTAAGTAATAATTTACGTGAAAAAAAATTCGACGTTAAAGGACATCTCCAAAACGACCTCGCACAGTTTTTTGAATCAAAGTCACCGGAATTTCACAAGAAAGGCATATTGTCACTGTCAACTAGATGGCGACTAGCAGTAGATAATAATGGTGCATACTTAAATTAAATTTAGAGTAACATACAATTTTTTTATAAACATTTTTTACAGCAACTCGGGGTTAAACTCGGGGTATATATATATATATATATATATATATATATATATATATATATACGCACGCCCGCGCGTTCGTTATACGTTCGTACGTTGATTTTTGGTTCAGTAGTTTTGGAAGGCGTAAAAATCGATACCACCCCCCTCTTCCAAAATCTTAAGAGTACGCCAATTTCAAATTCTGAAAAAAATGAATTTTGAATTCGCTCTTTCAGCTATTATCCCATAAGATATGCCTCCTTTAAAATTACCATAGAAATATTTTAAAGTTCAGCCTGTGTAAACTTTGTGGGTAACTTCTGCAAAGTTCTTGAAACTTGGCATGCTATTCTTCTAGTCCAACGGTTTCTGATAAAATCGGTTGTGATAGATAGACTGAAAGTTACGTGAGTCATCTTTTGAGAGTTCCGTTTTTGGTTTCGAGGTACGGGTCCCTACAACCGACAATGCAGAACAGACAAAAGTGTTGTTAATATTTATTGCACGAAACAAACTTACTAACACGACACAACCGAAATAATTTTAATTTCAAGATTTTTGAGATTGTTTTACTACGATTAAATACAAACAACTTACATTACAAATCAATCTGTAGTGTTATGTTTTAAAAAATTGTTCAAATGTAAAAAAATAGCCTCAATGAAATGATATATCATCCGATAGAATATACTAACAAAAAATATTCCTCCCCTATTTAAGGTGCAATCATCATCACCATCAGCCGGAGTAGTCTTCCACTGAACAAAAGCTTCTCAAGTACATTTCTATTAGATCGATTCCATCCACGCTTGCATCCAACGGCTTCCCGCGACCTTTACCAGTTCGTCTGTCTACTTAACGGAAGGCCGTTCCAGTCTGCGTCTTCCGGTACGTAATTTCCATTTGAGAAATATTTTTCCCCAACGGTCGTTGGTTCTGCGTGCTATATGGTCTATTCATTGCCACTTTAGTCTGCTAATTCTCCAAGCTAAGTCGGCGCTCTTAGTTCTTTTGCGGGTGTTCTCATTATGGATTATGTTTCGTAGAGAAGCCCTTAGCATAGCTCTTTTCGTAGCATGCTGTGTGACTTGGAGCATTTTTACGAGACTACGAGTAGTAGTAAGGGACCATGTAGTGTTGGTTCTAATTATATTTTTATATTGTGTCTCAGAGAACAATACAAAAGTACCTATATTTAATTTAGATGCACGTTAAGCAACTAAATGGTGGGGCTGTGATACATAGGTGAAGAGACAACGAAATTTTAAGATTTAGCCTTTGGACAACAGTACTCTAAAATAAGTGGTAGAAAACCTGAGATAAATAAAACAAACGATGGACTTAAATCTCACTTTTCCCAGTATAATACACAATTAAATGAAACTACATGATGTAGTATTATTTCTACTTTCTTTAAGTTCTTTACCACGATCTAGGTTTCGTTGTATTACAACATATTTAGGAGGGCTATTAGCAAATATTCTTTGCTAGAGATCTTTGCTAATAGTCCACCTGAAGATGTTGTAATACAACGAAACCTAGGTCGTGGTAAAGAAATTAAAGAAAGTAGAAATAATACTACATCATGTAGTTTCATTTAATTGTGAACAATGAATTTCTACAAAATTAACGCCAAATATATTCAATATTTGAAAACACCAGTATAATAGACCTGCTTTTAGGATGTTTGAATCATTCATTGTTGGAGTCATTGTTACGCACTTTGGATATATTGAATATAACTTTTATTTTTTAAGGGGTTTTTCAGATTGGTACTCAGAATGAACAATATGTTTCTTTTCCAAGATGACGATAAACATACGCATATACAGCTACTCTGACGATAGCTAAACGTCGCGCTGAACGAACATAGCAGTAGATTCTTGTCCGCGCCATATATTCACTTGGACTCTATGGGTATCATTCCTTATAGGTTAGACCAGAGGTTCCCAAACTTTTGTTCTCATAGACTACTTTCAAAATTTTATTGGTTTCGGTGGACCCCCTGCTGCAACATCCCCAAACCCAAACTTTTTTCACGCCAAGATAGACTCCCGTCGAGTCCTCCGTGGACCTCTGGGGGTCCTACTAGACCACTTTAGGAATCACTGATAAATGTTAACATTTATCCATACAAACGCTCAAAGTTTTGTTGCGTGCTTTACTAACCAGAAAATATATACTTTAAATATTTTCTTATATTTTGTATTCCAGGTCTTGTGTGTTCCTTAAATAAAACGGTTTAGTAACTATTGTTTTGTTATTTATTTGTGTTTATTATTTCAGCATAAGATTTGCGATATTAATTTTCCTAAAATGTGATTTTATAGTAATAATTTTCATATTTGTTACAATTAAATGAAACTACGTGATGTAGTATTATTTCTACTTTCTTTAAGTTCTTTACCACGATCTAGGTTTCGTTGTATTACAACATCTTCAGGTGGGCTATTAGCAAAGATTGCTAGCA
Organism: Druceiella hillmani; assembly: GCA_039881145.1. NCBI lineage: Eukaryota > Metazoa > Arthropoda > Insecta > Lepidoptera > Hepialidae > Druceiella > Druceiella hillmani. The sequence continues at coordinate 9,300,866 of JAYKKI010000069.1, forward strand.
GCCCACCTGAAGATGTTATGATATTTGTTCTTGCTCTATCAGTTCTTTGCCACGATCTAGGTTTCGATGTATTAAACATCTTCAGGTGGGGTGTTAGCCAGGATTGCCAGTACCCCACCTGAAGATGTTACGATGTTTGTCCTTGCTCTATCAGATCTTTACTACGATATTTGTCCTTGCTTTATCAGTTCTTTAGGTTTCGATGTATTACAACATCTTCAAATGGGCTATTAGCAAAGATTGCTAGTAGCCCACCTGAAGATGTAATACAACGAAACCTAGATCGTGGTAAATATCCTAATGAAAGTAGAAATAATACTACATCACGTAGTTTCATTTAATTGTGAATAATTCATTTTTACAAAATTAACCCCAAATATATTCAACATTTAACATTTGTCTAATGTTTTGTGAAATATTTTTGTTGTAATGTTTTTAATAAAAAAATTATAAAAATAACGACTAATTTTTCCTTTGATCTATAAATATATAACGCCATCTGAGAGTAATGGAGATGACACATCACGCCTTCTGTGGGCAATAACAAGAATCAAATCTGAGAGGTCCCAAGGGTTGGAGGGGTAAGTCGAAGACAGGGAATGCCACTTTGAAATGGTTTCTTTTTCAAATTGTCGTATGAGAATTAATTCTTAATCCTTTATGTTAGGTACCTCACTGGTAACAAAGATTTATTTCATATAGTAACAAAATAGCACTACTTAAAATGAAAGTTACAATTACGCTACTTGTATTTTCTAGCGAAAGTATGCTCACATTTATAGTAAGCCTATATACACGGCTATACTCCAGTGAAAATTGACTACTTTATTTCATGGTTGTGCTTATAAAGCATTACCACTAAATCGCCATGTATCCCCACATCCTACCAAAGTCCTCGTTATATGAATGCGGTCAATTTGCTTAATTTTTGTGTAACAGGTATTCATATTCGATTTTATCCGAGAAATTAAGGTTAAGTAAGGTAAAAAACTAAGGTAAGAAGCATTTTTTTCACCTACTTCACCAGCAGACCACTCCGCTGAAGCAGCCCACTCTTGACCAGCAGACCACTTTTCTGAAATAAGTCAAAGAAATGCTGTAATACTGTTTCATTATAGAAATACCCTTATCTTTGAAGTCAATGTGTAAGATACCCTTGGAAAAGTCATGGCGACGGTTTTCTGTGTCCCAGAAAACCGTTGCCATGACTTTTCTGGACGATTACTACACTTAGAGGACGGAGTATGCTTTTTATGTCACTGCATGGAATCTTGCTTAGTTTAAAGCTCGTAATGATGAACCCAAATTTTGTCACTTGTAACAATTCGGCTTAAGATTTTATTCTTATCCTTTCTACAGAGATCCAAAAAGTCCCGTAAACACTGAACACGTTCTTGCTTTTGGGGCTGCGTGAGCTTTCTCGGTACCCGACGCTGGTCATCTTCGATCGTATATCTGCCTTTTTTAAAAAGGTATGATGGAAGTTGATTATTCCACTTGTAAATTACGCTTGTACTAGAGCAAGTCATTGTAAACCGATGACTCTTATTCAATATGACTTGTGGTATTTTCCCTATCAGGAGCTTGATGACAGCTCGAAGTTCGATTTTCTCCATATTTGATAATTTCTTCCTGAATTAGTTACTTGATCGATGGCAGTTTAGAATTTAATGACTCAATTAAATTGAAACTCATTATATATACTCGGAATTAATTACTCATTAGCTACTATGTGAGTAACCAACCTGCATCACTCGCCATTCTCTGCATTCTTCAAATTTTTTACCCACCCTCATACAATCAATTGTAGCAAAAAAATTGCACGTGGTTCGTACTGCCATCTTCTTTGAAAGAGCATGACCTTCTTCGAAACTCATTGCGACCACTATATTGCACCCAACCTGTGTGTATGCTTCATTATCGACTAGTGAACCAGCCTTGGGGTTTGACGACAGTAGTCGGGTAATTTTACAAGTAATCAACTTTTAATATAGCTTTTTGGAAAGAGGAGATCTTCCTATAAAAATAGGACCATTTTTAATTTTTTTAAATATTTATTACGATCTAAACTTCGCTTTGAATAATGATGTGGGTCTTTTTTCATTGATTTAACAAATTTGTATTTGATTATAAGAACGTGACGGGTCGCAATTCTTGACCGATTTTGGTGACTATTTTTTTCTGTCGATTGATTAACTATCAGAATGGAAGTCTCTTGATTTTTACAACGATCTGTTGAATAGATAAATTTAGATAAAACAATTTTCTGCAAAAACTTTATTTTTCCTTGCTCGGCGACTGATTATATACTCCGTTTTGTGTACATCGTCTTACCCCTTCTCTCTGCTCTCTGTTTTTTACTTTCGTTTATTTTTAACATATTGTTTATTTAGTAAGGAATAATAAAAACATAAGGTGAGTAACCCTTCTGGGTTTAGGAAATATTTTATACACAATTAAATGAAACTACGTGATGTAGTATTATTTCTACTTTCTTTAATTTCTTTGCCACGACCTAGGTTTCGTTGTATTACAACATCTTCAGGTGGGATATTAGCAAAAAAAAGCGTTTTTCACCTGAAGATGTTGTGATACAACGAAACCTAGGTCGTGGTAAAGAAATTAAAGAAAGTAGAAATAATACTACATCACGTAGTTTCATTTAATTGTGGGTTATGAATTTCTACAAAATTAACGCCGAATATATTCAAAATATTTTATAGTTTTATTTAACAAACACCCGCATATTTTATTATTTTATTGCCTCTTTTAGATTATTTATTTGTCTATATTATTTACTGCCTTGAGTCTAATGGAGTCTAGTGAATTTGAGATTGAGCATTTTATTAAGATTTTTATTTCAATTTCGTAAATCAACACATTCGTAAATCAATAACAAAGAAAAGGTTTAGAATAATGTATATTTACATTATAATGATCGTATTTATCATTTATGATTTAAGTGGTCAAATGAAAAAAGTATTATTTTAGTTCATTTTCAAGGTTAATAATATTTTAGTTCATTCTTTAGTTCATTTCAAGGTTGAGTCTCTTCTTATTCTTATCCTTTCACTCGTAGCTCATGAATAAGTAAAAAGACTAATTCTTAAACGCGTGATTTGAAGCCTCCTTGACGATCTTCTTCCATAATTGGAAATCTTTGGCGACGGTTTTAACCAGATCTTGGTTAATGCGACTAACCTATATCTTTTTCGGTGCTGTGCGTTGAACTGTCCAAGTGGACGACCTGTCGACCTTTCTCGCCAGAGAAGCTTGAGTGATAAAGGATCCGGTTTCATTCGCAAGACATGATCAAGGCAATCTCACAGTTTATTCGAAACTTCCGTCCGCATGTGGTGGCGTCGGGGCAGCCCAAGGATTTGTCGAATACAGTGGTTGAGTTGAACGACCTCGAGTTTTTTACGGTAAAGTATTTCAAGATATGCAGGCTTTTTTCGCCATTCCCATAAAAAAATAATTACAATTAAAATATTCTGAAATGATTAAAGGATTAAATTGGGCATCATCAACAGTTAGTATCAGTCCTCACTCTTGGACATAAGTCCAGGAGTGGATAAGAGCCGGAAATCGTGCTCGATCCAACGCATTAGGAAGTGTCTATACACTTCCTAATGCGTTGGATCGAGCACGATTTCCGGCTCTCCTCATGTAGTTGCTGCCAACTAGCTTACACAGGCCGTCGCTCCATATAACTGGAGGGCGGCCTGCACTACATCAGGCTAAGCGTGGTTTCATATCCAGAATTTGTCTACTCCATCTGTTGTCGGTTCTATGACAAATGTCACCGGCACACTGCCACTTTAGTTTAATTGTAATTAGAGCAATATGCTTTTTATATAAAAAAGCAAAATACACTTTGTTAAAAGTAATATCGTGACGGAAGATAGTTAAATCTTAAGTTTGTATAAGTCATAACTTCTAAACCATTATAGTTAAACTTAATTTTAGTGTACCTTGTTTTTGCAAATTTATTACATTTATGCAATGTATAACATTTGTTGCGAATTTATAAAAATACGTAAATTTTAACCTTTATTTAAGTAGAACTGGTTATTCAATAAGTCTATAAACTATAAATGCGACAGTCTCTCAAATATCTAAAAAAATTGTTTGTTTATTTGTTTGTTTGTGCTAATCTTTGAAGCCAAACGTTTGATTCGGTTTCTTTTGTGTTTGAAAAATTACATTTGGAAGAAGTTATAAGTTATATATCATCACTTCATTAAGATATATCACCTTTATATATTTCGTATATATGATATACACATTATATATCATTCTTGGTGGTTGAGCATTGCTAAAAAGTGTTTTAAAAGTTGGATACACTGATTAAACCTTGCAAGGTAGAGGCTGACTTCTTTATTGACCGTTCATTCCGAGTATTCACGCCTATATACCCCCGACCCCAGTGACTGACATCGTTTCGCGAACGGAGCGGTGGCCTAAAGTAACCGCGAGGAGGAGTTGGAGGGGAAGCAGTACTATTAAGACGATTCTACGTGGATGTAATCGCAGGGTACATTTGGTCTGAAATAAAATCACATATAACTTTTGGCTTCCAACTGAAGAATTCCACAAGACATGTAAGTAGGGTTACTACAATAGTAACACTAAGAAATAAAAATAGATTCTCGTCAGTTTGTTAACCTAAATTATTTTAAAACTGAGCAAGACCTTAAGTTATTACATTAATTAAATTATTCCGACTTACATATTACAATAACTATCTATTTTTTAAAAAAAAATCCCTATTAATCTTTGATTCTTTTCAATCAAAAAGACCCCCACCTTCGTCCGACCTTCTTTTAGGCAGTATATTAAAGTTCTCTTCAGAATTTTCCAGTATTATCTGCATCTATAGGTACAATACCTCAGGAAGCATTTATGTTTGGGTCAGCTCCATTACGTAAATTGAGATTCCCTATGAGAGCCAGTTGAAATGTTTATTTCCTTCTTTTCAAGGTGCAATCAATCCTGTTCACTTGCTTCTACGTATTGATGGTCTATGGACAATTTACTATATGCAGGTCAGGTTAGTAGTGAGTATAGGACGAATGCATAACTTGCAGAAACGGTGATGTGATGACTTATAATTAAGGTTATCAATTGTTATTGATTTTATCCAGGACGTTAATATAAACATAGATAAATACGTTTGGATACTTCCATACACCCCATACAAAATTTGTTACGGAGCCCATACGACTGACGTATCAGGTCGCGCACCTAGGGTTACCATACTAGCTTTTCAAAACCAAAAGTGGTTAGATATAAACCCCAAACATTTCGATCGTAAACACGGCACTGAAATCATTAAAGTAAAATCCCATATTAAATTAAAATGAAAGAGTACAGGTTAATTCAAATTATTCACTAAAACAAATAAAATCATTTTGTCTTAATCCAGTTTTATCAATCTTACTGATTACAAACAAAAAAATATAAGATACGATTATATAGAAAATAATTATAAAGTTTAATCTATTGCACAGAGAGTAAAAGAAATTAAATTCTAATCAACATTAATTTAAACTTTAAAAATGAAATCAAAAGTAAAAATAAATTTTCGTTGCGAAAATATTTTAATATATTATTATAATATTAAGACTAGCTAACAATTTAAAATTACTAGTTTTAAATCTCTTACAAGTTTCAAAATTTCTGGCAAATGATTTTTAAACTTATATTTCGTCTATAGGTACAATTTAAAATAAAGTTTTTGTTTGTTTCTTTCATTAGTCCGTGCATTAAATTAAATTGGTATGTTCATAATAAGAAACATCTTTCTTCAAAACCCCAAACACAATTGGCTACTTGACAGTTTTCGGAAAAGTATTTTAAAATTTGTAAATGATTATTTTATATATCTTACAATTATATTTTTCTCGAAAAAGCGTCATTATATAGAAATAAACATATTTTTTTTCATTAATTTGAAATTCGCGCGAAAACAGTCGGTTATATGACATTTTGAGCTGTGACGTGATATTTCAATAAACGGAAATTGACAGAAACTAAATACGAGAATACAACGCTCTTAACGTATTTGAGAGTAAAGTTTTGAAATTTATTTAGCTTTTTAACTAGAATTGGGAAAATAACAACCTACAGGCCGTGTGCCTTGCCAATCTGTGGAAGTACGATCATTAAATATCCTGACAAACTCTTATACGCATTCCTAACGCCCATATGCACCACACACGGTCAGGACTGTCAGTCGGACTTACTGACAGTTAAAAACGTATCTCTGTTTCTCATTAACTGTCAGTCGAGTCGGAATAAGGGTCTACTTTACCGACCGTGCCCTATTGCACGGTTCATTTGCTAAAGTATACGTACAAAATAGGCTTTTAACTGAAAGTAAATCCGATTAAGAGTCCTGACCGTGTGTGGTGCATACGGGCGTAAGTGTTCTAAACGTCAAAAGCAGTGGTTACAGTTACTACGCCGAGACCCGAAGTTTACATCTGATAAATCTGCGATATTATTTTGCGAAGACCAATTTGATCTAAGTAGTTATCTAGAAATCAATTTAACTTCTGATCTTCTCGAATATATTAAACCTAACCTAACATTTTGTTGGTATAAATCATTGACATATTCCTAAAAGTGTGTGTACTTTACAGCTACCTAATGACATGGCAAATTATATTCAATACAGTGTAATGGATTCTGTCGGCAAAATAAGAATCAGAATAAAACGTAAGGCGTATCCACAGCGCCAGATCAGCCTTAAGCAAAAGGTGACCTATGGACGATATACAAGACATAGTTTCTAAGGAAACTGAAATACCAGCAACATCAGACATAACAAGCAATAGTGCTGAATAAAAAAGTTATAATTTTTCAGTTTAAATGGCTTAAAAATAGGATTTTGAGGAGTTTGTAGTAGTATCTAATTAAGTAGCTTGTTGTCATACACATACTGTTAAGTAGGTACCTATGTTATACCAAAATAATATAAGTATTCTGATTGTTTCACATTTTCAGTTCACTGCTGAAAAGGATGAATGCTTTACTAATTTTTAGGATCAGTCGACATAAGTATGCCATAAAGCAACTAGTAAATTAGTTCTTTGAAACCTTTCATAAATACAAGTCGAATTTATTGTTGTAGTTGTAATAATGCTCAGCTAAGATAAAACACTTTAGTTTATTTTCACAGCAGCAACACAAACACGTCGTTTGACGTTTTGTTTTGCAAAATGTGACATCACTATCGTGGTCGCTCGCGCGCGGTCGCTTTGTGGTTATCGTAATTAACAGATAAAAAATTGCAAATTTATTTTGCAAAAAATATTGTAATAATTATTGTTTACCTATAAGCCTCCTTAATAAATATATTTCATATGTTATTGTTACAAATGTCAAGTAGCCAATTAAAAAAAAACCTTGGATAGTCCAAGACGGTTTTAAAAAGAAGACAGTGTCCGGCGAAAAGAGGATAGATGGCAACCCAGGGCGCACCTTCCATTACCAGCGTCTATGTAGATTGCCTGTAATAGTGCTGTGTAGGAAGCATCGTCATCCATAAACAGAGTTACAACAGAAGATTGAATTCATATTTATTAAATATTTATTTGTAATTAATTAAAAAAAAACATTTTTATTTCTAAAAGATTTTATTGAAACTATTGAAAAACACTAAAATTTCACGAAACGTAGGTACACGTGAGATTTGACAGTTGAGTTGAATTTCAGCCGGGTACAATACGCGCATTTTGAGTGACAATTTCACAAAGCAAAGACAATATAATTTATCAGTATCAAAACTAATATATTGAAAGAGTTGTATAAAAATATAAGGCGGGAATATATATATATATATATATATATATATATATATATATATATATATATATATATATGTGTGTGTGTGTGTGTGTGTGTGTGTGTGTGTGTGTGTATATGAAATAAAAATATTTCCCGGAGTATCATTTTATTCGCAGCTTTGTACGGTTCCGTAAAACCATATGAGTACACATGGAGAGCGAAAAATATTATGGCACCGAGCGCTACATCGTCGATGATATTCAGCGGTATTATAATCAATTGAATTCGTTCAGTACCATCTGGTGTTTTCTGAGCATACTTTCTTTGTTGTATACTTCACAAGCGTAACGAAACTGAAATGGTTTCTACTGATTGTTTTTAATTTTCAGTCATGGTTGTCCAATCTATTCTGTACTTATCTCTATAAATGTAAACCTCCGAGCGAAAATGGCCAATTGTGTAGAAGGAAAGAGGATTATGATGTATTGGATCCTATTTTAAACTTATTGTGAGTTTGGTATCCTGTATCTCTAAAATGTCTTAATTTATTTTGACATATTGTTAAAAAGCTATACGCGTGATATCTAAAGTAAAAATTGGAAGTTCTTCTTTTTTTATTAATGTTGCATTGGGTCTGTCAGTTTGATATAGTTTCTATGATGCACAATCCATTAGGCTAAATGTTCATTTGTAAGAAGTGTTAGAAATACAAATGACACTAGTTTCTACAATTTCTAGTGAGGTTTACCATTTTCTGAAAAAAATCTAAGTTCATAGTAAATTAACTCTATCATTTTCAGTTATAAAAGGTTGTGTTCTTCTAAGAATGCAGACTTCGTCATAAAATATGATAAGGTTTAAGCTCGATCCTCCCTCTCCATATGCTTGCTATTCGCTCTCGGATCGATAAAATCTCCTCATATTTAGTCTGTTGCTCAGGTTCCAATTGTACTTTAGTTTTTTTCGTCAAAGTGCTGTACATGCCGCAAAATCAATCGCTCAGCAATGGTTTAACAAGAATTAATTGCCTAAGCAGAACTGACACAACGCCTATGTTGTGTGCGATGAACCTAAGTGTTGACACATTTAGGTACTGACCGACTTTTAAAAAAAAAATCGAGTGGAAGTGCGGAGTTATACGATATCGCGGATGCAAGACTTAGTTTTGCTTTACGTAAGCGGAAACGCATTGTGGCTATGCTTAAATACCAGAAGAATAACTAAGGAAAATTGTCGCGGCCATAGAGGTGAGGACACTTCCGAGTTAGCCTCACTTCTTTTTATAAAGTCTTTCTTTAACGTATGCTCTTTATAGTATACACTTTTTCCTTGTATTATTTTTTTGTGAGGTACATCCTTATCTTGGAGGAAAAACAAACATTTCACACGATTTCTCTTCAAGTTAGATTCATATAGGGTTGCGTCTAAATTGCATATAATATCATTTAACTTTTCGAATGAAGAATCAGCTACTCTTTCAAACGATGATTCCTAATTCATTTTAAGTATCTATTTATGAAAATTGAATTTAAAATGATCAGAATGGCGTATAAAATAATGAATTTATCAATGGATAATACTTTATAACCTTTTTCAAGCATCCACGATATTTCTGTGGCCATAGAGAAGTAGAAGTGTTTACGCTATAGTGGTAAGATTGGGCAATTCCGATCTCGCTCCGACAAATTTTTCTCATGAATTGTTCGGTATTGAAGAACCTTATTGAGATGTATCGGTATTGAAGCGTTATGTGATCGAAACCTTAGCGATAGTAATAATGTGAATGACCTGGTTATTTCTTATGTAAAAATAGTTTATTGAAACCAGAACCGAGAGTATATCGAGAGTGAACACGTAGCGTTATATACATTTAGCGATATAATTGTAAATTGTCTTTTTAGCAAATTAGTTAAAAATATATTTCAAATATTTCTTGAAAAATTCAAAGTCCTTTTATCAATATCAACTCTTTCTTTTTGTTCATCCGCTGATTTAATAAATCTGTTGGTGATGATATTCTACAAAAAATTATCAATTCGTTTTTATTTTTTTATTTTGGCTGTCAAATTAATTATAATATCTCAGAGCTTTTAATATATCTGTTTCTAATAACGTAGTGGTAATTTGAAACACTCACGTAATATTTTGTGTTGTAACAACCGATTTATTTATTTATGTTATAACTACCGGCCAGATTCGGTACCGCAAGGCAGATTTGAGTGTTGACATAGATCGTATTTGAAATATTTTTTATACGATACTTTAAGTATCTACTCCACGTGCCAGAAGGAAAAGATTATGTTATGATATCATACGTTACAGGGCGAGGTCCTGTAACGTATGACATCAACCCTTTGGCCACGTGAAAAACGTGAAAAACACAATCACATACTCTATAACAATCTGGCCACGTGAAAAACGTTGAACGAAGCTGATGGTAATCAGGAAATATGGTTTTAAAATGCAGTGAAGCTGTTTACTTGGAACGGCAAGTGAAATCGTCATTAAGATCGTGTCAGGTAGCGGCACTAGTTGATAAGCTTACTCAGAACCACCACTATTAAATCTATATTATTCATGGAAAACATTCGATGTGAATGACTATTTTCATCTAAATTAAATACGTAAAGTGAAAAACGTACTAAATTTGATGAAGATTTAGTATTTCCTACCTAAATGATTCCTCTTATTTCTTAGACCTGTTTTTCGAAGGTGTGATTTAACCTTAGTAGATAGGCATATACTATCGTTGACTGTTCTACAGTATTATTAGTCTACACTATCACTGACTGTTCTACATTATTATTTGAGGGCAATAATATAGCTATATATTGTTTTCTTCTATTTCTAGCTGCTTACGTAACGCAAAGCGGAAAGCTTCGCAATGGTTGGTCAGTACGGTTTTAATTTCATAAATCAGCTAATTTATACAAAATATTTATAAATTATACACCGTTCTCGGTAATCAATTTATATATTGGTGAAAACTAGATTAAAATCGGTTTGATAGTTACTGAGAATATCACCTACATACAGACAGAGATGCATCGGGGATTTTGTTTTATAAATATTGATTACATGAATAATAACATTTAATGAAAGATTGCTGGAAAATGTTAGAGGTATTTTAAAAATATAATTTAATTTTAACTTGTAAAAATAAAATGTCGAGGAATGATTGGAACGCTGAAGTCTCGGTGGCAAGGTTCAGGGGCTTCCCGGATCGTCAGAGTAGACTTGGTACCACTGTTGTCAATTTTATTTCAGTGCATATTGACTTCCAAATATAAATTTATCATTGATCATATGTTTTATTTAACATAACTCCCTCAGTCACAGTCATAGTTCATTATATCATAGTAGTGTCTGTTCTATGTGTTCTATAATAGTGTAGTCCTTTTTCAGGTTTCCGTAGCCAAATGGTAAAAACGGAATCCTTACAATTTCGTCATCTCTCTGTCACTGTCGGTTATGCCCTGTTTTCTACAGTTTTAAATCAATTTAAATGGAAGTTTTGCGAGCAGATGCCTCATATAGGGATCTCAGTTAAAATGTAGAATGCGAAATCTTGAAAGCAAATTATTTTAAATGTACACTTCATCAACTGAAGTGTCGAACAATTTTTTATTTATCGAACATCCCGTTGAGTGTTACCACTAGATAGATCTTGTAAGATTATAACCAGGTTCTGTTTATCGCGTTTAATTTTTAGGCTCCGTTCTCGAAATATTAAGCTTTGAAATGACGTGTAATATGTTCCCTGGCCCCCGTTAAAAATTAACCCTGGATTTGATAAAATTTTTTTAAAAAAACTTGCATCTAAAATTTTAAGAAATGTAGGCAACTACAGAGCCCTACGTTGTGCATAGGTGACAAGTACTTGAACGGCTATATTACAATACATATGTCAGACACTCTGAGCTTTCCAACAGTGAAAGCTTCATCAAAATCGTTTCAGTAGTTTTAACATGACGCAGCAAATTTTTCAAGCTATTCTACGAAATTCCAGCTTTGGAATTGAAAAATATTATATTTTGTGTAAAAATGCATAAAATTGTATTGGCAAAGATATGTGATCAAATCTGTCTTTAAAAATTCTACACTTATAGCCATGATAATGACGGCTTTGTTCAGAATAATAGCGGCCTTAATCAGTATAATGGCAGTTTTACTGAGTATAATGGCGGGTTTAGTCAGTACTAGTTGTGTCCGCTACTGCGTTCGCGTCGAATTAGGTATATGAAAAGTTAGGAATTATTTTGTGTTCTTTTTTTAATTTCCCCTCTCAGAACTCCATGAAAATAAAGTTGATTAAAAACGGTAATGGATGATGTTGGCATGGTACTGCTAACGTCATTTATTACCGTAATTTATCTATGAGCAAAAAGTTTACTAAAACACTAATAGATGGCGTTGGCAGTAATATATCGTAATATATCTATGCGTATGAAATTTAATAAAAACGCTAATAGATGGCGGTGACAGTATCAATATCGCAATATTCATCAAATCAGTTTTTTTAACATGCAACATCCAGTTAAAAAGTATCCTGCAAGTAATCGGATATATCCAGATAAAAAGATATGCCATATGTATAACCTCTAGGGTATAAACTATTACCGTACCAAATTTCATAAAAATCCGTCCACTAGATTTTGCGTGATTAAAGAACAAATTAGTAGTAAGAGAAACAGAAAAGAATCTAAAAATAGGTTTTCTGGCTTCTATCATCATTCTGTACGCTAAATCAATTACTCTTTTTAAAATATTTTTAATGTACAGAATTCACACTTTTACAGTTTTATTATATGTATAGATAATGGCGGTTTTAGTTAGTATAATGGCGGCTTTGGGCCTATAACTTTTGGAGACCTAACTGCATTGTTCAATGACAAAACTTTTTGTTCTCGAGTCCATTAGGTAATTCATATTTGTACAAATATAAATCATCCTAAATATACGTATTGAATAAATTAAATATATTTTAGCGTTGTATATATTTATACATTAATCAGTAGTTAATAATTTATACGAACAGTGATTGTAAAAAGTAATTTAATTTCTATAATATTTTCATAATTGTTTGTACAATTAATTAATTGTTAACCCTTACATCTATTACTTTTCGGAGCTATATAAAGAAATTCCCTCCGTCACAATGTTTAATCTTCGTAAATAAACTTCATATATGAAAATGTAGACGTCAAATTGATAGATGAACCATCACAACGACCTACTTCGATACGTGGGTTGGAATGGTCTCAAAGATGTCGCAAACAATGTTCATCAATGAAATCTTAATTACGATCACATTGACAGCGGTCATCAAATGGAACAATACCGTGAGTATTTTTGAGTGTTGCAATGATCTAGTACAGCGATTTCCAAAGTAGTCCAGGTGAACCAAAGATCCACGGGGGACCCGACGGGGGTCTACGTTGGCGTGAAAAAAAAGTTTGGGTTTGGGAATATGGTAGAAATGTAGCTGCAGGGGTCCACCGAAACCAGTAAAATTTTTAAAGTGGTCTACGAGAAAAAAATTTGGGAACCTCTAATCTAGTGTATCATACTCAACAACTTCTCTTGCTAACAAGTTGATCCAACTTCATCGTAGTTTGTAAATAGTTATAGACGGCAGGCCATCTGTTATGACGAACAGATGTCGAACAGCGTATAAAAGCAAAACTATGTATAAGTGCAGTAGTACAGTACATCTTGAGTGCACTCCGCCCGACCTCGCTTCAACGGGTACGCGACAGACAACCTACGCGTCGTCAAGGCGATCGAGCGCAACTCCGAGTTACGCCATCTGTAATCTCGTCACATTCGTCTTGAACGGTTGATGACCTTTGCTAAACATCCGCCAATGCCTATTGTTCCTCTACTCACTATTCACAGAAATTTCAATCAAATCAGATAAAGTGCCATCCGTGCAAGTTTTATACGCCCTCTACACTACTCGTGAAGTTACCTCGACGAAGTGTTCGTCGAAGTTGATCGCAGTACGAATTACGTAACTACACACTCATGCAACCTCGCGAGGAGTTCAATAGCCGTGAGTCGCCTGCACACACCCACGTGTAAACAGTACGACGTTTGTCTGCATACTGAAGTACGCTGAGTAGTGTAGTGAGACGCCTCGTCTAACTTCGCGAAGTCCTTTGATTTCGGTGCAAAAAACCGACAGCGATCGGAAGTCGCCCGAGGCAAGGCGAGGTTGCACAAAGCGAATCAAAGTTCCTCTCTACATTATTCTCTTCGCCTAACTTCGATCAACTTCGCGAGTAATGTAGTGAACGTATAAGAAAAATGTGGTAGTAAAAAAGGTATAATAATATCGGATACTGCTGCAGTTATTTTCATGAAAATGTCAACCGAATTAGTACACTTAAATGAAAAAAAATTGTAGTCTTGTATCCTGTAATTAATTTGTAACCCAAACTCGCATTCACATGTGTTTCACATTAATTCTTTCTTCAGCTTTGTCAGATACTGCTAAAGTGTTAAAGGAGATCATTTCAAATTTAAATTCACATGTGGTTCACGCACATATCAAAGAAGAAAGGAGATATACCATATGCAGTAATTTCTAACAAGCAAAACTGTCACTTTCTAAAAGAGCGAAAAAGAAAATAACCAACCATATCGAGTGCACTTGGACCATTGAGAGCGAAGCTTAAGCAATGTATACTATATATTGATACATCTATACGCGTAAGCAAGCGGCATCACTCTTTAAGAAGGAATGGTTATGATATTTAAAGTCTCCAAATAATTACTTACTTATAGAATATAACTTCATGGAAACCTTTGTAAAATATTCTTGGATTGTTATGGCATATAATCATAGTATATTTTACCATTTTCGCAAGTCAAAACAAGGGTTTTTTTATGAATAAAACGGGAGATTTAGCACGTCTAAGTACTAATAGTACAGGCGACGAGGTGGCGATTGACATATTGAGCGTGTTCAAAGTATGTACGTCGGGTGCGAAAACTGGACACGCGTACACACTTTGTACGGCGTCTCCTTTTCATTCTATCCTCTTTGGGTTAACGTTAACCACGTCCACAAGTAATTTCACATTGTCGCATCATAAACAAGTGTTTTTACGTTGGACATTTTCAAGTGGATGCATTGCGAAACATTATTTCCGAGAACAAAGGAAACAAATATAATTGGAGAGTACAAGTTCGGTTGATACATTACACAAGATACATTAATTGAATACAAGGTAGTGGTATGGGAAATAGGATACAAATGACTTTGAAATTATTTGAAGACATTTTGCAAAGGTCAAATCTATCCAAGTTTGCTTTTACGCGGAGGCGGACCAGACTCGTGAGATGCCACCTGAGTTGCCTGAGCGTGTTTACTTTGTCTATTTCCATAGTTAACTGTTGCACTCATAAATCGCCATATTTAAAAAAAATTGAAAATTTTAAAACTTTTTCAAATTCACAGCTTCCTATTTTTTTAAATTTTTTTGTTAAATTGAGATATACACTTGGAGCTAGGGTACTTTGTAATATATACACTCCTCTTCAAAACAAGACTTGGTTTACTCGAATTAGGTAGTTAGTATCTGACTTATGATCCCGTTTGTGGAAACGTGTTGAGTCAGTGAAGATGAAAATTTGGGGTTTTCTTTGAGTGCGCATTGTTGGCGACATCCGATCATTTTGAATATCAGAACAGCATCGAAACACTTTCATCCTTCCATCTCTTTAAAACAAAACTAAGATGGCGGCAGTACGTCTATTTTTAGCCGAGTTATTAGAATTTTAAATTACTTCGACCGAAACTGTCGCTCGTTTGGGCACGATTACCTATTCACGTCCGACATCAATGTTTTCATGTCAAAAATAGATTGCGTTTTGACCAACTCTGTATTTATTTCTATTACATAGGCTAAACGTATGGAAAATTTAGATATCGATCTAATAGTTAGGGTGTAAAAATATGTTTTATGTGGTTTCGTTTGTGGTCTAGTAATATATCATTGACTAGCTATGCCTTCACTGTTTCATTCGCGTAGAAAAAATTGAAAAATCCCATAGTTGAAGTCTGTTGCGTGCGAGTGAGTCGCGCGATATGCTACTTCATCGAGTTGCTCTCTTTCCCTCCGAAGCCACTTTTCTATTCGCCAAACTACAGCGAATATCGGGGTCGGGGTATATAGGGATGCTTACTCAATAAGTGAACCGGTCCCTTACTACCTTGCATGGTTCAAACAGTTTCCCCCAACTTCTGTTCTATTTTTTATCATTTATAAGTACATCATAAACTTTATAAAGTATGGGCTTTCTTACATAAAAAAAATTTAAATCGGATGTGAGGTTTCAAAGAGTAACGCAAACATTCCTAAAATTATAAATACGTAATGAAAAAAAAAGAAGACAATGATCACATCATTTTCTGTCACTTCTTGCTTTCCCATGAAATCTGCAATGTTAGAAGCGAAGGAAAAGTCCTTGCTCTCTTTTAAATTAAACCACTTAATGCACAAAGTAGCTATTTTCTTTAGAAGAATATTCCATAGTGGCATTCTCATACATGCGACAAGCAGCTCGTGAGTGGTTCGCCCAGCATTACTCTACAATCTTTGAAGTATTTGCGTAACTTCCCATTATGTATAATACATTATTTTTGTAATGCAGATGTGCCACTCTTAAAGTGATGAGGTGCTCATATTTCTTATTGAAGAGCGTGCTGACTATTGGTATACTAAAGATATTAGTCTATTCCAGAATATCTTTGCCTTGACCATTAAGGCTTCCTTAACTATAATTTCTATGATTCTTATACCCAGACGGCAGTGCGTCGGACCCAACATGTCAATTTAGATCTTCTACTATGATTTTGCATTCACATGCGGGTATTGTTTGGAGAAAATCTTAGAGGTAATCGGAAAAGTTGAAAATCCAGCTTGAGAAGCATATAATATCGGCATATTATATTTAAGCATGGTTGTTTGTCGAGAGCAAATTTTATTGACTCTGTTCTGTCACTAGATCTTAAGATCTTCAAGTCTTCCAACAAGACTTCCGTTTTATTTAAATCTGTTATTTAAATATTTACAAGTTTTCTGTTTTATTTAAATTAAACAACAATACTGCCAGAGTACTAAAAATAATTTTGCCACCTCTCTATACATATATAATTATATAATTTTGTGCTCGTGACTTCTATATTTTATAAATCACAATGATTTTTATATAAAGGTAGATATTACAAAGAATTGCTCTACGGGTTTAATCAACTTATTTATTTACTTAATAACTGTAATGCACACGATTGATATATGTGACAGACACTGTGAGACCAATCTCTTAAAGCCAACCAAAACACTAATAAAGCGATAAGTAGTACTGTGGCAGGGTGCAATAAATTATTGTGCAATTAACTAAAAGCTAAATATTTAAAAACAATATATACGCTTTATATATACACATTACTTACTTGTACATATACATTTATATACACACAAACATCAATCGTTGTATTTAATTTTTTTTATAAATATAAAATTAAGTAATAAGACCATATAGTGGTAGTAAAAGGACCATATAGTGTGAAGAATGAAATGCAAGAATGTTATAAGACATACTTTTAAATACTCAGGTTCCCTCAATTAATTGTATTTTCAATCATAATGTCATTTTATTTTCAAAAGGTATTTTTGAAAATAATCATAAAGCGCCTTCTTTCTATCTGGGTTAATTTTTTTACAAATCGATAGTTGATAATAAACATTTCAGAAAATAATTCTCTTAATAATAAAAATGTTTTGTCCTAAATTATTAACAAAACAAATACGATTACGCCCTTAAGAACGCGTCAGATACTTATTGTAATGTCTGTGTGTATATATTCCACAAAATAATATTAAATATCTGAAAATTGTTACAATTCGAGTATAATTAGAAATTTTAGGTTCTAATTCAAATATATTAAATAAACAATCACATTTTACAGCGCCTTCGAGTTAAATATATTTTACTGTGTTTGCTTCAAATTTCAATCGGTATTTCGCGTGTTTAAATATATTTTTTTTTGTAAACGATGATTACTAAAAGACCACGAGTTTTTTTAATATTGCACTCAGATAAATATATCATAAAACACTTCTAGAATATTATTATAACATGAAAACTTTATCAAAATGTGTTAGCAATTTTTATATGATAAACAATCAGATAGATAAACATTTTGAATTTCATAGCATTTTATCACATTTCAAGTTGAATTTCATATTTGATACTACGTTCATACTTTTGTCTTCGATATCTTAAATAGTGAATATATTTCGCCTTAATTTTGTAGAAATTCATTATTCACAATTAAATGAAACTACGTGATGTAATGTTATTTCTACTTTCTTTAAGTTCTTTACCACAAACTAGATAAAAAAAGATTTTTCTTTGCTGATAGCCCACCCAAGGAGCATCATTGCTAAAAGTCCACCTGAAGATGTTGTAATACAACGAAACCTAGGTCGTGGTAAAGAACTTAAAGAAAGTGGAAATAATACATATTCATTTAATTGTGTATCTTAAATAGACTAAAGTGACAAAAATATTTCATGGACAATTTCAAAGTTTTGTCTGCTTATTTTCAGAAACGCTTCTTCGATGAAAAAGATGAAAAATCAAATGATTCCGGAAAAAAAAATTGTTTTACTTTCTGCTAGCTTGCCCATTCTTTTCTCCGATCGTGGCTCATGTTAATATGTTTATTTAGATATATCATAGCTACGCCAATTCATATAGTATCATAGATACGTCAAATTCATATAGTATCATAGATACGTCAAATTCAGATAGTATCACAGATACGTCAAATTTAGATAGCATCATAGGTACGTCAAATTCAGATAGTATCTTAGATACGTCAAATTCAGATAGTATCATAGATACGTCAAATTCAGATAGTATCACAGATACGTCATAGATACATCAAATTCAAATAGGGGATCATGGGGAGAACGGGATTTTTTTGCTCAACAATTTTTTGTGTATCAAAAAATATTGTTTTAAGGGCGTATATGGGAACGAATAGAAGCCAAAATATTCAAATTAAATTCAAGCTATTTTTGGGCTGCTAAAATAGTCCTTGTGAGACTTTAAATTCAATTAATTACTCTCACGCTATGAGAAGAATTGACGAACAAACATTGTCAATATTATCAGAGATTCTGCTTAAACGTCAAGCTAAGATATAAATCTCTTTCCTCCCGCTCAGGGATAATTTCGAGGAAGAAACGTTGTTTACTAGAGAAAAACTCCAACGCATTAGTCAAATGTTGTTTACGTAAGCGGAGCCGAGGTCTAAATTTACTAATAAATAGAAACGAAAATTGTTTTAGAAAATTAACTATGTTTATTTGTCCGCGCATCCGTTTGTAGTTTAAATTTAAAATTACTGAACAAATTGCATAGAAATCTGATTACCTAAAATTACACAACACGTGTAGAATTTGGGTCTATAAATTATTTCGTTTACGAACTAGATTCCTATAATAGACGGACGAAGTGTTGTCGTAACAACAGAGTTCGTTCGGATCCTTTTAATATCGAAACCTGAAAATATCAATAGCTAATTGAAAACGAAATGAAAATATATTAATTATTTGTAAAATGACATATTCAATAACCATTTGCATACGACATCAACACAGTTTTGGAATGAATTTATTCCAAACTGTTTTAATATCTCCAATTTTGATAAAATTTCAGATAAGAAGTGATTTCTAGATATAAGGAAAATCCCTAAACATTATGTTCATATAATAATTAGTTTTGAAGTTACAAGACGTTAAATTTGCCGGATTTGTTAAAAAAATGTGCCATCTGATACTTTGATATTTCGATCTAAAGTATTTACCTGGAAAAGGACAATCAAAACCAGCCGATATGTGGACCTTTGTCCCATTTGGGAAATTGGTCTACATTTAAACTTTTTAATTCCTTCTATTTCTATATTTAATGCAGATCAAAAAATCTAGATATTATTTTACATAGAAGCTTTCACTAGGATTTATATAATACAATAAAACTGGTGGCAGGCTCTAGTCGAAAATGTGAATTTCGTAGAATTTTTGATAACCTATACTGTATATATAGTAAAAAAAAATTTAGTAATAGTCAAGTAGGAAGAAATATTTTATATTTAAGTTATTTGAAAACTTATATTTTATAGTGGCGCCATCTAATTCTAACTTGGTTGATTCTATTGCTCGCACAATCAATTTCCGTATCTTGAGTATAGATGGCGGACATGTAATATTACACTAACGGTTGAGATAATATACAACCAGTATCTATTAATACATCCAATAAAATAAAGTTCTTTGTATATCAAAAATAACATCAGCGCAAAATAGGTATCACAATGTATAAAATGTGGTAAAAAATATATTTCTGTTTCATGTATACAAAAACCAATTATTAAATTCCTTTTTTCGCAATCCTGCCAAAATTGATTTGACATTTACGTTTGACGTTCAGCAGGAAATGAACCAAATACTTTTATTTTAATTTTTATAAATCGTATTTTATAGAAAACTCAAATTAATATGATTAGAATGGACTTTCTAGAAAAAAGAAACTAATTTTAGAAACGAATTTTACAATATTTATGTTTTCTGTACATTGCGATAAATGGTGCGACAGAATCTGGCTTTCTCCTTTTATGAAAATGGGTCTAAATAGTGGAATCTGTGAAGCAGTGGCACACCGACGGACGGACGGTTGAAAGAACAAGTTTGACTACAGCACCCTGAAATAAGCCACAATATTTTCATATAAAATTAAAATCTTGAATTAAATCTTACAGAGAAATAGGATTTATCACAATCTGAATATACCGTTGCTCTTTTTATATAGGTTGACTACATTCATAAATCGATAGGTAGCAAATCACTGAGGGAAACAGAAGGGAATAAATCGGCCAAGCGTGAATCTGGCTCGCGCAGCAAAGGTTCTTTCCTCGTTTGAAGTAAAATTACTTTATTTGTCATAAGTCTAGTATGGACTTCGTAGCGTAATAAACATTTAATGATGTCAATAATATTTAATAATATATAATTAAGTAGGCGGCATGTATATTATCGTGAATAACTCAAAAATTATAACATCTACAATTATCGTCATAATTTTCCAACAAGCTTTGCGTAGGCTTATGAAAACTTTGTTTTTCAAAATCTTAAGTTCAGTAGCGGCAGTGACAAGGGAGGGCACACATTTTTTTTCTATATTTTTCTGAATACGTCTGAAGACATGCTAGCTCAAATTGTGAAAGAAATATTTTGCATACCCTTATACGTACTAGCCCTTTCAAACGATGTGTCACACTATTTGTAAAATATGAAAAATAAATTTTTGCACTCTTTATGGTGAAATAATCACATAGAGGATGATTACAAAGAAAAAGAAATTACGTTCGTTTTACTTATAACTTGCGAAATATTACAGTTAAATATAATCTTATAATTTTCATTTAAATATGTATAGGATATTTGTGGCGCTGATGAAGAATCGCAAAATTTCCTTTTATTGCATAAAACGTGAGGTTCTCGTATGAGTTCAATACAGCAAATATGCTAATTTTAATGATTTTTTTTAAGTTAAAGATTATACATAAAAATGATATATTTAGAAAAAAATAGGACTCGGTCGTGACTACTGTATTGTAAATATTTAGTAAAAAAATTTACTCCCAATGGAAATCTTTTAATTTTATTGTTGAAGTATTTTTCATTATTTTCACTATAAATTTATAATTATATACTACACATTCAACAAATATTTAAACAGAAATGTTAATAGTAAAAATTATACAAGAGAAAAATAATAATTTATAATGTATTAAAAATTTGAACTGAAAATAGCGAAAAAAATTTGCAATACGAAAAATGGGGGTATTACTGTGAGTACTTTTTTATCCAATCAAATATTCATAACAAAATAATCGCGACCAAGACATATTTTTTTAAAATACGTCATTTTTTATGTTTGAAATTAGTAAAATTCGCATTCTTCCTAAACTGCACCGGTTCCAGAAGTAAACATGACAATATAGATAAGTAAATTATATTATCTATGACAATATTTAACATGAGCCTTTAGATATTTCCATTTCTGCCACAGCGAGCGCTGCGGTCGATTTTGTTACCCCCACTCTGTAGTTCGCTCCCCGTCAATATTTAATTTTTTCCCCATATTGGCTGGGTACGTGATATCAGCGTCGCCTGGAGTCAGCAGCTTTATAGACGCTTCAGTTTTATTAATACGCTTCAAATTAACGACCCTGGTAAATATTTACGTGAATAATATAAAAATAACGGAAAATATCTAAATTAACGAATAATAACAAGATTTTAGTTGTCTGTACCTAGAATATATAATATTCATTTGTTTTAAGCCCAACAAAATGAGTAAAATACGGAATGCATTTTATATCAGGTATCCATTTTTTATATTTAATTTCATATTCAATATTGGAATCTATAAAATTAGAATTTGTTATTTCTTGAAGTATTTTTATCATTTAATAGAAAATAAATATTGTGTCTTATTTAGAAAATTTGCTTTTAACGCATAAAAAATGAGATATGAGTTCAGTACAGCAAAAAAAATAATTTTAGTTATTTGTTTAAGTTAAAGGATATATATATATATATATATATATATATATATATATATATATATATAATCATGTGTTTAAAAAATACGATTCAGTATTGCAAAAATTGATTTCGAAGAATGTACTTACAGTAAATATATTTATTTTATATTACTGAAGTGTTTTTTTGTTATTTTCACTTTAAATTTGTAATTATATACTACACACTTAACATATATCTAAACAGAAATGTTAATAATAACAATTTACAAAGTATTAAACAGCTAAATATACTATTACATTTAAATATATACTATTACATTTAAATATTTAGTAAAGATAAGTATTTTCATCGATCCGATAAAAATATAATTTTTTAAATTATATTTTCATCGAATCGATGAAAATACTTATATTTACTTATTTTAAATTTCTTGTTTTTTTGGGCTAATAAACAGTGAAATTCTCAATGTTGTTAATATGCATTTGTTCTCCATTATTAATATATAATTACAAAAATTATAAAGTAAAAATTTACTAATAAATTTATTAGATTGGTAAAATTTAATGTGTTTGTTAATATTAAATGAGATAACTGTTTCTCCTATAATCATCATTTATATTTATTTCTTTGTTAAATATGTAATATCTAATTATAAATTTAAAGTGAAAATAGTATAAATTTTTTATCCAATCAATTTTTCGTAGTAAAATAATGACTATCAGACCTATTTTTTTAAAATACATCTTTTTATATGTATATTTTTTTCATTACGACATCAGTGAAATTCGCATTTTTGCTAAACTGCACCGGTTCCAGAAGTAAGCATGACAATACACGTAAGTAAATTATATGATCTATGACAATATTTAACAGGCGCCTTTAAATATTTCCATTTCTGCCACAGCGAACGCTGTGATCGATTTCGTTACCCCCACTCTGTGGTTCTCACCCGACCAATACAAATTTTACAGAAAATTAAGAAGTTGGTGACAACAGAGTACTCGAACTCCACAGTACTTGCATTTAATTCATGTTTTAAGTTTAATATTTAGCAATTTTTCTTCATATTTGTGCATTTCAAGTTAGAAAAAGCTTCAAGTTTCTAAAAAAAAAACTGCTACAAATAATGATTCATTGCAAAAATGTAATTTGTTTGAGAAACGAAATATCACAACCCACTGTATCGAGTACCATCTTTAAAAAGAAAATATATACAATAAAACAACTCATTAATAACTTCTTAAATAATAATATCGATTTATTTCAGTATAAAACATTAAATTAAACAATTATTAATTAAATAATATCATTAAGTATTCGTTAAACTAAAATTAAACACATGTAAACTGAGCGAAGTACTTTTCTTTGTGATCGATAAATGTAATCGAACTTTCAATTCATTCGTTTTTATTTTATTTATCGAAATGTATGTCTTCTTGAAACATTTTTAGCGTAAATAACTTAGTTTATTAATAAACTTTCCATGAGGAATTATACGGACATAGATTGCGTTTTAAAAATATATATTATTGTAGTCTATGAATTTTGAGCATTTAAAATATCTATGGACAATAAATTGAAACTGTCATGGCGGACATACGCCTTGACAGTTTACTTTGTTCTAAAGTATTGTTCCAGTTTTTTCTATCCATAACGAAATCTATAACTATAAATATGGATACGACTGAACGTTACAAAATAATTTTTCACATTTTCCTTTTCCATTTTTTAATTAAAATAGCATGTAATAAACAATGTTTCGGGTATTATAGAAGTCTCTCACGTTTTAATTGTCTAGTTATTTATTTTCATATAACTTAGTATTTCATGTTCATATTAAGTGTTTAATTACAAAAAAAGTGAATTAAGTCAAAAACTAATTAGTGGCTGATTGTGAAAATCAAATTTATATGAGAAAAATACTATTAGATACATCAATTTTTTATAAAAACAAATCGTAAGTAACCCTTATAATTATCCGAAGCAATGTTTATTACAAGTTTTCTTTCAATATTGAAAAAAACGCGAAAAAATCATTGTTGATAAAGTGCGCTTTCGTAAGTATATCGATATACTTTCTAATAGATTTTAGACAATCTTTAGCCCAAAGTTTTATATGAACTTTATCATACTTAGCTATTAGAGAGCATTATAGCATTTATACTATAGCATTATTAGAGAGCACGAGAGCACTATAGCATTATTATTAATTTCAAAAAGCGTGCAATAATTTGAATGTAGGGTCTTAAAATATACAGTTTTAAAATCTCATAAAAATCGAAACCTTTTTGGTGAAGCATTTGTGTCCATTAGTATAACAGTCGACGTATTTTTGGATAATTATTATATAAGATAGAAATTTGACACATAGTTGAAATTTGACATATTTATCTAAAATAAATATGAACAAAATACTACAAATTTAAACGAAAAAACGTCTCAATGAGTTACCAATAAAAATAGTTATTGCGAAAATGTTTTTCGAAAAATGATTATAGTTTTCTCCACAGACAATTAGATAAAAATGGAGTCACCAGGTATTAACTACACGATTTATATACGACTGTTTTTTTAAACGGTTAGATTTCTATTTTTCCGGTTTTCCACTAAATTCTATTAGAAAATAGATACCAGGATGATATTCAGAACGTATTTATATTTATTTTGTGTTATTAATTGGAAAATAAAAATTGATTTAAATTATGTGACGTTATTAAATAGATAATCTAAATTAAAATTGATCTGAAAAATCATGTTCATCTAGAAAGATATAAAAACAACTTTCACTATTATTATTAAAACTTTGAAAGAATTTGAAATTCACGTTAAATTTATATTAAGATATAAATCTTCACACGCTAAATGTTTGAAAATGATTTTCATATCTCAGAATTTTTCTATATTACAATAGCTCCCGTCTTAACAGGTTCCTACTTATTCCATAATATAAGTATTCTCTGTAAATCTCAATTAAGGGTGTGAACTTCGTACTCCGTCTTGGAGCCGTCGGGTTCGACCACTAGCTCGTACTTGGAGTTGAGGAGCTCCGTTTTAGCGTTGATGAGGCTTTCTTGGTTCATGCCGGGCCCTTGGTTCATCTCGAGGGGTCGGAACTGGGGCTTAGTTAGCTTGCCGCATCGACCATTAAACAGGAACTCGTATTCTGAAATGAAAAAGTCGATATTTCAAATCCTTCCTTTTTGTACATTTCCGGGCCATATTTTTGGTCTTTTACAAATCGTTATTGTGAAAAAATTTAAATTCGAGGTTTTGCTGGATATCAATTAGATTAGACAAGCCACCGTACCAGCTTTTCCCGGGCAAACAGGGACCGGAACTGCGTTATGTTTTATTCGGTTCTAAATACAACAATTATTTGCGGGTAGCGATTTTCCAAAAAGGCGCTTAAAATAGGCGTTTATTTATTTCTATCGGAGGGTCTAAATACAAATTTGAATGTCTACAACTTTAATTATTTCGAAATACCCAATACAATTTTCTACCCCTTCTCATCTTTCGGGGTTGAATTTCGGAAAATCCTTTATTAGGGATGACCTGGAAGCCTAGAGAAACGTACTCGTACTTGCCTATGTGTTGAAACTTATGTAAGTTAGGTTTGAACTAGTTTGAAACTTATGAAACTTATGCAAGATTATAAGCTTTATAGTTATGGTATTTCGCAGAGTCGGTCAGCCTAGTATTGATTTTTATCGATAAAGATTAAGTGTTGTGTGTGTATGCGTGTGTTATCAGATGTCTGTTAAATATCTTATTTTAAGTCAAAATAAATAAGGAAAATTCAAATTATTTTTATCTTAAAAAAATAAATTAATTTTTAAAAACTTTCGTTTTAGCTTCAATATAATTTCTCATACAAACTTTTATGATTTTTAGAACACGATTGTTAGATATAGAATCACGCTTTGTTGTTTGACTGCCTATCTGGAAAATGGACGTTTAACACGTGAATATAATTAGCAAATAAATATAAACTGGAAATTACAATTTTCCGTTTTTCGAGGATAGCCCATGAACCATAATTAGACTAATTTTTTTAAGGTTCCGTACCACAAAAAAAACCGGGACGCTTATAAGGTCACTCAAATCCAAACAAGAGACTGTCTGTCCGTCCGTCTGTAACAATCGCTTTTCTCAAAAAACTTTCGACATAATAACTTGCAATTGGGCTATGGATATAGTGATGAAATATATTAACCGCCATATATTTCATTAGTTAACAGTTACACATATTTATATGAAAATTTTAGGGGGGCAAATAATGTACACGAACTTTTTAATTACTTGTTTTGCGTGATATACTGAAATATTCCAAAAACCCCTCCGTCAACTGCCCCCTCTTTCCAATTTCCGAAACTAGCAAACCTAAAATTCTGAAAATAACAGGTTTGCCGGAAGTTTTTAGATCTCATTGTTTTTGAGAAAATCGCGATATTTTAACAAATTTAAAATTAATTTAAATGGCATAAAATAATATCAATATTTGTAGAAACACTATTTAAATTGAAGTGTTTAAACTGTTGCATGTGCCTAAATAATTTCGGAACCCTTGTACTGCGATTTCCATTCGTATTTTAGACGCTGACCACACCAGATTGAGCTTATTTAAACATTTTTTAACAAAATCTACTAAATTTGCTGCCGCGAAAAAAATATATGTTATTCTTGAAAATATTTCCAAAGTCATGGTTATGTCAAAAACACAACTTATAAATCGTAATAAAATTAATACAGTAAATTACAACTAATGGAGCCATCGTACTGTCATTTCCATCCGCGTTTAAAACGTTTTTTCCGTAACATTAAATACGATCTAAATCGTTATTTTTTTGTAATACCGCATCTTTTGATGTAAAGTGATATTTTCTAGTACATCCGACAAATTTTAATATTACCTTGTCGTCAAACAGTTGTTTACTTTTGAGCGATCACAATGAGCGGTTATTTGGCAAATAACACTGCCTATATTTACATAATATACGGGGTCTATGTACGTGCTACAGCAATCAGAGTCATCAAGATCAGTTTTATCACTTAACGTGTTGTGGTCGATGGGTAATCCCCGAGATTTGACTGAACTTAATTTCCCCTAGAGCCAGTAAACCGCAAATTAAAGTTATGAAATCACTATCATTTAACGGATATTGCACACAAGAGTATCAAGGTTGAAAAACACTACAATTCTGGACTACTACAAACTGGACGTCATTTTGTAGCTTAATATTTTGCAAAACTGAGTTAGAAAATTAAAATTATCTTTTTAATGATCTCTTACTCGATTGTCAAAAAAAGTATTTACCACTCCTTTTATATGAAGATGTACATTGAAAATTCATCTTTTTAATACATTGCTATAAATTAACTGAAATTTTCGTATGACGCGTTTACTAGCAGCGACTGTGAGGCATAAATTGTGAGGTTTTAATAGTAAGAGACGGGCATATGGACAAACAAGACGAGGTTATTAAGATAAAATAATTAACTGTAGTGAACCAAGGTAAACAATTTTAAGGGTTTCATGGCGAAACAAGAAACGAAATTATGAATATTGTATAGTGAAACAAGGAACGAAACTATAAAAATTGCATAGTGAAATAAGGAACAAAATTATGAAGATTGCATAGTGAAACAAGGAACTAAATTACAAAGATTGTATAGTGAAACAAGAAACGAAATTACAAAGATTGTATAGTGAAACAAGGAACGAAATTATAAAGATTGCATAATGAAATAAGGATCGAATTTATAAAGATTGCATAGTGAAACAAGAAACGAAATTATAATGATTGCATAGTGAAACAAGAAACGAAATTATAATGATTGCATAGTAAAACAAGTAGCGAAATAATAAAGATTGCATAGTGAAACAAGGAACAAAATCATGAAGATTGCATAGTGAAATAAGGATCGAAATTATAAAGATTGTATTATGAAACAAGGATTGAAATTATAAAGATTGCATAGTGAAAAGAAGAACGAAATTATAAGGATTGCATTGTGAAACAAGAACGAAATTATAACGATTGCACAGTGAAGCGAGGATCGAAATTATAAATATTGCATAATGAAACAAGGATCGAAATTATAAAGGTTGCATAGTGAAACAAAGAATGAAACTATAAAGATTGCATAGTGAAACAAGGATAAAAATTATAAAGATTGTATAGTGAAACAAGGAAAGATATTATAAAGATTGCATAGTGAAACATGGAGCAAAATAATAAAGATTGCATAGTGAAACAAGGAACAAAATTATAAAGATTGCATAGTGCAATAAAGATCGAAATTATGAAGATTACACAGTGAAACAAGGAACGAAATTATAAAGGTTGCACAGTGAAACAAAGAACGAAATTATAAAGATTGCATAGTGAAGCTAGGAATGAAATTATAAAGGTTAGGAACGAAATTATAAAGCTTGTATAGTGAAATAAGAAATGAAATTATGAATATTGCATAGTGAAACAAAAACGAAATTACAAGGGTTCCGTGGTGAAAAGACGTATTGAAATATATCTCTAGTTGTTGAATATTTTCATAAATACAATATTCTTTCCGCTTTCACGTCGGCATGGGCGGTGCGGCACACATCCACTGAGTCTAATGGACGAGTCATGCACGCACCGTCTCCTTACAATCACACTTTAAACTCCGTATCAGGATATGGGTAATGAGTGAGATGGATCGACTTAACCAGTTCACTTGTATTTTAAAAATAAATTACAAGGTATTCATCACGTTATTCATGAAATACGTAGAATATAAAAAAAGGAGAAAAGTTATTGTTAGATCAATCGAATTTTATCATTTTGCTGGTATATTATAGATTTTACAAGCGCAAATGCGGTTTACCGGATAGACCTGATAGTTAACATTGGAAATTTTAGAGATGGCGCTGTAACGAGAACATATTAATTTCTTGAATAGTTTTAGAAGAAATTATCGATTTCTTGTTTTTCTTAACTCTTTTTGATATCTTAATTCAGGCTAAAGGATTGTTAGTTTCATTTAAGTCTAGAAAAAGATGTGTTCCTTTCCACCAAATATAAACAAGAACCATTTCGCAAATACCACTTTTTGAACAAAACACTGCCATAAAATCGTTCTTTCCGTCCGGAGGTGCGATGCCACGTAAAAAGAAATAATCAGACACTCAGACTTCGAACTTAAAACACCCCTCATTTGCGTCGGGTGGTTAAAAATTAGGGCTTTCAGTAAAACACTGAGTTGCACTAATACGAATAAAACGTATTAATACATTTTTCAATCAAATAATATCATTAACAAATTATGTACACCACCCACATAATATTAAAAAAATTGGTACGCTGATTTTGAAAAGGTTTTCACATTAAGTATCTAAATACCAGAAAAATAATGAAGTATATTTTCTGTAGAAAGTATTTTCAAATATGTGTGTATGTATAAGCTCTGTTGTGTTCTTGATAACGAGCCCTATCACATTAATGTGCTTACGTCAATAGTTACCTTGAATCCAAAAATACATAATTGAATTTTGATTTCAACAGCGACAGTACAAATATTAAGGGTCGACAATATGAGTAGATAAGTAGGTACATACACACACGCTCGCACGCAAGTATACGCACACGTACGCCACGCTCACACGCGCGCGCACACACACACACACGTTTTGAAAAAGTAGAGTAAGCGTAAAAATCAGAGATCTATATGTCTGCTTTTTCTCTTGTCCTAAAAACTCTCTTGAAGATAATAGAATTAAGAGAAAAGACAACGGAATTACTTATGGAGTCTTTTTTTGCATGTTTGTAACTATTATAAAAATGCAGTGATATAGACTTTTTGCCTTGCGTATATTTGGCGTCTGTACAGTGCCTTTAATAAAAGAAATAAAGGCCATATATGATAATACAATATAAAAGTTTATTTTTTTTAATTTCAAAATTAATTTCAAAAAAATCGGTACTACCTAAACACGGCTCTTATTTTTTTGATCTACATAGATCTAAACTACATTACATATTACTCTCAATGACGATGGAATGATATACCTTTACTACCATTAGCTCCCCTGACTATAAACAACTGACGGCGGAACGTTCTCATGCAATAAGGAGCCGCGATGGTGCCAGTATTTAAAAGTGAAAATAGGATTGTATCTTTTTTTCAATGCATTGATAACTAAATCATATTTTGCAAAACATTCAGTAGTACCACTGCATATTATTAAAACATATATTTTAGCGTAGATTGGTATGACATGGATACAAAGTTTCATATTGCGAAACAAATTTTGAAAACACATGTTATTTCAACAATAAACTCTATTGAGAATGGTTTTACCTATCACTTTTCTGTCATATACTTTACCTTTCCTATTATTTTTTTTAATTTCGAGACGAAAATGTTCAATGTGGCGTTATTATTGTCAAATGATTATCGTCGTTCGGCTCGATGCTGCAATCACCCAAACAATTCAGGAACGCGTGTGATATGGTATTAGGATCGCCAGATTTAATTTTCATTAGATGGTAAAAAGCGATATAAATTCAGGATTTCACAATTTGAAGAGAAAACAAGGAAAATCTTATTCGTTTTAAGTGAAAAAAAATGTTTTTTTTATGGCAACATTCATTCATTGCCATAAGGCTTAGGCGGGGAGTAGAATGGCGCTAACTGCCACGTTCGTCCACTTATCGTTAATATATTAACGTTAACAGCTTGTTATGCATGTATGATTATGTTTTTTACAAATTTAAAAAAATACGGGACATTTGTTGTCACGGTAGGATACTTAAAATGCAGCTAAAAATACGGGACTTCCCGGCAAATACGGGTCGTGTGGCATCATTATATCGTATAGAAAATGTATGTGCTCACGTTCGATTTTTTGAAAACTTTAAATTTCGAACGCAATCACTTGCGTTTGCGCGGGACAAACATTGCTAATTTTTTTATTGAGAAGACATTTTATTTTGCTCCGATACATCGATATTTACTTTAAAAAAATAAAACTGTTTTATTAATTTTCACATATTTCTTTGTGTATGATACTCGTGTAAATTCATGTTTTAGGATATGGAAACAATTAGATTATAAACTGTTTAGAGCTCTTTACTGTAGTAATATTGATCGTAAAAACATAAGGAGTAAAAAGTCTCATTAAAGAAACCAAAGAAAGCTTCTAATATTCATACAGGTGATTCTTTGCTCAAACTGAGTATCTTTGAATTAAGTTTCTGTAAAAAAATGTAAATATTTCTTTCCTTGAAATTGCAATTGTGATAGTGATTTTTCCAGAAACGGTGGAAAATTATTATAAATTTTCTCCTTCAAATTTTATATCTTTTTGACACGAAGAATCATATGTATAAATTATATTTTGATACATGCTCTTCATATTTTCTACACAATTTGATACCCAAAGCATATGTATAAACGATATACACGTTTTAGTTACATCTGTATAATAATGGAATTTCGACTATTAGTTTGTATTTGTAATCATGTTTTCGTAAATACATAATTAGGCAGTAAAGCGTAGTAAAGCGAGGTACAAATTAAGTATAATAGAAGACGATAGAACACTTGACAAATAATTGTTTAACGCTTATGTCCTACAAAAATCGGTTATATAAAAATTTTTTTTGTCTATAACTTTTATTTATTAAGGCAAAATGTAAATTGACTGAAATAATATTACATTGAAGTACTTATTAAATGCCATTTTATTAATTTTTTTCTGAGTTTCGACCTACGTGGTTAAAACGTTACAGGGAATGGAGAGTGAAGTTTTGAAACATACGAATATTGCTACACATCGTCGGTGGTACTTAAAAAGAGCGCTTCAGTGACATTCACTCGATGGGGACCCTAAAAAATTGCATCTCAAAATTCGATATACGGCCTCTCCATTACTTAAAAAAAACTTCCCCTCTTTTCGTAAGTTAAAGTAATTCAATTACGTCTTTCTGTAAAATGTTATTCAGATGTTAAATAAAACTAAAGGAACTGTATCTGTACATACCTACACCGACAATCAAATAATAAAAAGAAACTGTTGTGAAAAATAACAATCAAATCTTGGTGACGCGCCTTATTGAATGCGTCGGTGCGACGGGTTGCTTACGGCGGCCGCTCGGAGACAGTCGATGCAAGGAACCTATCGGCCTGTGACGGATTGCTTAGTGTAACCGCTCGGAGGCATGCATCGCATAGCGCGTGTCGACGCTTGATTATGTTTAGAAATTGATTATGTTCTTGATTACGTTTATAAATTGATTAATTTCTTGATTCGATTTAGATGGAAATGGCGAAATTATACTCGTAAATTTTCCGCTTCCACCACCACCTAAGGAACGTTTCCTGTTGTGTTTCTTAGAGGCAGGGGAATAATATAAGCTAAATGATGGCGATGTGATGCCAGAAAGTTGAGAAAGCATCCCTGTTAATCTGTTTGTACTCGTTTCCTGCAAAATATACTGAAAATAGATCAATTCGAATTTAAGAAAATCCTGTTACTTTTAAAATTAAAAACGGTGTGATTTTTTGAAAATATTATATTTAAGTTCTATACATTTCACATAGCCCGTCTTAAATATAATGTCCGTTTCACAATTTAGTAGCATCTAAAATTATGAATAAGACGAAAGTAGTCGTGAATAAAGCGAGTATTGAAAAAATTTTTTATCTTTTGTTTACATTTAGCCCATTTTGGAAAGCAAAAAAGCAATCCAATAATGTAAATGGATTATAGCCATTGCTGCTTCCGTTGCCCTGTGATTGTCATTGCCGTTGCTGGCGATCCGAAATTTGTCGGTTTTTCACGTGCTCATTAAAGGTCTGTAAATATTATGTTTTGTTTACATTTAGACCATTTTGGAAAGCAAATAGGCAATCCAATAATGTAAATGGACTATAGCCATTGCTGCTGCCGCTGCCCAGTGATTGTCATTGCTGTTGCTGGCGATCCGAAATTTGTCGGTTTTTCACGTGCTCATTAAAGGTCTGTAAATATTATGTTTTGTTTACATTTAGACCATTTTGGAAAGCAAATAGGCAATTTAATAATGCAAATGGATCATTGCTATTACCGCTGCCGTTGCCCTGCGATTATCATTGCCGTTGCTGGCGATCCGAAATTGGATGGTTTTCTTGTGGATATTAAAGTTCTGGTAGTGCGAACCGCAATGGATGTTTACATTTAGCTCTCTCGCTCACTTTTTACCGAGCGTTGGCAAAGAGTAGACGCGTTAATTTTGTTTTATTTCGCACGATAGATAATTTAAATATATTATAATAATGCCAATAATAAATAATAATGACAATAACAAAACTAAATATAATAATGCCAATAATAAAATATAAGAAATAAATATATTATAATAACGCCGTTATAATAATGCCTATGAAATGGTTTATGAGAAAGTGTTACAGGTTTAGGACCTTTACGCGGTTTAGCGAAGCTCTAATATAGGATCTATAGAATAACTTTCATAAATTAAAATGCAAAGTCCGTGACGCATGGAACGCCATATGCGAATATAGAAACAATATTGCTATCGAAGAGTTGAAAACAAGAAAGAAAAACATCATCTACCATCGACTTTTACGGCGACGACTTGCTTTAATTTTGTTTGCATTCATATAATAAATATTTAAATACATTCATATAATTAATTATACTTAAAAGGCACAATGATGATACCACAACAATACCAGTGTCCGCCATTGCTTGAGTTTGAATGCAGAATAAACATGGAAGGTATATATAAAAGTTAAAATGTGCAGTTTATAATTGTTGTTAGCTTATTATAATCGCTGTTAGCAAGGAGGAAATTTTAGATTCACAGAGGGAAACGATGAATGATCATGAAGATGTGGATAAAGCGATAGAAGTATCAATATGTGACGAATTACATCTGCCGAGTTTTAAGAGGATGCAGATAAGTTACTGGCTTCAGTGCTACCAGCATCAGACTCACAAGGGTAAATTAAGGTAAACAGTGATTACTGTCCGAATTGCCGCAGAAATATTATAGGATGTCAATAGGGAAACGCAATGAGCAATGGTTACGGCTAAATGTAAACCAGGGATCAAGAATACTTGGTACAAACACAGGAAGGTTAAAAAGATTTCTTTATAAAGAAAATTAATATAAATCTTTGGAATCAACAGCATTTTGACACCAGAAAAATATTCACGCTAAATGTTTTCAAGTCTCGATTGAAAAAGTCCGACATCTCCTGAACCCTAGCCTTCTGTCCTTTTGCCCTTTATTTTTTCCCCCCTACTCATGTCAATATTTGTATCCTAATCTTTTGTATTTTTAAGGTTCCGTAACTCAAAAGAAAAAAGAAACCCGTCTCAGATGGAGGCGTGGAGGTATCAAGTTGAAATGCTTAGGTCTATTATCCCTTGGAGCTATAAAAAAAATCAAGGTTCTAAGTCAACGCAATTAAAAAACCTTAAAAATATGGCCATTTATGCTGCATTTTTTGACACTCGCAAGTAAATTAAAATCTATAGGGTACTTCCCGTTGATCTAGAATCATTAAATTTGTCAAGAAGTAAGGTCTCACAACAAAAATAAAGAAAAAAAAATAGTTAATTTATAAGTTATGTGAAAAAAATTTTTTTTATAAAGATATAGTAGGTAATATATTTTCGATGTGATAGTATTACTATATAGTAGGTAATATATTTTCTATGTGATAGTATTACTATATAGCAGGTAAAATATTTTCTATGTGATAATATTACTATATAGCAGGTAATATATTTTCTATGTGATAGTATTACTATATAGTAGGTAATATATTTTCTATGTGATAGTATTACTATATAGTAGGTAATATATTTTCTATGTGATAGTATTACTATATAGTAGGTAATATATTTTCTATGTCATAGTGTTACTATATAGTAGGTAATATATTTTCTATGTGATAGTATTACTATATAGCAGGTAATATATTTTCTATGTGATAGTATTACTATATAGTAGGTAAAATATTTTCTATGTGATAATATTACTATATAGGAGGTAATATATTTTCTATGTGATAGTATTACTATATAGTAGGTAATATATTTTCTATGTGATAGTATTACTATATAGCAGGTAAAATATTTTCTATGTGATAATATTACTATATAGCAGGTAATATATTTTCTATGTGATAGTATTACTATATAGTAGGTAATATATTTTCTATGTGATAGTATTACTATATAGTAGGTAATATATTTTCTATGTGATAGTATTACTATATAGTAGGTAATATATTTTCTATGTCATAGTGTTACTATATAGTAGGTAATATATTTTCTATGTGATAGTATTACTATATAGCATGTAATATATTTATATGTGATAGTATTACTATATAGTAGGTAATATATTTTCTATGTGATAGTATTACTATATAGTAGGTAATATATTTTCTATATGATAGTATTACTATATAGCAGGTAATATATTTTCTATGTGATGGTATTACTATATAGCAGGTAATATATTTTCTATGTGATAGTATTACTATTTAGCAGGTAATATATTTTCTATGTGATAGTATTACTATATAGCAGGTAATATATTTTCTATGTGATAGTATTACTATATAGTAGGTAATATATTTTCGCCAAATTTCGCAAAATTTTGTAAATATTTCAATAGGAATATTATGTGCCATTAAATGGTTATAAATGCCTAATCCTAGATCCTTTTTATACTTAAAATGACTCACTCTTATTATAATTTGTTAAGATTGTTGTTTTATATACACTTTATATTTCATATTGTAAAATCTCTTATAATCTACCAAAAAATCAAGTTTTCAAAAATTATTGTCGGGGTAATTGGAAGAAATTGCTCCTGTAGCAATAAGTCTGCCTTATGTACTGTACAATTAAAGTTGTCATATTAATAAGTAAATATTTTTGTTCAAAACAAAACAACCAAATTACACTCACGTATTTTCCTGCATTTGTTGCTGCACTCTAAAATGCAGGCTGATCTAAAGCCTTTAAGGGCCTCCCCGCCGACAACCCTCGCGCAGACGGGCACCTTCTCCAGAGGACAAGCATCACAAGCTTTGCAGCCGGTCATGTTGTAGCCGGAACTCCAGTTTCCGTTTGTAACGGAACCCACGGGTCGGTTCTGCCGGCGCTTGGTTTCGTTCCGACGCGCCATGCCCTGCAACGGCGAATTTGCGTAGCGGTTTCTCGTCTTCTTGGGTGCTGGAAGCATTCCTGTTACGTTGAGGGCCGCAGACTTGTGGTAAGCTGGCTGCGATCTATTTGATGGCGCCGGTGGTTGAAACTTTGGTGGCAGCGAGAACTGTGAAGTGGCGCCGTTGGCTGGGGGTGCTGCGTCATTTGTCTCGTTAGTGGATTCCTGACCCTGGATGCAGGGATGCAAGATAACTGAGGAAACAAATTTATGGTTTCTTAGATACGTATATAAATAAGTACAATTAAATTGAGTTCATAAACATCTAACAAACAAAATAAAAACATATTTATCAACCTAGAGGAATGAATGGCATGATCATGGCCAAAGGGCCATAAGAAAAAAAAATGCATTTTGTAAATAAGATATTTTCAAACTGCATATTTTAGATTTGTATCAAAATAAGTGGTATTTAAGTTTTCACTTGGACCTGTTCTATCAATTTAAAAAAAAATATTATAACTTCAAGCAAAGAATTAGTTAAAATTGTAATAATTCATTTTATTTTGAGTAGGTCCATGTTAAAACCTAAATTAACTCGCTCATTTTTGTCACATATATACGAGTTGCATGTGTGTGACAAAAATTAGTGAGTAACTTACTTGTTTATCTACTTTAGTGTACAAATACGTAAGGCAGAATTATTGCTACAGGAGCAAGCTTTCCCAGTCAACCAAAGCACCAAGTAATAAAATATATTATGTGTTGTGGAAAACTACAACAGATTGTGAAAAAGATTGCAAAATAGAATAAAAATTGATAAAATAATAACAAACTGCAAGCCAGCGACAAAAAGAAACAAATAATAAATATATAAAAAATGTATTGATATCTATATACACACATTTACATATACTGCGAGGATAAAAAAGAGGGATAGGATATAGGAGGACGATCAGGAGTTCAAAAGAATTTTTGAAGCGACTTTTGAATTTGTGAATTTATAGCTCAAGGATATTAGGATCCAACGTATTTCACAGCATTTATAATTAATTCTCAACTTCATATCCTATATTTCTCATCCCAAGTACACTGTCTGGCGCGTTAATAAAAAATGTAAATCAAAAATACTTTAAAATTGGAAAAGACTTTGAATAAATTCTTAAAACTCTTTAAACTTTTTATTTCTCTTCAACTCTTTAAATAAAAAATTACTGATTATAAATTCGAAACATAAACGGGCTTTTTCCTTATTAATTAAGTATAAAAATAAAAAAACAAAATTATTTTTGAAAAAAAAAGCATAAGAATTTCGAGGAATAGTTTTTATAAATTAAATTTTCATTTTATTAGTAATAAAAGTATTGAGAAAATTATTGGCAAATTTTTAAATAAAGATAACTCTATAACTGCTTACTACATTGCTATGTACTCTAACTGTGTCCGCGACTTCGTTCACGATTAGATTTTTAGAAAATATTATTAACGTAATTTCAAGGTTAAGTTTAATTTAATAACGTCATTTATTACAATATATATAAAAACACACATTTTGCGCGTTGCGCGCATAAAAAACAGGCTTATAAAAAATGGGCTACCATTCCAGTAAAAATATTTTTGTGTTGTATTTTTTTCGCCAATTCACACCAATCCTACAAACTTTATTATTATAATATATATATATATATATATATATATATATATATATATATATATATATGTATATATATATACATATATATATATATATATATATATATATATATATGATATATGTATAATAAAATATGTTACAATAAAATTTACACAGCCTAAATCTAAATTTACAAGATTAATTAAATTACAAATATTTACAACAGATTCAAATTGTAAAGAATTTAGGAAACGAACTAAGCATGTAACGAAAAATTGTATGTACAGAATATCAAAAAATTGTATACACAGAAGACGAGCGAAAACCATGTCTACCTGTATGTGTCTATCCGCATTGGGGTTGCTTACTCGAGCACTTACCCTTCTCCCACCACTTAATTCTGGCCATTCCCATTTCGCCAATGTATGGCGGGGTGGAAAACCTTATTGTGCGATTTAAAATATACATGACGCCCTCTTTTGGTGAATATAGGTACCATATACATTTGTGTAACTACTACACGAATAGTAGTAAATAATCCACATCTTTGTTGTCATTTTGATGCAATATAAATGAATTATTGTTAATTTTAAATAAAACTCCATCTGAATTGAGTCTGTAGTTTTTACTTGATGCGTAAACAAAAACACAAACAGACAAATAGACAATAATTCCAAAATTAATATTTATGTGTTTTAATGCTTTGTGTGGTTTAGGGGCACATAAAAATAAACAATAATATTTTTATGTGCCCCTAAACCATTCTTCTTCTTCTTGGTTAGAACTACAACCTATTACAGATCAAACCTGTCTCGACAAGCTTTCTCCAGTGGATCCGGGCAGCAGCAACCGCCCGCCAGCGTTGAATTTTTAAACGTTTAAAATCATTCTTGACACAATCGATCCATCTTGTGCGAGGTCTCCCTTTTTTTTTGTGCCCTCCACATTAGCAAAGGTCACTTTCTTGACCGGGTTATTATTTTCAAATCTAAAAATATGCCCAAGCCCAAGCTGATACGAAATGATTTAATGACTCAGACAATATTTGGTTGTTTAAATTTTCTACAAATTTCATGATTAAACAAAATTCTCCATTTGTTATTTTCTTTGGCAGGGCCAAATATTTTACGAAGTATTTTTCTTTCAATAATAAGAAGTCTATCTTCATCTGCTTTTGTTAAAGGCCAACATTCACTGCCATACAGAATTATTGGTCTAATAAGAGTAGAATAAATATTAATTTTTGTTTCCGGTTTTAAAAGTTTAGACTTTCAGAAAATTCCTTTGGCTGAAGTAACACCCATTAGCCATATACAATCTACTGTCAATTTCAGGCTTGATATGGTTTATATTAGTAATGACAGCACCAAGATATGTAAAACGATCAACACATTCGAAGACATAAGAATTTATCTGCAGTGGGAGGGAGGTATAAGATCTGATACTGCCCCTAAATCATAATTTTTGTAAATATCTTCGATTTGCAAATAAGCTAATCTTTCAGTTTAATTATGTGAATAGATTAAACATAATATATGAAATGTAATAAAAAAATTCCATTTAAAATCTGTGGGGTACAATATCTATCTGTTGCTTTAAGTCACAGTCCATCTTATGTTTAAGTCACAGTCCATCTTATGTTTAAGTCACAGTCCATCTTATGTTTAAGTCACAGTCCATCTTATGTTTAAGTCACAGTCCGTCTTATGTTTAAGCCACAGTCAATTTTATGTTTAAGTCACAGTCCATCTTATGTACAAATACATATTTAGGAGTAGTACTGAGGTTACATGAAGTGTGATGTGAATTAAAATATAAACTTCCAAGGCAAAACAAAACATAAACGTCATGGAGTAGACCTCTATCTAAATATAGTGTTAGGTTCCTTATTTTACTCTTTGCCACTTAAAATGTTATTAAGTTTTATCTTACAAAAGTCTAAAAGTTTTATCATATTATAAAAAGTGACAGTGGGTTGACTTACTGTAAAGGGGTTAAGTGGAATCATTAAGTGATATCAGGGGGCGTGTTACGGATATTCACATAGTAAGAAGACCTGCAGGCAGTCTCTGAGGGGTGTCGCGTTGTTATATTATATATATATGTATATATATATATATATATATATACATATATATATATATATATATATATATATATATATATATATATATATATATATATAATTGAAATATATATCATTATAAATACGGGCAATCAGCCCTGAAAAGGAAGCTTTGTATATCTAAACAATCTGTTTTTTCTTCGACTACTACCTGTTGGTCTGTGTAAGGTATTTTATTTCTTACCTACCAACAAATGAAAGATTCATTGGAGACATTCGCCTATCCGCCATTTGGGGTTGCGTTCTCTATGGGTAACCCATCCCCCAAAAGTATACGTATATACAGAGCTTACTGTTGAGAGTAGATTGTTAATGTTTACCCGGCTAGACTTTAATAACATTATGTTTTTAAAATAATTGAATGACGTGCTAGACAATGTTACATTTAGTGTTATATACTTTATTACACTACAAATAATGGTTTATGTTAAGTACACATTATATAAAAGTATTTCGAACTTATAATGTGTTTTAATATAATTATGTCACAGATCAACCGTCGTATCAGTATAAATTACGCAAGCATTCGATAACGTCTTTAATGTAAAAAATACTTCGTGAAACATAAATACGCATTTTACATGACAAGTATGTATTTAATAAATTCCGTAATTCAAATGATAAATATATCGTTATTAATTAAAGTCACGTACATTGCGGTCCACTGGTAAAACCCTCATGACCTTGACGGTCACGTGTCTTAAGAAAGGCGCAGTCGTCAAAAAATTCTACCATAGCAGTCGTATGGTAGAATTTTTTGAGTCGTTTGCAAAATCTTGAGAAACTGAAATCAACCTGATATTATAGATTGAAAATAATTATTTCTTTTTAATATTCCTTAATATTTAGATTAAAATTAAATCTTGTTTCCCTTGATTTAATAACAAAATTTGATGCAATCTGTGCATGTATGCAAAATAGCTCAGATATACACCTAAAATTGAACCTCAGCTACATAAACTAAATAGGTTGAATAGTTTCAAAATGGCGACAGATCAACTTTTAAAGGAATTCGCCAAAAAGTCATCTTAAAACTTATAAAGCACTTTTATTTAGAATATTTATCTAGAAATAAGAAAAACTTTCAAACTTTATTTCAACTTTACCCGCTGTATCTTGCATTTTATTATTTTCTACTTATTCGGTCGTAAAAAGCATCTCCATACAAAATTATTTCATTTTCATAAACATTTCTTTGAGAAACGATTAACATTTCTTTAAGAATTCCACATTTTAAGCGTATTTATAAACTGGAATTTAGCTAATTAATTAATCAATAATTATTTTTATCATGTGGTACGATAGTTACGCCATCTAGTGAAACATTGTAAAACAAATTTAACCTAACCAGCAACATCTTACAAAATTTCAACCAGAAGTAGCGCTAGGTGGCGTTGTTACTTCGCTGCGCGTTCAACAGTTCAATTCTCTAAACTTTGAGCCGGAAATGTTAGATCTTTGTTTTTGATCTTCGTAAGCCCGGAGCGAGCATGTTTATTAAGTTAATATAGTGATTGTAGTAGATTTAATAATATCGTGCGTGAAATGCAATAAATTTTGTGCACTGATAAAATATATATTTGTGCCAACAATATTTTAAATATCAAATTGGTTTGTTTACAAACATTCTCTTTTGGAATGGAGTACACATATATTATGTTTTTTGCACACTTTATTAGGTTGACCTGTAATTGGTTGACATTACTTTCCAATCGATACGACAATTTGAAACTTCTTAAATTTATACAATTCTAGTGAAAATATATCAATATGGTTACTATTGAGGTAATATGATAATGAACGAGGGAAGTGGGGGAAGTTCATATAACTTCCCAATGGCTAATCGTAAACCTGTCGAGTTTGGGCTCTCTTGACTTGTCTTTATGAGTCCTTGGTTTTATATTATAATATATTGGATCAATCGATGGACGAGGGAGATGGTTATTATTGAGGTAATATGATGATGAACGAGGGAAGTGGAGGAATTTCCTGTAAGTACCCAATGGCAAACCGTAAACCTGTCGAGTTTGGGCTCTCTTGACTTGTCTTTGAGTCCTTGGTTGTATATATATTATAATATATTGGATTAATCTATGGGCGAGGGAGATTGTCAAGGGAACTTCTTAAGGGATAACAGTAAACCGGCCGAGTTTGGGCTCGTTTGATTTGTCTCAATAGGTCCTTTGATTTCAAAAGCGTGTTTTTTTAGTTTTATTAAAACTAAATTTTTTTTTATTAATCACAATACGCGGACTATATTTATGTGAATACAGAAGAAAAAGCTTCGAAATACTTGATGAATTGATGACTAAAGCATAATATTTTAAAGACTTTGAAGACCATATTTTATTATATTACTTTCTCTGGAGAAATTTAAAACTATTTTCATGAAAATCATTGCTTTACTTAACGTACCAACGTTATCATTTTTTTAGGAATCTTTAATATTTTTTCAAGGGTTATTTTTGGGCATTTTGTAGACAAAAAAATAATTGTTATTGCCTTAATTTTAAGGTTTAGCCTTTTTGGAAAGTAAATTTGAATTATTGTGCACAGAATGGCACTAAAATTTAAAATGGAGCATTTATAGAATCAACCGTGTGCCTGCTTGTCTGTTCGTCTCTCAAATGTAATTTTCTCGAAAATCATTTCACATAAAAACTTAAAATTTGGCATAGTGGCGGACAGCTTTAGTCAATGGTGGTTGCAGGAAGTAGTCGTGGATTGCAATTGGACAAAAGTTACGTTAAAAAATTTGAATTTTTATTTTGGGGGACAGTTTTGAGGGGTGATTTTTTTTGTTAACGACTTGAGTATCAAATGAAAACCCATTAAGATGCAAGTACAACAATTTACAATTTGTTTTCTTTTTTAATGTATTTTTTAAAGACTAGTCGAGAGAATCTAAGATTATACAAATCAAAGTATACCAGCAATGCCTGGAATAGTATTTAGAATTTCGTAGTTCGACAAGAAACACTGATAATTTCCTCAATTCTATTCATTTGTACATCTATCTATCATAATCTACACTTTTAGATCTATGTGTTAGAATTTGGCAAGTGGATGTTTCAGGTAGAGATCACGATTAATATACCGTAAAATTTACAAAAAGAATTTAATATGAGGATTAATATACCGCAAAATTTACAAAAAGGATGTAATATGATGATTAATATACCGCAAAATTTACAAAAAGAATATAATATGAGGATTAAAATACCGCAAAATTTATGAAAAAAATGTAATATGAGGAATATTACTTCTTTTACCTACACATGTAAAGTGAAGATAATTTTTTTTTGGAAACCCTCTTCGCGAAATATTGACTTTCAAAATGACATGCAATATGGGTATACGTTGCACGTCATTTCGTGAATATCTTAAACTTTTTGATTTTTTTAGTTATTAGAAAAAATTGAATCAAATTCAGTGTGTATTTGGCATATATTTTTTTTGTGAAAACTGCCACCATGACAACGAATTTCTGAGAACCGGTTCAAAATTTCCGTATTAACTTAATATTACCTACGCTACGGGGACGATACCACACTGTTTGCAAGTAGCGCTTAACATATGGAAGAGCTCCTACACAGAATTTAATGTGTCAGTCTTAGTTTTGGTCTCAAAATAAATCGCAGCAAAACCAAAATGATGATTATCGACCGTGCAGACAACAATTCGCCAGAGGTTATAGAAATAGCAAATTGT
The DNA here is from genome assembly GCA_039881145.1 of Druceiella hillmani. Classification (NCBI taxonomy): domain Eukaryota; kingdom Metazoa; phylum Arthropoda; class Insecta; order Lepidoptera; family Hepialidae; genus Druceiella; species Druceiella hillmani. The sequence goes on from JAYKKI010000069.1 coordinate 9,344,933, forward strand.
AAGGTAGTTCAATCATATATATATATATATATATATATATATATATATATATATATATATATATGTATATGTGTATATATATATATATATATATATATATATATAAATGTATATATATATATATATATATATACCTGGGGGCGCTCATATGAAATAATGGCGGCTGTATAAATGAGATCAAGCGGCGTATGGCGATCTCCAGGTCAGCTATGGATAAACTGAGGAAAATATGGAGGGACCGAAACATCACCAAAGTCACCAAAACTAGACATGTCAAGGCTCTCATATTCACCATGTCCCTCTGTGCTGCTGAAACATGGACTCTACGAGAAAGTGAGAAAAAAAGGTTCGATGCCCTTGAGTTGTGATGTTATAGAATCGATATATCGTGGATCCGTACCAATGAGTCCATTCTTCGAGAGCTGGGCATCAAACAAAGACTATCAAGCACAGTACAAGCTCGTATTCTCACTCTTTCGGACCTATAACACGGCGCGAATGCAAATCCATAGAGGGCCTTGTAGTGCAGGCCAAAGTCGAAGGGATCAGACCACGCGGCAGATTACCAATAAGGTGGACAGATCAAATAAAGAAGACCTTGAACAGACCACTGCACGAATGTACAAGGAAAGCGAGACTTCGCGAAATGTGGCGTTGCATTGTAAAGCAGGCCACTAATGTCGACGTGACGACCACGACCAATCTGCAAAGAGTGTAACGACAAAGAAAAAAAAAGAAAAAACCCTAATATTTTCTGCTCTGTATAACAAAGAGAATTATGGGTTTTAATTATAGAAACGTTTGTTACAATCTGTATACAAGGAAACTTTTGTAATATCGAGGTCGATTTTTATCCTTTGGGGATACCTTACAATTAAAGTCTTTAACAGCAATCCATGACTCTTGAGGAATTGAAGGCTCATATTCGAAATATTTCCCGAAACACTTGTCAGTTGGTAATTGAACATTTCCGCTCCAGGTTGCAGCAGTCTCAAAAAAATGAAGGATGTGATTTTTAAGAAATAAAATCCCAAATTGTGTAATTTAGAATCAATAAATATTTTTTCTTTATATAATTAGTTTTTTTTTATCATCGTATGAAATGTTAACGGACTTTTGGACCACCTGTACTTGGCTACACATCCGGCTAGGAAATACCTGTATAACACATTGTCGTATCTTAGACTAGACGAGCAGTTTATTGAAATGCAATCGAAGACAATAAGGTTGTGGGAATAAGGCCACATTCATATCCATGTTCACATCACGTAACTCATATACTCGCCGGCATTCACCTAAATGGCACACAATGCAATACATGCACGTCTCCGCATTCTGATCGCTGCGCGTGACGCGCGCGACAGATGCACTTTAATGCGAGAATGCAGGTGGGATCGCGTGAAGATGCCACATGGGTGGAGCGCTGATGTCACCATGTGCATTATCTACAGCACCGAGATATTAAAGATGAGAAATGCTTTTTTGAATTAGTTGATTATGAACTTTGAAAAAGTTATTCAATTTAAATCAATCTGTTTGCGTGTCTGTGGTGGAATCTGTGGTGCTCGCTATTTTTAGAAATAATTATTTATTTTTTAATGACACCGCAAAAAATTGTATTCATGTGTCTATTTTAATGTGCTATTACTAATATGATTCAATAAAAGCCTGTTAAGTATGAATGGAACTCGCTAAATGAGAGTTCCAAGTACATACAAATATTGTAAAATTTAGTGGTACGTATTTTTTCTATAAAACTATTTATAAATATTATTTTCCATTACGTAAATAAACATACTTCACTAGTGTAAAAATATCGCGAATTTCTCAAAAAATTAGGAATCTAGAATCATTATGATCGATCATAATGATCCATTAAAATCAAGAAGAACATTCGATCATAATGATCCATTAAAATCAGGAAGCCATCAGTTTTCACTATATTGTTTAAATATACTAAAAACTACTGAACATTTTAAATTCTGCAACTAGATTTTTAAATCGCTTTCATTAACCAGTTAAGTTCGAAATTATTTAAAAATAAAAGAAAAAACACAAATAAAAAAGCGACTATAATTTTGAAATAAGTTATAGTCGTTTCTGATATCAGTATCTTTTCTCAGCTGATAAAATATTGATGATAAACTGGAGTCCACTTCTTCGACACACTTAAATTTAATATTCTCCGTAACAAAAGGTTATTTATAATATTTTCTTCGTTTTTAAGTGTCACGCCAACGTAGGATTTTTTGCTCCAGTAATAAACTAAGTCGCACTGTTACAGAACTTCATTCATCTGTATTTTTTGTTTCCTCAACTTCATTCTTTAAAAACAACTAAAGATTTAGTGTATTTTAATTCTTACATTTATAATAATATAATATACTAGCGTGACCCGTGCGAAGTCTTCGCATTATTTATTCCATTATGAAGCTCAGATGACAGATCAAACAAATATTTTACTAAAATTGACATATAGAGGCGCAAGTATCAAAAGCATTGAGCTAAAGCGCCACTTTATTTATACGTGAGTGGATTTGAAATTAAACAAAAATTTTACCGACCGTCAATCATATTGACGTTGAGCCGTTAGATGGCAGCATTGCTGTTTTGTGTATATAATTTTAATAATTAATTAATTTGCAAAAACAATAGCAATAATAAATTTTTTAGTTGTGGATGCCGGTAGAGCAAGCAATTATCTAAAAAATGATATATAATTTATGTGGATTAGGTGTGAGGTGTTTTCTAAAAAGGGAGTGTAACATCTTAACCTTAGCGTATTAATATATATGATGATGATGATGATATGATTCTTATTTATTACCTTCAATTGTTTGTCTTAATTTTAAATTATATTATTGTTTTTTACTGTCCTTTTTATTGACTGAGTTATTGATTAGTCATTTAAATTTAATTAAAATGTATCTAATTTGGAATAATATTATATAATAATTGTAAAACCTAATTAACTACATTGCGTCCACTGTTCTTGGTGTTGTCACAAAAAATTATATATTTTATCATATCTAATTGAAATAATAAAGTTGTGAAATTAATAGTGTGCCACAGTTGTGAAATTAGTATTGTGTTACACGAGCTATTCACCAATGACATGAATACTTGAAAACCTTTCCTTTAAGTACTTTTTCAGAACGCGAGTCACGATTCAGGAAAAAAATTAATAAGATAAATGACGTATTTACGTGGTACGGTTTATGTAATATCAACATTTTTATTTATATTATTATTAGGGATTATAAAATTGGTTAAAACGGTTTCACCTGATTTTTCGGTGTGCAGCGAAAGTGATACTTTTATCACTTATCTATACGAAATACAAATAATTCTAAATTTAAACGATCATTACCTTTTCTCTTATTTACGCATATATAAATAGAATGATTAAGAGCGAAAAAGTTTTCTGGTATGCAGCGAAAGTGATCATTTTATCACTTTTCTATACGAAACAAAAATAATTCGAAATGCAAACAATGCTTGTGTAACTTTTTCTCTTATTTATGTATATATAAATAGAATGATTAAGAGCGAAAAAGTTTTCCAGTGTACAGCGAAAGTGATCATTTTATCACTTTTCTATACGAAACAAAAATAATTCGAAATGCAAACAATGCTTGTGTAACTTTTTTTCTTATTTACGCATATATATAAATAGAATGATTAAGAGCGAAAAAGTTTTCCGGTGTACAGCGAAAGTGATCATTTTACACTTTTCTATACGAAATATAAATAATTCGAAATTCAAACAATGCTTGTGTAACTTTTTCTCTTATTTACGCATATATATAAATAGAATGATTAAGAGCGAAAAAGTTTTCCGGTGTGCAGCGAAAGTGATCATTTTATACATTTCTATACGAAATCAAAATAATTCGAAATGCAAACAATGCTTGTGTAACTTTTTCCCTTATTTACGCATATATATAAATATAATGATTAAGAGCGAAAAAGTTTTCCGGTGTGCAGTGAAAGTGATCATTTTACACTTTTCTATATATATATATATATATATATATATATATATATATATATATATATATAATATAATGATTGAGAGCAAAAGAGGGATTATCATTTCTGCTCCCCACTAACTCCATCTCTCTTCTGAGCTGCCGTCGTGGTACCCATACCATATATATTTTATGTAAATTATTGTCGATTGCGTCTCCATTAAGCACGCTGTGCGTCGGCGAGATGGTCGTACCTCTGTGTAAAACCATTATTTGTGTTGATTGTGAGTAGTTTCACAAATAGTTATTTGTTTAAATTGAAACTTTCTCTGGTATTTACTGTCATAAATCTTCTGATAACTTATATGGAATTAAATAAAAAATAATAATGAGCACTAATGTAATAAAAAATAATTTTCAAAAAGTTTAGATATTTTGTTTTAGGTATTAAGTACTTATTTAAAAAATCCAAAAAATTACATCATACACGTAAAATAAAAAAAAAGATGAGAAACTGTGTTTTGCTTTAATCTTTCTTTTTCATAAATACTACTTGCCTAATCTTGTAACAAAAACGCTTACAAAAAAACAATTTCTAATAATTAGTCATAGAGGGTTAGAGACTTTTTCGCAGATTTCATTGTCGCATATAATGCTTTTAAACATTGTTTTAATTTTGCTAAAATGGTTTAGTCTGTTTAATTAGAAAACTCTTTTGTAGTATGAATTTGTGGCAGAAAACGATTCACAACAGATAATAATTACTATAAACCATTGTAGTTTTCTGTAGATTTTCATTTTGCCTACAATATCTTCACGAATATCTCTATAATGGTTTAATAGCTTAAATATATGCGGCACAATTTAACACTCCACTAGAATAGTTAATGCTTTTTACCCGTGTTTATTTGATAGTTTAAATGATGGAAAGTATAATAGGTTTTTATTAATTACTATATATTTACTTTTATTCGTTTAAATATTCTTTATACATAAGACAGAACATAAGGCATGCATACATAACGACTAGATATGGGCGTTATCGGTTTTAAACACAAAGGTTTACACAACCGATATTAAGTTTTCATATCGATATTAAAAACCGTTTTCAAATATCGATATCAAATAACGTTGACTTAACTAACGATGAACACGTTTGGTCGGTGCGCTTCGGAAGTTTTGAATATGTAATATTTTTTATCTAAAGCGGAGCGCCAACCAAACACATTCAAAGCGAGATTGATATTCACTTTGTCTGTTTTTCGTGCTCGGGAGAACGTATAGTTGAATAGGGAGGTAATGGATATCGTGCAGTTTGTTGCTTAGGTTGGTTATGGATTTTGTCGTGTTTTTATAAGTTTTCGCTTCTTCGTCGTTTGAGTATACAGAGGTAGAATGGTTGAGTTCAGCTATTGTTATAATGTTTGCCTATTTGTGGGGTATCGATACGATACAAATAGGCAAACATTATAATTTTTAGATTTGAACGCTACTCGTTCGTAGTTACGTTTTGATATACTTGATTCATTCCTAGTAACAACATCCACATACTTTGTAAAAATATTATACGTATGCATATATACCGTACGTTCATATAAATAGCACAAATTATACGATGGGGAGAATTACCTACCGGTCTAGGCCCTTTTTATATATTTTTAAATATTATACGTATACATATATACCGTGCGTCCATTTTAATAATACAAATTATACGATGGCGAGAATTACCTACCGGTCTAGGCCTTTTTTATATTTTTATATGTTATACGTATACGTATATATCGTACGTCTATCTGAATAATACTAATTTTACGATGGCAAGAATTACATAAGGGTCTAGACCGGTAGGTAATTCTAACCATTGTCTAGGCCCTTTTTATATTTTCATATATTATACGTATACATATATACCGTACGTCTATCTGAATAATACAAATTATACGATGGCGAGAATTACCTACCGGTCTAGGCTCTTTTTATATATTTTCATATATTATACGTATACATATATACCGTACGTCCATCTGAATAATACAAATTATACGATGGCAAGAATTATGCGATAGGCCTTTTTTATGCCAAATCCTAAAAACTAACAAAATTTTCTTCTTTTTATTAAATTTGTGTGATTTGTGACATTTATACCGTTTGTACAAATTTGTTACTACTTTAATGAGGAAGTTACACCATATTTTATTTTATGAGCGCCCAGATATCGAGAATTATTGATGTTAATCGCTTACTTTTTGAGGATTATTTGTATGTCGTAATACTGTTTTTATGGTATAAAAGCGAAATCTTGTCTCTAAACACGTTTTATCAATGACAGGAAGTGCGTAAAACATGAAATTTTTTTTATTTGTATATGCCCAATGACGTAAAAATTACGAAACTAATCGAACAATAGTTACTGTAACGTAACGTAAATTTATTTTGCATTATTTTTCGACACGTAAGCTGATTATGAAAGCGACTTATAACCCTTATTCTTGTAGTGTTAATTGCGATGTGTTTATCAAAATGGTCCATACAACATATGTCAATTGAACGCAATCTGATGTTATGTTCGTATTCACCGAGTACACGACAACGTTGTTTAACGTTCAAGACTTTATTGTCTCTGTCAATGTTATGTGCTACGATAGTGTTTAGAAAATTAAAAAAAATAATATCTTGACTATTATCTATTAGATATTATTTTATACTGTGTAAACAGGAATATAAGAAGCGTTTGTTTTCGATACAATTACATTAGGTTTTTCCAGTATAAGTACATTTTAACGAAAGTGAAAATTTCATTGTATTTTTGTTTGAGACAAAAGAATACACGTACAAAAGAGGTATTTAACAAAATATAATGATTCATTATATATATATTAATATTCATTATATATATATATATATATATTAATATTCATTAATAATAATATATGTAATTCACGAATATCTTAATAAAAAACGTTCGCTTAAAAAGTGCTTTTGTAATTGATAAACAGCTGTCCAATTTCAAGTTACAAAGGTCTTTCAGAGGTTTATTTTTATTATTCCACTTTTACACGTTGTATAGTTTTTTTTTATATATTTATCAATTTGTGTTTGTATTTGTATATTTAGTATTTATGACCTAAACCATGTCAGTTAAGTTGAAAAATTGTAATATTTTTTTTTCCTAACAAACGCAATTTGTGTTATTAAATGTAATTTAATTTGAAAATAATTTAAATGAATTGGTTAAAAGAATTAAAGTTATGAAGTTTACTTTTTCTTCAATACGACGGTTGTACAGTATTTTTTTGGTTTAACTCCCAACTTGCTGTTGGAAATATGTTTTCTCTCCGTTTAGTATTTTTACTGCCATGAAAACTTGCATTTCTTTTCGTTTAGTATTTTTACTGTCTTGAACCTTATTAATTTATTTGTTTAGAAATCTTACTTTGTATGCAGATGAATACATGTCATATTTACTTTGACTTTAAAAAAAATTATCTTCTTACTATTTTCTATTACCTTATGATTGTCTGCTATTCATTGTTTTCTTTTTTGAAAAGTAAAGTCATTGATTATATTAGATCTATCGACATTGAAAGTATGACTGAGAAATATTTTATGGAAAAAGTAAACAAAAAGTGTAACTAAGAAGTATAGAGCAAGACAAAAAGGAGGATTAGAGATATTATACATCTCGTGACTGTCTGTCTGTCTGTGTATGTGTACGTGCGCGCGCGCGCGTATGTTTGTGTGTGTTTGTCTGTGTGTGTGTGTGTGTGTTTGCAATCTTCTCCTCAATGCATTGGCAGATTTAGATGAAATTAGCCATCATCATTTCTAATGACCCAAGTAAGGTCACTCACTACTCAGATTATATCTTAAGACTATTTAGTTAATTAACAGCGACATCTTCATTCATCTTAAAATTATTAACAACCCGTGATCTCAGAACTCTAAAACATAGTTTTATAATTTTCCACTAGATGGCAGTATTTACTTTACTTTTAAGAAGTGTTTTTAATTACAACCACAATTATATTTGATAGCAACTGTAGTATCATACTTGTTTATTAGAATTGCCACTCCCTGTTCAGAGTAGGGTTTCACGATTCGATCCAATAATCTCAAGTATCGATAGAACATCATATGATATTTTTATATTTTAAATAGATACACAGGCTTGTATCGATCGTACCAGTACAACAGATAAATTATGTTTTGAAATTTGAAGGTGGATAGATTTAAATATGTCTTGATATCCCACCATCAGTTTACACCCGGACCGTTTGTCAAGAATATTATTTTTATAGAGTCTAAAATTTTAATATTGGAATTTGTAGTATTTTGTTATTTATTACAAAAAGCAAATGCCAAACACTATTTCAGAAATAATATATAGTCCATGAACAACAGAGGTAACGGTCTGATGATCGGTCAAAACACTGTTATATTTTTACCTACAATATTCATATCATATACTTTTTCATGTGTTTTGTTCACGTTATTCTATTTTAAATAAATAATAAATAAACTCAAAAGTCTTTTATTTTATGGTCGATCAATCGATATGATCTCAGTTATCGTATCGATATAGAGTTACGATCCGGATCGGTCCAAGATATCGATACAAAGGAAAATATTGTACATCTCTATTTCAGAGATAGAAAACATTTGAAGATCTTTCAATGCATAACATAGGATAATTTGTTTCGCGTGAAGAGTGGCTGAATTGTTGGTACATTTAAAAAAAATTTAAAAGTAAAAAAAAGGCAGAAGAGAAATGTTCACGTAGAGGCATTTGGTAATCATTATTTTTATTGTGTTCTTTAATTATATTTTTAAAAAATCAATCAACTTTTTTATTCAAAGCCAAATTAATTCTTATGTAAATTAAATGTAACAAAAGCAATACATTTATTGTAGTCGTTTATGATTGAGTTTGTTACTACTTTCTTACATATTTGATTGAAACTTTTACTTTATTGAGAATGATTGATTGTTATTGGATATTGGCTTTTTAGGTCAATCTATCGATACATATATATCTTTTATTGAGTGACGAGTACTATCTTGTATTTGGTAAGTAAATATATACGTGCCAATCTAGCCGGTTATTTTGCTTCATTATAACTATTAAATTTTTAATTAAAACTAAATATAGTTGTCACAAAGCAAAAAAAAAATAAATCATTATTGTCATTTAAGACGTTTACATATTAAACGACAACACAATAATATTTGTTGTTTGAAAGTATTTTTCTCAACAGATACTTAATTAACCGATAGTTGGCGCTAGGTTCAGTGCATCCAGTTTTTTTTATATATGTACATATGTATATAAATTTTTAATATAAAATTGAAATGTCCCATCTGTGGCTTTAAAATTAATATTAACGTCAAAATTCATTCTTTTAACACAAATTCAACAAGTAATCAATAGAACCATAAACTGCTCGATTCTGGATTAAAGAAAGACCGAAAAACTGGTGTCTTTTTAACCCAAAGGCTCTCAAATTTTAAATTAAATTTGCTAAAGATTTTTGGTTACTTTGATATAATAATTATAAAAAAAAGTTACGTTCAATAACATTTTCTAAACTTAAACTGTGTATTTTTTTTTTTCGAAATATTATTTTCCGAACAAATTTTTTTTAACTAGATAATACTTCTTTCTTTTTAGTCGATGTAATAGAATGTTACCTCGTGAACAGCCGGAGGTGTCCTGGAAATAATGCTCGCCAGCGGGGTTGGGGAGGAGATTTCCGTCGCATGCTTCTTGACTATTCTTCGTAATTAAATTCGCATTTTGGAAAAGTTGAATACGTCTTAAATTTTTCAAACAAATGCACAAGTATTATTAGTCTGACAAACGTGGTAATTGAAAGGAAAAAAAAAGAAAAAATAGTCAAAACTCGTTAGACTCGCACGCTTAACTAATTAGTTAGAACGTATTCATTGTGAAATAAGTCGTCTTTAGGAAAATTTTAAGTTCATTTCAGCCATTTAAAATTTTCAAATATAGTTACAAGTATTATTAGGCTGAAAAACATGAGATAAAGAAAAGAAAAATAAAGACACAAACAGTCAAAGCGAGTTAGACTTGTGAGTTTAACTAACCAGTTATGACGTCTCGATCGCACGACCATGCTAATCAGCAACAAAACTATGTCGAGTAGCAACGCAAATCTATATCCATTTGCAAATCAAAGGTTGAGCGCACACGATGCATTTCTATATTGACAGATTGATGATGGTTTCACATACCACATACGCAACGAAACATCTAGCATTCCGATATTTTCATCGGGTGTTCGCTTTTTAATCTAGAAGTACTACATTAATGTTCACTAGAAATTTACTACATTAATGTTCACTAGAAATTTACTACATTAATGTTCACTAGAAATTTACTACATTAATGTTCACGTCAAGCAATTATCGCCGATGGCACTTACATGTTTTTCGAGTCGTTAATTATGAATTTATTGTTAAAATCCAAAAATTAAAAATATGACGCATAACATTTTATTGTTTCTTTTTTACATACTGAACTTTTGTTTCTACCGAACAGTCAACAATATTATAACTTAAATCAAATAGTATACTGTATTAATGATAATGTCTTGTGCCAGTCTGGAATCCATACTATCTTACATACCCTGATATGATCGAAAGAGTGCAGAAAAGGTTTATACGTACTTTGAAATATCGCTTAAGTACGCCAAAAATAGACTATTGTAATGCATTGTACGCTTTCAAATACCGTACTCTCCACGAAATGCGTGTAGAACTCGGAGCAGTTGTACTTTATAATATTTGCCATAGTTGTTACGATTACTTTTACAGTTTCGTGTGCCAGGGAGAGCGACCCGTAGCTCCGCACTTTTCTATCTACTTGCCGCTCGCACTAATGCTGGTGCTCGCGTACGCAGGCTTTGTGATGATCACGCTGGAATATTTCATTCTCTGGACATATTTGCTAGCTCATTACTTCAATACAAACAGTCAATTAAACGGATACTATACAACCATTAGTCCTTTGAAAGCATTGGCACTACATTTTCTTTTTATACAAATCGATATAATATTTTTTTCTTTTTATTTAAATCGATACTATCATAAATAGGATGGTTATTACTATCAATTCTATTACTGATATCTATTATAGTGAAATTACGTGATGTAGTATTATTTCTACTTTCTTTAAGTTCTTTACCACGACCTAGGTTTCGTTGTATTACAACATCTTCAGGTGGGCTGTTGCTAACCTAGGTCGAGGTAAAGAACTTAAAGAAAGTAGAAATAATACTACATCATGTAGTTTCATTTAATTGTGAATAATGAATTTCTACAAAATTAACGCCAAATATATTCAATATTATAGTGAACTTTAAATGCAAGGCTGATTTCAATAATTTCAATATTTATTGTTTGTTTGTTTACCAATATTACTTGATTTATAATTTAATTTGATATTTTATAACATTTCTGAATATTTAATGTATTATACAAATATTTATATAAGACAAGATATATGTATGTAGAATATTATTTTGATGTGGGAATGTTAGGATACAGGTTAACATAATTCTTGAAAAACTTCCATTTTGTATCTCACTATGACTTGTATCTGTTTTTTCCTCATTGGTGATAAAGAAATAAATAAAATGAAGCAATTGAGTATTTACATGAAGCTACGAACCCTGTTCTAACCGAGCTACGAGTACCTCTACGAGTATTCTATATAATAGATATATATATATTGTGTATAATTTTAATTTTTTAAATATTGATCATATGCTCAACATAATTTTTTCCTGTAATTAATACCTCATCCTAACTATATATTGTCACTTGACATATAATTTCATCCTAAATTCAAGGGCTCAGGGGGACTTTTCGGTACTTTTTTTCGAAAACTAGTCCAGAATCGAACAGATTAAAAATAAATATAGAAAGTGGATAATTTTTTTTAGAAACTTAAAAATTAATCTTTCCATTTGATTATTTCGTCGTTACGTATCAGTTTTCGTATATGGAGATTTTTACCGCATTTTGAAAAACAATTTAAGTATTTTACGCGATGGTTGCTAAGAAATTTTTGAACAAACAAAGTTTAGAATATTGCGTGTTTTAAAAATTATATAGAGAAAATAGAATAGAATATTTCTTGGTGGACAAGCTGTTAGATTTCTATATATTATTTCTCAAAGGTGTTTTTTGTCGTTACACCCTATCTCCATTAATACTTCATCAAAACCACTGAATGTTTTAAAGATTACCTTTACCGCTAATGATGAAAAATAAACAAACAATCTAAAATGATTTTCTTAATTACATTTTTAAATTTTGAATATATAATTTGTCAAAGGAAATATTAGAAATAGTGCCATCTACTGAAAATCTGTTTAACTACAAGTCAGTCGTGCAAACAGTAATAGTTTAAAACAGCGCCATCTATTGACAATATCTTTAATTAACACGCACGACAGTCGCTCAAACAGTAATTATTTATAAACAAACATCCATTCATTGCCGCTTATTATCGCAAAAAAGTGCAACCGAATTAAATCAACGTCAAGCACAAGGTCAGATGCTCAAAAGAGCAGGATTTACCAGAATCTGTTTTTTCTCATGGACATTTAAACGTGGCTTTTTCACGAGTTCGTAGATTAAATTATATTTACGTTTATGTTAAAGATACAAATAGGCAAAAAGTGCATAATCATCACCTTTGCCACTTCTAATATTGTTTTCAAAGATATTTTGTGAACTAAGAAGTTTAAAAAAAACACATCTGCGAAAGCCAATATCTGGTTTTTTATGTTTTACAATACAAAACATGTTGTACGTGATAACATTTTTTTTACGACGAAACTTGTATTATCATTTTCAAAATAAAATAACTTTCGCTTACTTATTTTCACATTATATTACCGTTCAGTCAGTGACTTGCGAATTATTCGTACGGGCCAGCTAGTGTCCAAAATTTTAGCCCGATCCGCTTAAAAAATTTCTTAGCCATGCCCCTAAAAAACCGATACAGGAAAAAGCAAAGTTATTTCGTTGATAGGGTGTCCATTTTTCTTGCACTAAAATACTTTTTTGTTTTTAACCATATTGTTACTAGACAGCGGAACCAAATCATACGGGAGACCGTTCAGATGATAATAAGGTTACCAGATTTGTTTTATCTGCAAGGAACAGATGGTAAAAAAGTGAAAAAAATACAGGACTTCATAATTTAATATGGGGAAGTTATAGTCAATCCGAGTGATCTTAATTATCAATTATTGTTGTGTTCTTTAAGACTAATCGCTTGAATTGTAAGGCACATAAGGTAAAATTAAGATTGAAGTTGTTGGTATTCACCAAATAATTTTAACGAATCCGTAATAGAAAATGGCGTATTTGCAACTTCCTGATTAACTCATGCGTTTTTGGCGCCGAAGCTTCTTTAATTTATATTATATTCTACGTATTTGTCATAACAATGTTACATAATGTACCAATATTTTAGTACAAATTAATAATGACAATACACAATCGTACAAATTCGGTAGAAATAAAACCAATATGTATGAAATACAAAATTTAGTTCATTAGCTATATTTGTACGTCATAAATGAGCAAGATCATCAAAAGTTAATATTAAAGAATTTATATTTTTCTGTCTATATGTTCGTCATGTCTACTGAGCAGAAAAAGTCAATACTTATGATAAGCAGAACGCTTTTCTAACACGATATATTTCGTAATCTAAGATTGTTTCAGTAAGCATTATCAATCAAGAGACATCTTCATTATCTTTTACACGTTTTTTGATTTAGTCAATACATTTTTCCCGACTAATTTCTTTTATCAAACGTATCGATTAGTTTAAATGTTTTTAATGACATACATGACAATTGACAATATCATCACAAGAAACGAAATACAATACGAAAAAGGTGCTAAAATTAGTGGTAGGTAATTATGAATTATTTCCATAATCGAATTACCTATTAAGAAGATACTTGTATAACCAATTGTGGATTAGTAATCGAATGTTCATCTCATTACTAATACTTGTAATTACTTATTCTGATGACTGATTCCAAGTCCAAAGCAATTAGTATTCATCTAATCATATCAAATACATTCAACATACGTTAGCTGTTATAAATTACTTGTTCGTGTTTGTAACTAATAATCGCAATAGAGATATCTCCAGACATATTCATAATCCAAATTTCATTAGTATTATTTGTAATCGACTACTGCTAAAAAAGTAATCGACTACCGCTAAAAAAAGTAATCGACTACCGCTAAAAAAAGTAATCGACTACCGCTAAAAAAAGTAATCGACTACCGCTAGAAAAAGTAATCGACTACCGCTAAAAAAGTAATCGACTACTGCTAAAAAAAGTAATCGACTACCGCTAAAAAAGTAATCGACTACCGCTAGAAAAAGTAATCGACTACCGCTAAAAAAGTAATCGACTACCGCTAAAAAAAGTAATCACCTACCGCTAAAAAAGAAATTATAAACCGTATTGCTATAATTGAATACAATACGTACTTGTGGAAAACGAATATGTCATAATCAATTATAAATAAGTTTACCATTATCGGTGCTAGACCTGTTTAAATATTATTCTTTCTGGTGACGCTTGGTTACCCTACGCAGGTCGACGCCCGCGTGTAGCTCCGCTGCATAGTCAGTGGAATGTCAACTGATGTTGAGTGCAATTGACGTGAGTGAGAGACAGAGAGAATGAGAGATAGAGAAAGAGAGAATTATTTGTTATCTGTATATGCAGTAATCGATTCAGTAATTTCCATAAGTGAATGTGAACCAACAATCATCGCTTGGGTAACATCCATTACGGTATTAATGAGCGACCGGGGACAATAAACATTTCAACGGTATCAGATAATGAGCGTTCTCATCTCGATTCGTATTATCAGTAAACTTTAAATAAGAAATTCAGCTACTTTCGCCGCCAAATCACCGCTGAATTGGATATATTTATGACTTGATTTGTTTGTATTGTACCTATACATCCATCTCGGGACTGCTATTTATCTCCAATATCAAACATATACCGTACTTGGCAAACTATAAATTGCTATGTATATGTACATACATGCATGAATAGATACATACAAACACACACAAACACATATATACATGTGTATGTGTGTCTGTGTATGCGGTGTGTGTGTGTGCGGGACTGCGATTTATCTCCAATATTAAACATATACCGTACTTGGCAAACTAAAAATTGCTATGTATATGTACACACATGCATGCATAGATACATACACACACACACACACACACACATATATATATATATACACATGTGTGTGTGTGTGTGTGTGTATTTTGTGCCTCACACGGACGAGGAGACGAAAGTTATAAAGTCCAAGATTAATGACTTATCGGCATAATGTGAAAGATGGAAGATGGGTGGAGTTAGACAATTCTGCACACGCTCCTAACACAGAAATGTTTGATGTTTACTGGGATCGGGTAGAATCAAATATTTTAGAATTCTATTAAACACAGAAGGAAAACAATTTTTATACTGTTTGTAGAGCAAGGAAGCGAAATAATTTTTTTTTAGAATTTTTGCCATACCAAAAGCAAAAGAATTCTTTTGGAATGTTTGTTTGTTTGCATATTTGTCAACTCGTTAGAGCGTCACTCACAAACTAATGGATCAATTTAAATTCTGAACTTTTGATATTATTCTAGTAAAATAACCATGATCAAATATGGTTCTTTCACTAGAATAATATTTGAGGTTCAGAATTAAATTTTAGGCTACTTTATGACCTGCCTGAATATTCACCAAGGAACTCGGAATTTAAATAATGGCACTAGCACTATTAGCAGCCGAAGTATCGATGAATAGAAATTATCTGACTGTCACGATTGGGCTTAAAGTTCAAGCTATAAGTTACTTTTACACCGATCAAATCAAATTTATGGGAGAAATCTCCACGATTTTAAAGAAAAATCTACGCCAGTGAAACGGCATGTAATAGCTAGTAATTTATTAATTTGGAGAAACATTGTGTTAACCAGAATTGAAATCTGAATTAAAGTTTTAAGCCATATCGCTTAAAGTGTCAAAACTATATATAAATACATTTCTTCAGAGTTTCAAACGTGATCGTTAAGAAAGTTGTGAAGCTGGTGACTTTAGTAAACCAGGCACAGAAGTTAACTAAAACTTTGTGGAATACATGCATTTTTTACCTTCTTTTAGAATTTTTCCTAAACTTGGCATCGTGAAGGTATTGTTATCAATAACTGATTTTGATTTTGCTAAATCCTATTAGAAAAAGGAAACTAAATTCGGTGTCAACGTTTTACAGTCAAACGTTATCACATAACAATTTTTGATTCCTTGTGCCATAATATTATCATTTTTTGAAATCACTTTAGTAGTTTAGTCTGTACGAGAAAACAAACTTACTCAAATAAATACACACGCAGCCTGTGAAGTTTATAACGTTATATACCTTTCGATTCTCTCTGGATCGAGACTAATCTAAGGACATCTCATTTATTGAAATCACTTTAGTAGTTTAGTCTGTACGAGGGAATAAACTTACAGACTACGCACATACAAACATATACAGCCTGTGAAATTCATAACGTTATATACCCTAGGTCACTCTCTGGATCGAGACGAATCGAAGAATACTTCATTTATTCAAAATCCCTTTAGTAGTTTAGTCTGTACGAGGGAATAAACTTACAGACTACGCACATATAAACATATATAGCCTGTGAAATTCATAAGGTTATATTCCCCAGGTCACTCTCTGGATCGAGACAAATCAAAGAATACTTCATTTATTCAAAATCCCTTTAGTAGTTTAGTCTGTACGAGGGAATAAACTTACAGACTACGCACATACAAACATATATAGCCTGTGAAATTCATAACTTTATATACCCTAGGTCACTCTCTGGATCGAGACAAATCAAAGAATACTTCATTTATTCAAAATCCCTTTAGTAGTTTAGTCTGTACGAGGGAATAAACTTACAGACTACGCACATACAAACATATACAGCATGTGAAATTCATAACGTTATATACCCTAGGTCACTCTCTGGATCGAGACGAATCGAAGAATACTTCATTTATTCAAAATCCCTTTAGTAGTTTAGTCTGTACGAGGGAATAAACTTACAGACTACGCACATACAAACATATACAGCCTGTGAAATTCATAACGTTATATACCCTAGGTCACTCTCTGGATCGAGACGAATCGAAGAATACTTCATTTATTCAAAATCCCTTTAGTATTTTGGTCTGTACGAGGGAATAAACGTACAGACTACGCACATACAAACATATATTGCCTGTGAAATTCATAACGTTATATACCCTAGGTCACTCTCTGGATCGAGACAAATCTAAGGATACTTCATTTATTCAAAACCACTTCAGTAGTTTAATCTGGTCAAGGGAATAAACTTGTTCACTACATACATACATAGCCTGTGAAAATCATAACGTTATATACTTACGATACTCTCTGAATCGAGACGAATCGAATGATACCTCATTTATTGAAATTATCTCATTGAAATTCATAACGTTATATATCCAAGGATAATACCTCATTTGTTGAAATTATTTTAATACTTTAATCAATTAATAATTTAATACTTTAATTTCTGGATCAAGACGAATCTAAGAACATTTCATTTATTGAAATCACTTAAGTAGTTTAGTTTGTACGAGGGAACAAACTTACTCACATACATACATAACCTGTGAAATTTATAATGTTATATATCCTAAAATTCCCTTTGGATCATAGTATGTACGAGGAAACAAACTTAGTCACATTCATACATAACTTGTGAAATTTATAATGTTATATATCGAAACGCCCCCTGAATCATGATGAATCTAAGGACACTTCATTTGTTGAAATTACTTTAGTAGTTTAGTCTGTACGAGGGAATAAACTTACTCACATACATACATAACTTGTGAAATTTATAATGGTATAAATCCCAGAACTCCCTCTGGATCATGACGAATCTAAGGACACCTCATTTGTTGAAATTACTTTAGTAGTTTAGTCTGTACGAGGGAATAAACTTACTCACATACACACATAACTTGTGAAATTTATAATGGTATAAATCCCAGAACTCCCTCTGGATCATGACGAATCTAAGGACACCTCATTTGTTGAAATCACTTTAGTAGTTTAGTCTGTACGAGGGAACAAACTTATTCACATACAAACATACATACATAGGTTGGGAAATTCATAAACCTTTCTATGCTGCAGTCGATTAATTAAGTACTGCGGAGAATTGTCAATGCCCCGTGGTACGTTCGAAGCAGTGACCTACACCGTGACCAACATAATAAACCAGTTCTAGAAGCAATAAAACATATATAACTAGCCATGCCATGCGATTGTAGAATCATATAAACCCTGATGATGGAATCTATCTTCACTGTGGAAGATATGCGACGATGTTCCAAGAGAACTAAACCTCACGTTCTAGAACTCGATAGTCCTATAGCAACTGCTTCACTCATGGGATGATTATAAAAATTAAACAAAAGTCTTTAGTCGATCTCTTTTAGACTTGTCGTGATTAAGGTGGTGTTTTAGTCAGTAAAACTTCCAAATAAGCCATTTGCATGATCCAATTTGGGTACCTTTTGATGATTTTCCTCACCTTCAATTTAAGATTAAAAAAACCTCGTATCTACATAACTGGTCTTAACTAAATCTATACCAATTTTTGTCATTTATTCTGATTTTTCTAATACACACAAGTGAAGCCGCGGACAAAAGCTAGTATTCAAGTTTAAAAATAATTTTTTATTTTGTATCAAAGGATCACACAACATGTGCACATTACGTACATAACCTATTCTATTAAAAGCCTCTCACAGACGGACGTACAGACAGCGTTGTTATAACAAAGGGACAATTTGTGTATAGAACCCTAAAGAAAACCAAATAACTTGTATTATCCAATATATATCAATGTAATATTATTCACATACCTCACCCCCTCAATACGATATTATGCTTTAGCAGTGAGTAAAGAAACCATACAAGGCTGCAACCCTGCAAATTGTTTTTAATGCATTTCTGTAAGCGGATGAAGAAATAAGGGTTGTGCCAAAAAGTAATAGATAATTAATAAAGAAGTCTATTTATTATTTTAACTACCAAGAGCACTATTCATCTATAGGCTATCTTCCAAGGGCTTAATAACCACGTGTTTTCCTATTTTCCATTTCCTATATTTCCAACTACCAAGAGCACTATTCCTATATTTCCAACTACCTATACTTTTCCTATATTTCCAACTACCAAGAGCACTATTCATCTATAGGCTATCTTCCAAGGGCTTAATAACCACGTGTTTTCCTATTATCCTTCCAAGGGCTTAATAACCACGTGTTTTCCTATTTTAACTACCAAGAGCACTATTCATCTATAGGCTATCTTCCAAGGGCTTAATAACCACGAGTATTCCTATTTACAGTGTAGACCAACAAAAGCTAATTATAATTTTTTTGTATGATAGCTTGATATGGTTCAATCTGGGTTTCTCATACAATAGGGTATTTGAAATTTGTTGTAAAAGCATTAAAAATTATTTCCAACGCATCCGATAAACCTGCACCTCTAATATTTTCTCTGAATTTTGTGTTTTAAGCTAAAAATAGACTTTTATTCCAGTCATGCAAAACTATGCGGTGAAATTTTAACGAAGTGTTTTGACACTTCGTTATGAAAATTCTATGGTGCCTTACACAAATAACTAAATTGGAAAGGGGA
The DNA here is from genome assembly GCA_039881145.1 of Druceiella hillmani. NCBI lineage: Eukaryota > Metazoa > Arthropoda > Insecta > Lepidoptera > Hepialidae > Druceiella > Druceiella hillmani. The sequence continues at coordinate 9,364,732 of JAYKKI010000069.1, forward strand.
GGCTCGATCTCTTTCACACTTCGTCATTCTATAATAACAGCACACCCCTGACACTCCATACAAGCGAACTGATTTAATTGCCTACACTATTACATACGTAATCGCCTATCCGTATCCGTACGTGTGTGTGTGTGTGTGTGTGTGTGTAGATTAATGTAGGGCTGTCAGCAACGTGCAGGTAAAGAATGTTTACTATTACTACATATCGGTCTAGATCGTTGCGGACAATCACGCCGATCGAGTGAGTTGACGCTATACGTCAGCAGTTGATCGAATGACTGTCTTGACAGCACGCTGGCGCAGTAAATTTGTACTGAGGCGCACGTCTTTATTATTACCGAATTGTAAAAATGAAATTATGTAAATAAATATTTTATACCATACATTTAGTTGAGTGAAAGTGATTTGATAATAATAATATTAGGATAGAATTTGAAAAAAGGTACCTAGTGTGGATCCTAAAAACTGTTGTAAAATTTGTTCATTTATAAATGTGATACCCTGGAATAAGGTCTTCGTTGTACTTTTGACTCTTAATAAATCATATAAAAAGCCTATTGCAGACACTACAAGGATACGTTTCCCAACCACATCGCGTTCAAACAAAACAATAACTTTCAAGATCTTTTTGTATTTTAAAACTGCTCAGTGACATGTTTGTAGACATAAAATTATAGGTAACCAAATAAGTTGGTGATACAAAACAAAATTATTTACAATAAACAAAAAGAGGGAGACAAAACAATCTCCTATTCTTAGTGATTTTATTGCTTTGTAAGAAATCGTACACAGCGCAATAACGGAACGTTATATTGAATTATTATAAATTATCAATTAAGACTGAATTACACAGTTAAACTCGACCAAACATCGCAAAATTGAACCAATACGCACGCGTACGCAGCAAGCGGCAACCTGGGATTGCTATCTGCTGGTGACGTTAACTGGCGGGGGGAGGTGAGCGTCGCTTCTTTACGTAGTAATCTAAATATATTATTTCTAAAAGGTGTTTTTTGGTCGAGCGGCTCGATCTCTTTAACTACTGCACCAAAAAAAATAAAAAAAATACTCACTTAAAGCTTATGTTTTCTACTTTGGGCGAAAAATATAAAAAAAATCGAAAAAAATCTTTTTGTTAATAAAAAAATTAATTTTTATAACAATTGGCATGAGCGCCATCTGTGGGCGACACATCAAATATCTTACCCAAATTGTATACTTGGAACACGCTAGATGGCGATATAGTGCGAAGACTTCGCACGGGTCAGCTAGTAATCAATATTCTTTGATAACAGATTGATTTTGTTAATGGAATTCAGCGTATTAGATCGCGCTGTTTTACACAATTACTTGAATTTGGCCATATTTAATATATTCGTATAATTGATCCGTACGTGTATTTTGACGTCACACGTTCTGATTGGTGGATAATTTATGTGTCGGTGTTTAGTGACGAAATTTAAAACACAATATTATTTTTGATTCCAATCATTAAATATAAATATTTATACCCGATTTATTGCATTCAAACATCATTAATAAATATTTTTAACCCAAAAACTATTACGTATATTAAACTGATATTTTGTAAACATGTTTCAAATATCCTATTAAGAAGAAAGGATTTTATGAAGGTTTCTCGGTTCAGAGCCTTGAGCGATGGCACAGAATTTCTATACCAAATTTCGCTTAAAACGATGAATAAAAAATACAACCAAACAGATAGGTATATCAAGATACAGCTAGGTAAAAACAAAAATACATAATAAAAGAAAATACAAATATAGCTAGATAAAAAAGGGTACGGTTGGGTAAAAAGAAAGCTACAACTAGATAAACAGAAAGATTAAAGTAGTCAGGTAAAAGTTGCATAGACAATTACAAATGTCTCTCAATTCGATATCTTGTCACAGATCCAGATGCACTAATGGACATTCGTGTCACCGAACGCAAAGACTCGCGGAAATCCTGGGCAGATCCAACGGGGCAATTACGTAATTAGTCCCGAAGTTTCGGTTACATCATTACAGATCGCACGGTCGGATCGTATGTCAAACCTAATTTAGTCGTAATTGTACTGGCGATTTCTAAATTAAGCCTTAATTGGCGTCCAACGGCGAAGCTGCACGATATCGCTTCCGTCGTTACGTGCGTATGATAACACTTTATCTTTATGTGCTGGCAATAAAACTGATTAAAATATTAAAAAAAAAAACTAAAAGAAAAGCAAGAACGTAGAAGCAGATGCATGATAATAGTGTACTCGTTGATTAATTACGCATTTTTACTTAACAAAGTACGAAGATAATATTGAATTTTAATATTCATTAAAATGTTGTTAATATAAATTAATTTCATTTTTCCTTGAAACCGTATATAAGTGTTATTTAATCGACGTAGCAAGCCAGCTTCTATGCGTTTCGGAGTATAAAATAAAACAGTTATAACCAATCAAACCTTTTCGTGTCTTGTCATGTTCTGGAGGCGGGTACATTATCCCAACAACAAGTTACACTGCGTCAACATCAACAAGTTACACTATTTTAACGTCAACAAGTTCCACTATTTCATCATCATCAAATTACACTATTTCAATGTCAACAGGTTACATTATTTCAACGTCAACAAGTGACACTATTTCAACTATAACGTGCCCCGCAAACAGGACGCAGGGCGGTATCAACAAAACGTTATGACGCGACGCGGCGAACTCCTCATCGGTTTTGAATATTGATCGATACGAATAGTATAACACTGGAAATTTAGTGTTTTCTTAACTTTTCTATGGAGATTGTGTTATTACAATTAAATGTCTAAATAAATTTTAGGAAGCGAAAGACCTTTTTAATAACAAAAAAGGCTTTTACCTTGAAGAAATAACTTGCTCAATCTTGAAGAAATAACTTGCTCAATTTATATTGGAGGGAAAACTGAGCTATATATAAAACAAAAAGATCTATAAACCGTATCTATTTCGGCTTCACAAAAAATCGTCACTAAAATTAGATTCAATGGCAGTGCCCTATTGACATGTTGGGAGAGACTCATAAACTTATAAAAAATACGTTTCAATTGGTTATAGCCTCAAACAGCGACTCGCAAGGCACCGCACGTGAATGAATTTAACCATCCTTTTGTGACCACGACGGAACCCGAATTGGGGACAATAATAGCTGTAAAATTATTGGCGTTTTATTGCATCGCACCGGCAAAGAGAAATCGCTGTACGCTTTCCATTGAGCAATTCGTTTAATAGGAAGTTGCTAGTGGAATATCTGTCGCACATGCTTAAGATGATAGTAGGTCATATAAGCAAAACATATGATACATAAGTGACGTGGCAATCCAAAATATTATCGTTTACAATTGTTATAAATTTGTGATGTAAGCGATCGAATCGTTATTGAATTAATGCAAGATCAGTCCCATTCCGGGATAGACGAATCAGCCAAACATACGGCACATAAGTGACGTGGCAAAATAAAATATGAAACGTTGTAAACTTGAGGTGTAAGGGATCGAACCATAATCGAGTTAATGCAAGCTCTGTTCCATCCCAGGATTGACAAATTGTCAGCAAAACATATGGCACATAAGTGACGTGGCAAACTAAAATATTAACTTTTACAATCGTTATAAACTTGAGGTGTTAGCGTTCGAACCGTAATCGAGTTAATGCAAGCTCTGACCTAACCCTAGCTAGAGATATCGTCAATTAAACATAAAAGTGCGGTGGTGACCTAAAATATTAACTTTTACAATCGTTGTAACCTTGTGATGTAAACGATCGTATAGTGATTGAGGTAATGTGAGTTCAAAATCAAACCCAGACAGATAATCGTCGGTAATATATGCACATAAGTACCGTGACAAGCTAAAAAATCAACTTTTACAATTGTTGTAAGCTCGCCCTATAAGGAATAGAATCGTAATTGAGGTAAAGCAAGCTCAAATCCAACATAATCGTAAGTAAAATATATGCTATATAAACATCGTGGCAACCTAAAATATTAACTTTTACAATCGTTGTAATCTTGCGGTATAAGCAAACGAACGGTGATTGGTGTAACGCGAGCTCAAATCCAACCCAGAGTAGACAAAATGTCAAAAAATATAAAAATGTGAAAAATATAAATTTACTAACTTCGCAGATAAATTATATAATAAATTCGATTTCGATATCAGGGATTCCCCGTTACTTTACAAATACAAAAATTATTTTAAAAACATCATCCCCTCCCTCTCAACTTAATTTATACTTACACCGTTTACACTCTGCTTCAAATGTAACGTTAAGTATGTTATTGGCAGTCTATTGTAGTCTTTTCTAACACTACGTTTTTGACAATTACGCAATTAAATGAAATTACGTGAAGTAGTATTATTTCGATGTAGTATTAATTCTACAATCTTTAAGTTCTTTACCACGACCTAGGTTTCGTTGTATTACAACATCTTCAGGTGGTGCAATAAGCAAAGATCTTTGCTAATAGTCCACCTGAAGACGTTGTAATACAACGAAACTAAGCAAAGATCTTTGCTAATAGTCCACCTGAAGATGTTGTAATACAATGAAACCTAGGTCGTGGTAAAGAAATTAAAGAAAGTAGAAATAATACTACATCACGTAGTTTCATTTAATTGTGAATAATGAATTTATACAAAATTAACGCTAAATATATTCAATACTACGTTTTTGGTTTGGTTGATTGAAAATATCAGAAAAAACTTTATCTAAATTTCGTAGGTGTATATTAAAGTTTACATTGCATAAATTAAAAGAAAATACATTCACTTACAAATGAAAATGAATACAAAAGAAACGCCTGGAGATATTTATAAGTAAATTCTATACGTTAAATTTAAAAGAGATTGGTTAATTGGTTTCGGTCGGGCTAAAAATCATTTATCCGTTTACAAGGGGTATTGATATAGCAACAGCAATTAAAGTAAACGACGTTATTTACTATAAAAAAAACTCATTAAAACTCTAAACACCAAGATCCATTATGTTGGAATCATTAATCTACTGGCAGTTAACACAAGCGATTCTTCGACGATTAAGAAATTCTAGCATCAGAAAATGATTAAATTCCTAATAAAAGAGGACTATTCAAACCACAATTATAATTATCCATAAACATAATTATAATAGTTAATTAACAAAGAGATAGGCTCTGGTTACTGGCATTTCGTTATACCCTACCTGATAGAGATCAAGCCAATGTAAAGAAAACATTGTGGAGAATCTAGGTCAGTCGAAGCTACGATTGAATAAAATATCCCGAAAAATCGGAAAATCAAATCAGTAAATTTTGAAATCAAAATGGTCAGAAAAGCCAAATAAATATTTTCTTCGATAGTATAAACATTTTATAAGTCACACCAAGCCGGTTCCATGTATACTTACAACAACCCAAAAATAATTACCCAATTACAATTCCAAATACTTTTGTGAAGTTATGTGATAAAAACTTCGATAAAAAGAGTTACTAACGAAGATGAAACATAGCTTTGTCATTATAATCCAGAAAATAAGCATGAATAAATAGAATTGTATCTTAAAGAAACAGATTATCCCAAAATTTAAAGCGATTCCGTCTACAGACAGTTTTCTGGAATAGTGATGGAATATTACTGATTGGTTTTATGGAACAATTAGTCAATATTACCAGAGATTAGTATCCTTCTGCTCTTTACTCCTTAAAACAAGTGAATGTTTGCTAACAGCCCACCTAAAGATGTTGTAATACAATGAAACCTAGGTCGTGGTAAAGAAAGTAGAAATAATACTAGATTACATAGTTTCATTTAATTGTGAATAAGGAATTTCTACAAAATTAACGCCAAATATATTCAACTAGCGTGACCCGTGCGAAGTCTGCGCATTATTTATTCCATTATGAAGCTCAGATGACAGAACAAACAAATATTTTACTAAAATTGACATATAGAGGCGCAAGTATCAAAAGCATTGAGCTAAAGCGCCACTTTATTTATACGTGAGTGGATTTGAAATTAAACAAAAATTTTACCGACCGTCAATCATATTGACGTTGAGCCGTTAGATGGCAGCATTGCTGTTTTGTGTATATAATTTTAATAATTAATTAATTTGCAAAAACAATAGCAATAATAAATTTTTTAGTTGTGGATGCCGGTAGAGCAAGCAATTATCTATAAAATGATATATAATTTATGTGGTTTAGTTGTGAGGTTTTTTCTAAAAAGGGAGAGTAACATCTTAACTTTAGCGTATTAATATATATGATGATGATGATGATTATGATAAAACAAGTGATTAAAAACAGACGTGAAAAATTTATAATTTTTTTCGTTAACTCTACAATACATCCATTTACAAATTCGTAATACAAATTGGTACTGACTTGGTCCCAAGCAACTTTTCCTTATTTAAAAGTTTATTCGAAATTCAGAGAAAGCTTTTCGGGAAACTCTTTACTTAGGGTAACTCATTAAACGAAGCAATTGGCAAATATTTTGATTGTTAACTAAGATTTTTAAATTGATCGATATAACAAAAGTATTAATGTCACTGAGGAGTATATGGACAAAAAATATTACTCATAAATCTTTCTTATCTTATCCCTTTACCAATAATTTAACTGACATAGCCACACATACCCAAGTCTACGAAGATGCCAGACGAAATATTCTCCAAAGAGAATAGATAGTCACCTACTTGTGGGAGCGATATGTTTTAATTGGCTAGACTACACTATTATAACAGCATGATTTTATAAAAATAATTACATTAAGAAAAACTTCTCGATTAAATCTGAAAAAGGACAGTCACTGTACACGGTAAGATATACTTACATCCGCACGCGCATCGAACGAACATCCGGCAGCGCGAAATTATCCGGTTTTCCCTTTCTTATAATGTCAATAGCGCGTTTCTTTTAGTGCCTTATTTCTTCTCCAGCTTTACCTAGAAAGAATCACGGTAAAAGCATAACTGACCCTCACTAACCCCTGGAGTTTTTGATATTGACCAGATTGGAATGAAATCAATTTGTGATGAAAAAAATGTATATACATATATACATACACACATGTATACATATATGTATATATACATACATATATATATATATATATATATATATATACATATATATATATGTATATACATATATATATATATATATATATATATATATATATATATATACACGTATATCGAAAATAAAAAGGTTGTAAAATGCAGATTGCACGTAATGTCCTAGTTCTATCAATATAAATACAATAATAAACTAAACGGAAAAGCAGTGTTTTGTGAAACGTCTCCAAGTTTGCAAAAGTTTATGTGAAGCGACAAAAAGGTACCATCATGTAGGAGGTCTATATTAAGGCTTATACTTGGAACCTCTACTTGGAAGCTACTTTGTTGCTCGTGAACCAAAACGTAATGATTCTTAATTCCTGTTTTCCCATTCCGCATTCATGCTACATTCGCAGGTGCAAAACGCAATGCAGCGGAAATCGGTCTGTTTACAAACAGGGATCCGTTTCGATGTTTATGATTCGCACTTCCAACGTTATAAAACTTAATCGCTTTCCGGAAACGAGCAGCCAACGTTGAGTTGCGAAACAAAAACATCGTTCGATGACTGATTACTTTCAAGAAAGCGGAAAGTGAGAAATGGGGCCACGGTAGGCGAAGGTTACACTGGCTACAGAGTGTTACTATGTAATGCCATAAACCTGTTAAGTACAGCGCACACTAGCAGAGTTCCGAACATACTTTGCATTTATAAAATTTAAGAATATGTTTTCTTAAATATGCCAAGTAAATTTTATATATTTCTATTAAACCATTTTTAAGTATTAAATTTCATTCCATGTAAATATATTGCCCAGTATCTTTCAATGAGTTAATTTCATGATAATATTATGAATTTATCAAAAACTATGAAATTTACAAACTTTGATATTATTTCTCACCATGTAAATATATTGCCAAGTATATATTTCAAGGCGTAAACTTCCTGACAATATTATGAAATTCTCTAAAACTATGAAATTTACAAACTTTGATATTATTCCTCTCCATGTAAATATATCGCCCAGTATATCTTTCAAGGCGTAAATTTCCTGGTAATGTTATGAATTTCTCTAAATCTATCAAATTTAGAAATATTAATATTATTTCTCGCCATATAAATAAATTAATATTAATATTACCCAGTAAAGCTTTCAAGGCATTAATTTCCCGATAATGTTATGAATATCTTTAAAACTATGCAATTTACGAATATTGATATTATTTTCACCATGTAAATATGTTGCCCAGTATAATTTTCAAGACGTCAATTTCCCGATAATATTATAAATTTCTCTAAAACTATGAAATTTACAAACATTGATATTATTTGTCACCATGTAAATATATAGTCCAGTATATCTTTCAAGATGTCAATTTCCTGATAATATCATGAGTTTCTCTAAAACTATGAAATTTACAAACATTGATATTATTTTTTACCATGTAAATATATAGTCCAGTATATCTTTCAAGATGTCAATTTCCTGATAATATCATGAGTTTCTCTAAAACTATGAAATTTACAAACATTGATATTATTTTTTACCATGTAAATATATAGTCCAGTATATCTTTCAAGATGTCAATTTCCTGATAATATCATGAGTTTCTCTAAAACTATGAAATTTACAAACATTGATATTATTTTTTACCATGTAAATATATTGCCCAGAATAACTTTCAAGGCGTAAATTATCCGACAATATTATGAATTTCTTTAAAACTATGAAATTTAGAAACATTCATGTTATTCTCACCATTCAAATATATTGCCCAGTATAACTTTCAAGGCGTAAATTGCCCGACAATATGAATTTCTTTAAAACTACGAAATTTAGAAACATTCATGTTATTCTCACCATGTAAATATATTGCCCAGTATAACTTTCAAGGCGTAAATTGCCCGACAATATGAATTTCTTTAAAACTACGAAATTTAGAAACATTCATGTTATTCTCACCATGTAAATATATTGCCCAGTATAACTTTCAAGGCGTAAATTGCCCGACAATATTATGAATTTCTTTAAAACTATGAAATTTACAAATATTGATATTACTTCTTACCATGTAAATATATTGCCCAGTATAGCTTTCAACATGTAAATCGAAAATATCGTGAATTTCTTAAAAGCAATGAATCTTAGAGTCGCCGCTTTAGTTTTGTAGTAAAGTTTGAATAATGTATTTTTCATAATTTTGGTTTAAGCAATTTAGGCGATAGAGGCGGTGATGAAGGTAGAGGAAATGTGGGGGAGGGGCGGTTATGGTCTATTTTTGCATATTTTTTAGGAAACTTTTCAAAAGTGCAATTTAAAATTATGAAAAAAATATTTTTGTGTTCTTCATAACAAGCCCTTTCAAAAGATACTCCACATGCTATATATATATATATATATATATATATATATATATATATATATATATGTATATATATCTATATATATACACACACACACACACACACATATATATATATATATATATATATATAATGAGAAAAAGGACTCTTCATTTCTTATATGAATATTTAAAAAAAGTACATTATATGTATGTGGGTTAATAAGATGTAATACTCTGGAAAATTCAAGTTTCTATGTCACCTGGTTGCTGATAAAATGTGTTAGACAAATTGACATACACGTGAGTGGTCTAATAAGAGTTTCGTTTTTCAGATTGCAGTGCGGAACCCTAAAAATGAAATAATTTAATTAATTTATCAACACTTGTCATTTGTACATATAACAAAACGAAATGCAGGTCTATATATTGAAAATGTTTGCAAAAAAATTATTAGGGCGATGAGGGATAAGCAATGGCATTCTGCGTTAACATCATTTTTGGTATTTTTGTCTGTTTGTATGTCTGCGCACGTATCACGTAAAAACTATTGACCTGATTCAGATGGAATTTTGAGGAAAGCATAGTAGTCTACTTATAGTAAGATTTACCTTAATCGGGAGATATATGAATTAATTATGTTTCAAAATTCACTTACGTTACATTAGTACATAAATAAAGAAGTCTAGATATTCAACGCGTAGTAATTATACAAATGATTAATGTACCTATGTATAGCAATAGATGGCGTTGAGTGTATTTTAAATCGCATAATCAACTTTCCCAACCGCACTTACATTGACGAAATGGGTGTGGCCAGGAGTGAAGTGTGAAAGTGTTATTATAAAAAATGGCATAGGTAAGGTTTTCAGTGGTCTGCGTCTACGAAATCACAATCAGTAGAAAATATAATGATATCACAGCAATAATAATACGTTAGTTGTCTAATTCATAACATCACGATTTTCATACAAATTTCCAGTTCAAATGCTGAAGGATATTTGTTGGTCTTTTTTAAAGAATAAAAAAAATATTAAAGAATAATCCTCTTTATAATATGAGGACCAGTGAAATACAAAATTGTTTTATTTAATCGAACTTAACAAATTGAAAATTATATATATATATATATATATATATATATATATATAAAAAGAAAAAAAAAAAAATATATATATATATATATATAAAAAGTAAAAAGAAAATATATATATATATTTTCTTTTTTTTTAATACGTTCTCTCAACGCTTTGTAATAAGACCACATTCATTATTATAAAAAAAAATATTTACCCTTATATGGGCCATCAAAGCAGTTAAACTTCAACTCAAGAGCTACATAAGAAAGCGAGATAGATATATCGCTTAGCCTGTTCTCTTTTCTTCTTATAGTGAACTTCTCTTTAAATTGAACATTCAGTGACAATAGTCACATTTGTATGTGAACGTTGTCGCAATGTCATCTTTACAGCCCCATCGTTGGGTTTATAAATTGAAATAATGATATAATAATTATAATATATTATAATTTAATTAATTATGCGTAGTTAGTTGAACATTATTTGCATTAATTGTACTTATGTATTTTATTTCTGCGTGATACTTCAAAAACGTCTAATCGACAATAAATTTTGTCCCTTAAGGTATTACAAACGAAGTGATCACCAAACGTTGATAGTATTCGTTCTTTGAAAATATGGTTGTCAATTTACATATAAATCTTAGTTATATATTATTAGATCCGAAGAATAACGAGAAAAGGGCTAGAAACAGAAGAAATGTATTAAGGCCTAGCCGATAGATATACTGCCTTGCTATCTCTGCTTATACATCCTCAGTGAGAAATTTTCTTTGTAGATGTATATACAGTTATTAATAAATCTTTGAATGAAACGATTTTGGAATTTTAATTACGTTAAAAATGTTAATTAGTGTAATTTTATTAATTATGCGTAATTTTAATTAGTTTATAAAGTCTTAACGGTGTAATTATTTTATCGTATTAAAACAATTTTGAAACATTACTTTGAAACATGGCTTTTGTCTATGTTTTATTTGTTGAAATTTGATTTCCTATGAATGAATGATTTTCTACTGCATCTCTGGGACTTTTTACCTACTCATTTGGGCATCATGACCTTGGACCAATTTAAACCAAACTTTCACTGAAATAAAGCTTAGTATTTGAGAAAGTGCAAATCTAGCGCCCCGTACCTCGTTAATTACGCTTAATATAATTAAATAGTATATATATACATATATATATATATGTATACATATGAATATATTTATATGAATAAAAAAATTAAAATGGACATTTCATTTTCTATATTTAGATGAGAGGGCACTAGGGCACTGTCCCAGAGCCCTTTAAAAAGGACCGCCTAGGATCATTATTTACATTTAGATGAAATTTCTAACACAGAAAGTTAGTTAAGAGAACCAATTATCACATGCAAAATTCACATTAAAATCACCACCCAAAATAAATAGACAAAATTTTGACAGTTTACTTTTAACACACATAAAGTATAATACAGCTAACTGCAGTAGTGAGCACCATTTTTGTTTGTTTTCTTGTGTGCGTACACTTCTTGTCTTATTCTATCATGTTCATCTATCTCTCTCTCGATTGTTAGCTAAGTACCTATTTTCCATCTTTCTTGCGATAGACACGTTATATTCAGGCGTGACAACTAAATGTTGCTTGAAAAGGTTGCATTAAAAACGTTAAACGAATTTTGACCTTGAAATTTATCTCATCATGCTCAAAGAAGTTTCACTTCAAAATTTACGCGAGCTAAACTGCGGAAAAGGCGAGTTATCACATATTTCTGCAATAAAATATTTATTTTAAAGAAATCGTTATAATTATAAGCTTGTTCTATGTATGACCTCATTAATTATAACAGTGATTGTAGCTGTCCTACACCGCTTTAGCGTTCTTACAAAATATATTTAATCTGCCTACATTATAGAACTAATTTCACGAGAAGCGGAGTAAACAGCTTCGGGGCCGAGCCACTCCTACGATCCAAACACCTTATTACTCGGGTTACAAAGGTATGCGTTTCGTCACACGAGCTTGTTTGGTCTTAAGTCACGTTTAGATTTTGATCTCAAATTTCTTACTATATTTGAAGGATATTTGAAGGACGACGGAGACATGCCTCTTTGTATAGACCAGTTTTAAAAATAATTTTTTTTTGTTAAAAAGGGAACTGGCGACAATCGCACTGTAAAATTTTTATTAATGAAAGAAGGGATTTGAATGTCAGAATCAAACACAATGGTTTATATTTAAGCAGTTTCATTAAACGCAATAACTGTCAGAGTAATGTTAACAGCCTATAAATTTGACACATTTACTACATTGCTCTATATATGTCCGGGTTCCCAATTTTTACACATATAATTAGAATATTATTTTTAAAAAAGCTGTATTTTTAAGATTATAAAAACGTGAACGATTCAGTAATTAATAATCAGAAAACTGAAAATACAATACTACTTCTAACCATAAAGCAAAACAAAAGTTATGTACATAACGCATATATATTATATTTTGAAATGAAAGAAAATCGAAATGTGTCCGTTACATTTTTTAATTTGACTTTTAAAACTATTTCGAATAATATAAGGAAATATTGCAGTCAACACGAAAATTTACAAACTTAAACAGTATTATTACTAATTATTACAAACTATCTGACTTTACGTCGCAATATAAATTTCGATCAATTTTACCGTTACAGAAATACTTATGTAAAATTGCCGATAGATGGCGCTAGGATGGCGTCATATGTCAGCGAAACGCTATGAAATATAATCAATACAAGAGAATTTTAAAAAGAAATCAAGAAAGTATTACAAATTTAAATGAAAAAAAAACTGAAATCGTTTGACAGTTAAACCTTTTTTAACTCGAGTCCACTTCTCGCATTTGCCACTTAAAAAAGTTGCAATGACATTCTATAATGGAATTAATTTAAAATATAACGTATGTTTTGCATTTTTCTTTTCATTATTGCAATGGTTAACAATGCTTTAAGGAATGAAGAAATATGAGACGTTAATAAGAAAGTAGTTCGCCAACTGTTACAATACGCTTAAACGTGACGCCAGATTGTTTTTACATGTAATTTTTGTTAAACTTCTACTGGACCGGAAAAAAGACATCTACTTAACCGGAAAAATATCTAACCGCACCTGATATCAATTTTAATAACTTTGATTTCGGAATGAGTTTTTTCCATGGCTTATCAAAAGTCACCTTCATAAGCATAATACAAATTGGGACATTATAAATGGAAAGATCGATTATCGTCCATACGGAGCCAGTTTGACCAAATCGGGGAAAAGAATGTATTGTGACCCTATCTGAAAAAAAGAAAATAACGTGACTCACCAAACGTAAGGTGACCACAAGAACATAACGTGACTCAGTTTATCTACATCCCTTAGATGGAAGACGCTGTCGAAGATGAAGTTTGAAATTTATAAATATTGGTTTTGTAATACAAAACTCTGATCAACTCCACAGTAAAACACAAACGCTTTTGACTAAAAGATTTCAACTGTAAAAAGTGACAGAAGTTTTCAACAGCAACAGAAAAAGTTTTCAACGGTAAACAATAAGTTAACTATCAACCGGAACAAAGTAGTTTTGTCTCGACCTTCCTGTATCTTGCATTATACAGTCGTAGTATCGTACAGTCTCTGTTACGTGTATCGTACGAGGACAAAAATCCTTGAATTATTTTACGACGACTCAATTTAATTTTCCTCATAACTTCGCACATACCGGGTTATAATAAATACAAAATAGATTCGAATGGCGTATCGAATCGAATGGCGTGTTAATCTTATTGTACTTCAGTAAAACATGTACTAACAATATTTGTTACATCTCATATCGTGACTATAATAAGAACCAATCAATATACAAGTAAGATATTAGCATTGTTTGGCAATATAAAAATATTTAGTGAACACTAGCTTTTCCTGAGGTTTCGCTAGGGTACATTTTTGATTACATGCAACGTATACAACTGACAATATTCGGAGTTAATAGAACATATCATATTTAATAATTTAAAACAAATGTCCTACAAAAAAATCGTAGCGTTGCATCTCGTCGATCCGAATAACATTTCACTGAACACATGCTGATGGAGAAGACATTTAGTCGGCGGCATGTCCATCTTAACGTATGTATTTAGTTGATGGAGCATCGGCAACCGACTTTGTCTGACAAAATTCGCTGGCTGCCGACCACTTACAAAAGTCCGTCGTCTGCGCTGTCCGTAAATACGATGAAGTCTTGTTTCAGTAATACGAGTATATTTCCTTTTTCTGACTTGAATTTTAAGCTTAATCGCCGCGACAGTAACGATAATTTCTGTTCATCAGTTCTTAAACCTACGCCTGAGCTTCTAAGAGCTGAGTACATATAATTAAATTTAAAACCTTTTAATAAAAGAGCGGATTAAAGTTAAACTAATGAACCGGAGATTAAGACTTTTATTATTTTAATAAGAGTCTTAATCTCCGGTTCAGTAGTTTTGGTCTAATATTCTACCAAATAGACAAATAGAAAAACAGACAAACAAAAAGACATTTGGAGAATATTTAATCGGGAAAAATTAGGTCATATTTTGATTTGAACCTAGAGCATCATCCTCATATGAGTTTCTTTCAAATTAGTCCGGTGATTTCGTTCTGATCAAACAAATAGAGGGAAAAAGGAAAATTGTAAAAGTTATTTTCTCTGCTACTTGACCGTAGATAAGCCATGATGCAAAATTAAAAAAAAATTCAATATGCTATTACATTCCTGACTTACCATTCCTAATTCTTACACGGTACCCCTCCCAAGCATCTAATATTAACGCGATGACGTAGTCCGGTTTCCGGAATCTCAACTTCCCGTAATAAAGCTCTGTTCTCCAACGTTCCTGCCAACTATGTTTCTAGATGTATCAACATCTCTAATCTTTATAAACGCTAGAAACAAGCCCCGCCAAGTTCAGAAGACCAGAAACTCAGTTTATGTCTGATGTCGTCTAGTTCCAGTGTTACAGTTCAGTTCAGTCTTTATAATATAAGTATATTATATTTATTATTAAAAAAAATATTTAACATCTAAAAGAAGTGTTTATAACGTAAGTAAATTGTTAGTAATTAAAAATCTTAACTTTAAATATTTTTTTAATTGCTTCCTCAATATAGTTACAACAGTAGGAATTTATGCAGAAACACCTTATATATATATATATATATATATAAAACATAAAATTTGCTAATAAGTTTTTAACCACGAGTTCAGGACTGTCCTAGAAACTTCATCGAAAGTTTCAAAATATTTTATTACAAGGCATATACACTCAAAATGCACTCATTTAATGACATTCATTAGAGCTAAGCATGCAAGTTAATTGCGTCAAAGAAAATGGATTTAAATCTACATTAAGTATGAACTCTTCTCTCTGAGTCACGATTGTCGACATTAAAATACGATCGGCTGTAGCAATTTGTAAGTGGTAATTAAAAGTGAATTGTACACATTAAACACTCTTGCAAATGCTATTAAATAGATGTTTCAGTAAACAGATCTGAACATAAAACCAAACTTAAACTGAGTAGCAGAAAATTAATGCTGAGCTGCCGGTGGATTATCAAGATGTTACTCAATAAAAGTCTCTTCCGGAGGAAGCAACAGTGAATGTAGAGATTTATTCTCGGCAATTAGATTTACTGGTTAACAGGACCGAGTTTATTTTCTCCACGATAATGCTAGACCAAATACGAAAACATACCCGTCCAAAATTATAGGAATTGGGCTGTGTTCATTAGCGATAGTGTACTTCATCGACTTTATTCACCCCAGAGTACGTCATTTGATTATGACTTGTTTAAAGCTCTGATCAATAACTTAAGTAATAAAAAATGACAGTCTGAAAGACCTCCAAAAGACCTTTGCGATTTTTTAAAATCTAAATCATCAGAGTTTTAAGCTGAAGGTATATTGCACAAACTACCAGGTGGAAGCAAGTCATATTTAAAAATAGTGCATATATGGTTTTATTTCTTTGTGAGGTTAAGATTTTAAAATATTTATTTATGACAAGTCGAGAATTTTGAAATAGGAATAATAGAGTGTGACGAAAATATGACACATTTCCATAATAAATGTGATTCTTGAACATCGGGTGTATTTAGTACTTCAATGGGTCTGTTAGTGTGCGGTTGAAATGGCCTGGGAATCCCATGTAAAGTTGGTTTCTATATAAACTTTAATTTCAAATATGCTCTACATTAACGCAGAATTTTCTTTTAAATAGTACTATTATATAAAAAGCAAGTTTAGAAAAGTCTGTTTGGGCAGTGAATTTCATAGCTTAGTCATTTGTGGAAAGAAATGTAGAGTAAGGGAGTAGTTCACGGTTCATCATCACAATAGCATCGATGGCTAAAACCCTTGCAGAAAAACATTCCATTTTTCACCGATCATAGGTAAAAATACTTAATGAGAAACGCAAAAGAAAGACTTTTGTAGGTGATGAGTCAGCAGCCGACAACTGCCGACTTTTGAGGGATGAGATCGGTGGCCGACTTACCGCAGAAGTTAAGATGCGCGTCGTCGGCTAAATGTCTGCTGTCGCCTTAGCGCTTGTTTAATCGTATATTATATCCTTCTATTTATATGTTCTATCCCATCTTTTTCTCCATTAACGCGACTTAATTCCTAACATTCGGATAGGCGAAAGCGGACGAGAGCGTTCCGTTTTTTTTTGTAAATCCCAATTTTATGGGTAGTGTGCGTTAAAGTATCAAGAAAAACTTGCTTTATTTCCTCAAATTATTGTTGGTTGCGTTGCGCATAAATTTAAATTAAGCCTAAAACCGTTTAATTTTAAATTAGCGTTGTTCACAAAATTTAGTTTTTTTTTAAACCTTACAACCAACTGACAGATAAAGCCGTATATATGAGTGGTATATGTGAAAAAAAGATAAAACTTGCAAAATATCTAATGAATAAACTAGAAAAAAAACAGAAGTTCTTAATTTGATACAGCATAACGCTAACCAATGACGGGTCTTGAACCATTAAGAAACACCATTATCGCATTCCTGAAGCGGTCAATGGAGCAGAAACAATGTAAAGAACGGACGCGTCTCATAATACGGTATTGATTCTTGCACGCTCTAGTCAGATAAAATAAACTATGACTTCATTCTCTCATGTAGCACCCAGTGGCATAGTGATACTAAACCAAAGACCAAGGTTTTATCAACATGATTACTGTGTAATATTAATAAAATACATAAATTATCGAACCGAGTGTTGTTGCATATATTTGAGTTTCCTAAGTCTAAGAATAGCTTCGACAACAGTAAATAACTAGAACTGTAAATGTATTGAACATGCTGGAGAGCTTCGGAAACACTTCACACTTCGCTTCCTTGAGACCGCTCTCTTAAGCCTTACCTTGAGATATCTTGCTCAACTTGACGGCAAAGCGTTATATAAGTGAATATACAACTAATAAGCAATTAACGAAAAAGGCAATAATAAACAATACACAAAAGCAATAAAATACTTAACGAGTAACTTCAGTTAAATTTAGTAGTTTTGTGTAGTAGAAAAGTATAATACTAGCATATGCATGATGTTATTGTCGCAATTTTTTACTACCGGGAATTATATTTGCCTTTTTTATTTTGATTTATTATTAAAATGGATTAGATTTCAAACATCCTTTACCCACTAAAAAGGTTCTATTTCGAATTGAATCTTAGTTCTCACAATTTAGGGTGTTTTCGGACTTGCTTGTACAGTTGAAACTTTATATAGTGACAGTCGAGACATTCAATGGTATTTTAAATTTTTATATCGCAGAAACGGATACAGAGAAGTATATAAATTTGGTGACTGAACTTAATATTGGCAGTGATATTTGGGAAGTATTTGATGAATCAGAAAAGTGATCTTGATGACGTTTACAAATGCCGGGTGTCGGATAAAATTTTGGAAACGTTCAGAATTCTATAAAATATTTTCAGAATTTTTTTACGGACGAATTTAAAAAGAATACGTTTCCAAAGTCTTTACGTACGCTGTAATTTTCTCATAATTTCTAAATAAATAAACATCCAAAAACAAAATAAACATCCAAAAACCAGATATTCAAAAGTGTAAAACTTTTTACATATACTTAATTTAAATTTTGACAAATGTTATGCCGCAGAAAGAATTACGTGCTCATGAAAGTGTTGTGTCGTTTGAGTGATGATTCGGTGCCATAATTTAAATCTATAATAAACCAAATAGGAATACTAGTTTGTTTTGGCAAATTCCAAGACTGAATTTGTCTATGTATAATCAATATCACCCAATTTTGGGTCGTGTGCGTAGCAGTTTCAAAATTTGTTCTGAACAGTCTGTCAGCAAACTTATGAAGGATATCAATTCTATTTATATAGAAAGATAGTATATTAGAGTTCCATTTGCTTATTACATATTAAAAAAAAAGTGTTAATTAACTAATGGAAGTGGTCAAAAATGTTTGCCATTGTATTCTATTAAAAACATTATAATTTTTTAACTGTATCATGGGAAGATATGCCATCATCAGGTCATGTTGATAATTAATTTGTCTTCTATCTATCAGGTATTGATAATTAATTTGTCTCGGATGAAACACAGCGGTAGTGAGATCCAGATAAAGAAACCTTAAGTAGTAATGAATTATAATAAGTTTACGATTGGCATTGACCACAGGTATATTAAGAAATTGAAATCGCATACTTGAAATACTTTACATAGACCTGATTTTAATATTAAACAAATAATTCATTTAACATATATTCGTAATATAGTTACGTCACTAGTTGCCCCGTTTCATCACAATGAAATCCTGCAGAATGAAAAAATATAAACTCCGAACAGTGAAGAGATTTTACATGGAAAATTGCATATTTTACAATCAAGAGAAGCATATGAACGTATTGCATGTTTTAGTCGTAACCTGGAGGAAGAAAGACTATTATATACTTCTGTGAAATCTGAAATAGAAAACTATTCCTTCATGGTGAAGAGCGTTTTAAAAAATATTACAAATACAGAAATTATCCTTTAAAATTGGTGTATATTTCGTGTAGTTTAAATAAATGCCTTTTTGTACAACATTTTCGTACAAAGTAAGCTTACTGAACACTTTTGATATAAGCACGGTATATAAATCCAACCTATCTACAAGTTATTTACAAGAAGTTAACGTCTGTTTAATAATGATAACTATCATTAATCCACTAAAGAAAAAATGGGCTTTTCACCATGGAAGTTCTATATTTGTATTATTGGTATAATCAAAAGTAATATTTTGGTAGTAGAAAACACTTTTAAAGAGGAGTCAGCAAATCTTAGGATTTCGAGCTGTAATCGAAAAAGAAAATAGAAATAGTAATTAGATGAACATGTTTTAATTTAAATACCGTTGAATGTTGAATAAACGGAAGAATATGTTACCCGATCGGTAACATTAATTATTTTAGAAAAATTGGGAAACTCACAAGTAGTTCACAATGAGCGGTTCCCTGTATAGTTTTTATTCACAGTTTTGTACAGGTGTGGTCATTTGATGTATCAAGAATTTTATTCCAGATTTGTCGCGATACCAATACATAACATTCGCGATATAACGCGAAAACAATCCATAAAATTCTTTGATTAAAGTCTTTAGTACGGAAAAATAATTTATTTTTCCGCAACAAAATATTTTCGTTTCCAACATTTTCTCAATAATAATATTTAATCGTTTCAACTTAATAAAAATACTGAATTAGTTCGATTTTTCTTTCTGCGAAATAATACTCGTATCGGTCAATATTCAAAGCCTAACAAGGGGTTTGTCGCGTCACGTGGAATCACTGACACTGCCGCACAGTAGTGTGCATACATTGCAGGATGCTTAACCCTCCCGTCTTAACATTGAAAAAGTGTATGTTGAGAACGGAATGATTTGGCTGTATCTATGTGCGCATCACATTAAACTCGCTTAACATTATAATTTTTAGTTGTATCTTAACAGCTTTTATTGAAACTTAACATTTTAGCTTAACAGCTTTTATTGAAACTTTGGAATTTTATTCCATAGAGGCATGGCTAATATCAGAATTAGATATCACTGAGGTTATAACTCGACTCTATTACTGCTTAATTAATTGACATCGACTTCTATTTCTTTTATAAGCAACCATTACAAATGAGTAGTCTAAAAATTCTTCTATTTCTTTTATAAGCAACCATTACAAATGAGTAGTCTAAAAAATCTTCTATTTCTTTTATAAGCAACCATTACAAATGAGTAGTCTAAAAATTCTTCTATTTCTTTTATAAGCAACCATTACAAATGAGTAGTCTAAAAATTCTTCTATTTCTTTTATAAGCAATCATTACAAATGAGTAGTCAAAAAATTCTTCTATTTCTTTTATAAGCAACCATTACAAATGAGTAGTCTAAAAATTCTTCTATTTCTTTTATAAGCAACCATTACAAATGAGTAGTCTAAAAATTCTTCTATTTCTTTTATAAGCAACCATTACAAATGAGTAGTCTAAAAATTCTACTATTTCTTTTATAAGCAACCATTACAAATGAGTAGTCTAAACATTCTTCTATTTCTTTTATAAGCAACCATTACAAATGAGTAGTCTAAACATTCTTCTATTTCTTTTATAAGCAACCATTACAAATGAGTAGTCTAAACATTCTTCTATTTCTTTTATAAGCAACCATTACAAATGAGTAGTCTAAAAATGCTTCTATTTCTTTTATAAGCAACCATTACAAATGAGTAGTCTAAACATTCTTCTATTTCTTTTATAAGCAACCATTACAAATGAGTAGTCTAAAAATTCTTCTATTTTTTTTATAAGCAACCATTACAAATGAGTAGTCTAAAAATTCTTCTATTTCTTTTATAACCAATCATTAATAATTAGTAGTTTAACAATTGTACACTAGGTGACAGTGTTAATTTTAAGAAATGTTTCTAATTTCATAACGCATCTATATTTATACATTAGTCTATCTCTCAGTGTAGAGCACCCTCCTATATAATCTAAACAATATATAATATATTAAAAATTCTATGTATTAGTTGCAAACTACCTTTGAAAAAATTACAATTAAATATTTATATATAATGATTGCTCTCGTCCGTCTACTTACAAGTAAAAGTGTCAAAAAATGGGGGAACAGACGAAATCCCTGGAAATACACCTCGATCAACGACGCACCTAACATATCTGAAATAAAGGCAAACAGCTTGACAGTAAAAGAAGCTTGTACTGCATGACAAGGAGAAAACCACAACTTTCTTCAATAAGCAAAATTTCGTTCATCGAAAATTAACATACGGCATCTTTGAAGATCTGTCAGTTCTAGCAATAATGAGACACTCGAAACATACTAGAGTAAAACTAAGACAATGATTCTCTTCAATATGCATATACTGTCATATAGTAGATAACTAAATACAGTAAGAACTACCAAATGAGGCTGCTGAAGAAAGTCAATAAGTTGGCGTCACAACTTGAAGGCACAAGAAGTGCACAATGCCACCGACTGAAATGGAAAAGTATTCCTGAAATCATTATCAGGTTTGAAGAGAGGTTTGTCGACCTTAGAGAAAAGATATTTCAGAAATGATTAAATTGCACAAAGGCGTGGCTTATTGTGATAAAAATAAATTATATATATATATATATATATATATATATATATATATATATATATATATATATATAAATTTTGGGACAAGAGAAAAACGTGTAATTAAATTATCAAGAATCAGTGATTCCCAAAGTGGTCCAGGTAGATCCCCAGGGGTCCACGGGAGACTCGACGAGGGTCCACGTTGGCGTAAAAAAAGTTTGGGTTTGGGAATATGGTAGAAGGAGGTCCGCCGCAGGAGGGTACGTAAGTTTGGGAACCTCTGATCTAGATCGATATATATCTGTCCAGATCTACACTTGGATAAATCCGTTATCAATTTGTTATACGCGACAAAGTCAATTAAAGTACCCATTATTAAAATAAAAAAAAGCAAAAACCAGACGGCCTTAAATGTCTTAATAAAGTATTTAAGATTTTTAATACTTTCAATACAGTAATTAACTAAAATAAAAGCAAAAACCAGATGACCTTAAACTTTTAAATGGCGTTAAATGACCGTAAGAAATAATTAGGGCGGAGGAAGCGAAGCCGTCAGGTCGGTACAATTTTTAGCATTCTTCTTTTACTATTAATTTACTTTTGATTAAACCATTAATTAGATAATATTAAATATTATCTTATGTTTATTGCGGACATCATTAAGAATGCAAGGATATAATTTGACACTTGACTGGTACTTGAGAACTTGAAGTGGTACTTAAGAACTTTTATAAAAATGATATACAGTATTTCTTCATACAATTTCGGCTGTCTTTTTCAAACTTATTCCTTGGTTTATTTTTATAACTATTTTAAAAAAATATTATAGAAAAATTAAATTGTAAAATGATAATTAAACGATATTATTGTTAAAATCAAGTCAAAAAAGGATAATTTATTTTATTTATTTCTCGTTAATATTTAGGTACATAAGGCGAGTTTATTGCTATAGGAGGAATCTCTTTCAGTCAATTACCAAGTAAAAAAATATATTGTGCTGTGGAAGACAGTAAAAGATTGTGAATATAATTCCAAAAAAAAAACAGACAATATCAAATGAGTTAACAAAAAAAAACAGATAAAAGGTAATTAATAAAAATTTATAGGAAGAATAATGTAGAGGGATAGAATTTAGGTGGAATAGCCAGAGAAAGTACAATGGGAAGTTGATTGATTGACAAATGGAAGTTTTCTTAGATAACCTTTGAATGCGTGAATGCCAGGTATACGATTTCCGAATATCAAAGTCCAATTTATTCCATAGTTTAGTAGCATAAGCATTAAAGGAATCTAACAGAAGGAGATATCGCGATTAGGTATAAATAAATTAAAGAGATTTTGAGATGGAATCTAAGGTCATGCACACAAATAAAGCAGAGAATCTAGACCTAAGAAATTATGGGCTATGAGAATTTAGTACATTAAAGAGAAGGCAGAGAATGTACAGATTGGGACGGCGAATCTATAACCAGCTAGCCTGCGCCCTGTAATAAGAGACAAGGTCAAATTTACTAGGGTTGCAAATGTAGCCAACACTAAAAATTTGAAGTTTAATTTATTTAGACGATCTTCTAGAAGACCTAAATAGCATATATTTCCATACTCGAGCAAAGACAGCCAAGAGTATTTGACATAGGGGAATTTTAGTTTTTCTTGGAATAACCTGTCGAAGAACTTTAGAGAATGTATTCTATTAAAAATTTTACAATTGACATCATTTATTTGAGGCTGCTAACGGAGGTTTTGATCGATCAGTTGGCTCGATTTTTGACAGTACTGTAATAGGAGTGACAGTCTCGTTCAGTGACAACTTTTGTCAATCAGATATCAAAATTTTTCAAAAAAGCCTAGTAACCAAAGTCTAATAACAAAAGCTGTACATGCGCAGTTGTTGATTGATAGACCCATTTTGCGGTCTATTGGCCGATCAGATGGAAACAAAAGCATTAATGTAATTAATGGAGGTTGAAAGAATACAATGGTCTGAATGGATATAAATTTACAAATCATCAGTATTTTCTGTGAGTGAAGATTTCTGAGAAAAGTTTTTATAAAAATGAAAAAAAGCAAAGGTGAAATCAAATCCTGAGGGACACCAGTCACCAAATCAGTCCATACCGACCAAAGTTTGAAATGTTCAGTCACCAAATCAGTCCATACCAGTCAGTAATCAGTCCATTTCAGTCACCACACCAGTCAAATCAGTCCATACCAGTCAGTAATCAGTCCATTTCAGTCACCACACCAGTCATAATCAGTCCATTTCAGTCACCACACCAGTCACCAAATCAGTCCATACCGACCAAAATTTGAAATGTTCGCAAATTGCCTACGGTCAGTAATTTATTTTAACATGTTGTAAAGGTCCATGTATAACACAAAGGTCTAGGTCACGTTTGTTCAATTCTCGTACCATATCATCGACTGAATTTAATTTTGATATGGCATGCCAGTCAAGAGAGTTGGCATTCTCAGATAATAATGACTGGTCGATACGATTATAATTACAGAGAAGTATTTTAAAGTGGTTTTTGGATTTTGCAGTTTATACGATAGGTGAATAAGTTCTTGGTAGGAAAAGTCAGATCGGGATGTTAACTATAAAACAAAACATTTTTAGGAGAGGATGTGACAATGAGAGAAAAGGAAAAAATGGTACTAAATGGACAAAATGAAAGGTAGCAAGGGGAGGGTCCCTTCCTACTTTTCAGCTTGAAAAATATAGACATATTAAGATTAGATTACCTGCATATATAATGTCCTGCAAAGACCTATTTCCAGTAGCATTTTTATTAAAAATTACTGAAGAATAACTATTTCAGCAATATATGTTATTGACTAATGAATATAGAGCTGAAAATGTTTCGTTACTATTATCTTGAAATAATATTGCCTCAAAGTTTGTTTAAGACGTTTCAAATAGTACGCAGAATATTAATTGATAGTTAACTAGACAAATATCTTTGTAATTGAGTCTTTTTAAGTTGGTAGATATTGAAGTTTATTCAAGCAAAGATGGAGGCAATAAAATTGAATACAAGTTTGCTTCTTACCATGTACACTTAATACTTACGTAACAATTAAAACCGCAGATTGATTGTTATATCTGCATAACCAATCTTCGATTTCATATGATTTTTTTTAAATAAAAGTTCTTATCAAGATTATTATCGAACCGCAATAATACATATTAAAGTAATAAACCGCACTAAAAAGCATTCGATTTCTAAGAATCTAAAGTCTTGTGAAGGTTACCAAAAAATCAGCAGTGTGTTTTTGAAAACTAAAAACGATATTTGCCCAATTTCGAAACCAATTTTGTTCATTATGTGTATCTTGTTTTTTTTCATTTTCTTTTTTCGAGATCTTTGAAAAATAGAAATTTTATTCCCGAAAATACTGTTCGGTCAAAAATTGTTAACAGTTAGCATTCCCTAGTAAAAATATAAATTTTAAGGAAAATCTTTTCCTTTAGTGCAACCGACGTCTTAAATAAAGTCAAATTAAGACAATTTCAGTAGTTATATATACTAAAAATAAAAAAAATATCATAAATCCGAAATTGAAAAAAAACTAAATCTGTTGTCTAGCATCCTTTTAATTCCTTCTGAAAATATGCATAGCAACGTTTGAAGATCGCATGAAACTTATCTGAAGAAAAAGTACCATTTAAATCAATCCAGTAGTTCTAGGGAAACGTGTATATTTTCCTTTCAATTCAATCTAATTTCCTAATTATTGATTCCTTATATTGTATATAGTGGAAATCCCAGGGTGGAATGTAACATATTTTTTTTATCGTGGTGTGGTTGGGAAATAAACTCACTCACAACCTAATTTAATAACAGAAAAGAGTTTGTCAACCTTTATATTTGAAGGTGCCCCTGACATAATGTAGCTTATAAATAAATATTACCAGATTTTTGCTCGCGGCATCGTCTGCGTAGGTTTTCGAATAAGATGATGGGATTTATCTTTAATCCAATGACACGATAGTGTCATCCATCTATAAATAATGTTAAATCCTTGAATTAAACACGTTGTGTTATCTACGGAGGCACTGCATACCAAAAAGTCATTATTGAACAAGAACGTCGAATACATCCTATAAGAATAATGTTATTTCTCGAGTCAAAAGTGACCAGTGTGTTAGTATTTATTATAAATTAGTTCTGTGCCTAGTATTAGGAAAATGTATCGTAGCGTTTAGGCATAATCTCTGTATATTATTTGTCAAAGATTTTTTTTTGTTGGTACGCCATATCTCCCTTAATATTTCATCAAAACCAATGATTGAGCCATCATTTTGAATATTACCTTCATCGCTAATGACGAAAAATAAACAAATAATTCATAATCAATTTTTAATTAAATTTTTTGATCATATTATATTACCATTCGATGACTTGCGAATTATTCCCGCAGGTCGACTAGTTGAGTAAGAAATGTCGTGCAAAAGCGCGGGTAATACACAGTTTGTATGTTACTTCGCTACACGAAACATGCGCAGGCGCGTTACTTAATTGAAAAGTTATTAGTTAACAAACATCCAAACTTTCGTAATTATAATAATACACAATGGGCAATACATCATATCAGGCGCATCTTCTAAATATAAAATTATACCAAAAATATTTGCTGGGTTACCAAATTAGTTTATAAGGCGACTTTTTGTAAAAACTCCATCAGATAATCCAAAAAATGTATCTTCATTCCACTCTGTTTCACAAAGTACAGTCATTTATTTATTGGTGAATAGCGAGTTTTTCACATGACACCATACTACATGGTTTTACCGAGACGGTAATTTCTCTATACATACAAGGTTACACTTTGACCCAACTTGGTTTTACCGAGATGGTAATTTCTCTATACATACAAGGTTACACTTTGACCCAACTTGGTTTTACCGAGACGGTAATTTCTCTATACATACAAGGTTACACTTTGACCCAACTTGGTTTTACCGAGATGGTAATTTCTCTATACATACAAGGTTACACTTTGACCCAACTTGGTTTTACCGAGACGGTAATTTCTCTATACATACAAGGTTACACTTTGACCCAACTTGGTTTTACCGATACGGTAATTTCTCTATACATACAAGGTTACACTTTGACCCAACTTGGTTTTACCGAGACGGTAATTTCTCTATACATACAAGGTTACACTTTGACCAAATTATAAAGAGTGATTAAGAATCGATAACTATATAACATAATGAAAAAAGAATTATAAAAATATAATTTTTTTACAACTGTCCCATAGAAACGAAAAAATACACGGTGATGATAAATTAGTAATTCTAAACAAATTTGCCACCGCGCCGACGAACATAAAAAATATGGCGCACGGAGTGTACAAAGAAACCGCCCCCTGCACCTGTTTCATTCCCCGCCACGGAATGACCCCTCTATAGTCAGTATTAGAGATGGAAATAACTGTTGTTTCCCCGTACCTATTATAATGAATAACATCATTATTCAATAACATAGTATCATACCTGTTAAAAATAACATGTTATTGGACATTATTGACAATAACATTTGTTCAATACGTTCTTAAACGATATGTTCCATGAAATTAATTTTCCTTCTACGTGTGAATACAAAATATGTACAGTACATGCGTACTATAATCGCTATCTATATTAAATACTACTGGAGAAACGCTAGTTCAATTTTAGTTTGGTTTTGATAGAATATAGGTATTTTTTTTGTGAACGGTTTCAATCTGCATTTGATTAATTTATTTTTAAAGAAAGCCAGGCAATGGGCAATACGGTGAATAATTACATTTCGAATCACATAGTATTTTCCTAGTTCGATAATTTGAACAAGACGAAACAATAATATAGAAATTGCAGTTAGTTAGCGGTCAACAGAGAAAACTGAATGAATATAACATAAACAAAATTAAAATAACAAGTATGGATTTAAACTTTGTAGTAATTAATTGTTTATTATCATTCGGTAAAAATTCCATGTCATTCGGTAATGTTCCGTCAATACGAAACAAAAGAATAAAGCATAAAACAATGAATTGCAATAAGAAAAGGAACGCGCTATTTTTATTCAGACGACGTGTGACGGCCGCTGCCTAACAACAAAGTAATAAAATATTTTAACATGTTACCAAGCGTAATGTTCATAATAACATAATGCGTTCCTTCCAATCGGTAATAGGTATGAATCACATAACATGTATGAATTTTAACGTTCTAATAACAGATTATTAATCTTTCAGTAAAGTTCGGTATCATTCGGTTATGTTCGGAAAGGAAGGGCAATGCGAAAAGTGTTCGCCGAAAACGTGCTGTCTCGCTCTCTCTTTACTCAGCGAGTGACAGCCATTGTACGGGAGCTGCTTGACAATATCACCGTAACATAATATTTTAACATATTTGCCGACTATAACGTTCTTTAATAACATAGTATCTGTAAATCACAATAAGATAATATATTCTTTCCAATCGATATTATGTTATCCATACCTGTTATGTTATAATTATGTCATCACTAGTCAGTATGTCATTTGTCTTAATTGCGTTACGTGATCTATAGGTTATCCGTACGGTAGTGATTGGAGAAAAAGCAAATATACAGTAATAATTTTTGGGGTTTCGTTAACTTCCATGCAATTAGAGAAAATTACCATCAAGTGAAATTCAGTGTAAATGGGTGGGAAGGAATAATTGATTATATAATTAAAATTTCAAATCGTGAAATAAAATATGGTACAGAATCATGTTGAATTTATTGCAAAACAATTTACAATTGCGAACAAAATGGACCACTTTGAACAGTTTTCAAAATATAATTAAGGATAAGGACATAAATATGTGTAAATAGAAGTTGATCAGATACGTAAATGTTCAGTTCTTGGAAATAACACAACTCAGACATTATCAGTACAAATCGCAAAAAATTCTGTCCGACCGCAATCATTACAAGTAAATTTCAATTTTTTGGTCATATACGGGTGGGAAAGTTTACAAAGTCTTAGAAAAACGTGTAAATTTGTGCGGTGTTTTGTATTATTTCACTTCGAACACGCATCAAAATGTGTAAACAAAAGTTAAAACTTACGTAAGTCTTCAATTATTGTAAAAATGTTTAATTTCAAATTTTCTAAATACGCCTTAATGAAATTACCGATAGCAATAAAAAATTAAGAACATGGTAGTTATGTTTACGTATGAAGTATGAAGAAAAAATTGAAATCTTATTTCATAAAAGCACACTTATTTCATAAAGTAAAAATAGAGAATTTTATTAGTATATTGAAACTTGCGTAAAATATGATCATAATAATTAATAAGTAATAATAACATGTAAACAAGTTGTCACAATTTTTTCATTACTCGAGAACTCAATTCACGTCCGCGGGCAGAATCAGTTAACATTTGCGCTTTTGACTGTGAGCGGACCGACGTATGAGTGTTAACAGCAGATTCCCGGAAATCATTCATTCGGAGTCATTCCATGTTGTTTAAAAAACAAACGGACGCTTTTAATTTTGTTTATCATATTTCTGGCCTACAGGAACAAATATTTTTGTTTAAATTTGAATTCGATATTATTCTTTACAATTTTAGTCACTGATTGAGAAATATTCCTGTAAATATATATATATATATATACATATATATATATATATATATATATATATATACACGTACGAGTATATATGTATATTGCGAGTAAAGCGTAACAATACAAAGGATAGGTACTGGCAAATATTCATTTATTATCGGTTCCAGGTGTTACAAGAATCAAAATAGGACATTGTTATTTAGAGAAAATGGAAAAATATTCTCTTTAAAACTATTATCTAAATCGCCAATCAGACCAATTACAAACTAGGTTATTTTTCATGGTAGTTTGTAAATGCTATTTCTACGGTACTCTAGGAACCAGCAATATGAAACAACCATAGACTTCGTAGTATGTTAAACCTATGTAAACAACACTATGCAGTATGTGTCTCGCTGTATCCTTCATCCAAAAAAAAAAAATACCTCACAAGATGATCGAAAAAATCACGTAAAATTCTAAAAGAGAAAATGGCATTCATTTTCATAACAGAATCATTTTCAATGTTAGTTAATCGTTCATTTTGAATACAGTAAATGTATTCAAAACATTTAAAAAAAAGGAATCGGAATTGATAATTTTTGTGTAATCGTTTCTAAAAAGTTCTTATGTAGTTATTTTTATGTATTTCATTAGATTTTCTTTTCTATTTTGATTTCTCATTTACAATTCTTGGTATTTTAAAAACGTAATATATTGAATATATTTGGAGTTAATTTTGTACACAATTAAATTAATCTACGTGATATAGTAATTTCTACAAAATTAACGCCAAATATATTCAATAGTTAATTTTGTAGAAATTCATTATTCACAATTAAATGAAACTACGTGATGTAGTATTATTTCTACTCTCTTTAAGTTCTTTACCACGACCTAGGTTTTGTTGTATTACAACATCTTCAGATAACTTTTTTCTTTTATATTAAGTTCAAAAATGTAACTTTTTTGTAGCTCGTTCCTGATTGCCAATCCCTGAATTATTTGGTTAAAAAATAACAGCTTTCTTTAAAGTCAGGTTTATTTTCGATAATCCCTTTATGAAGGTCTACGGATTATGTTATGAATATTCACTTTATTTTGGTACATATTTGTTCAAAGAAGAAACAAAACCTTAGATCTCGAGGACTAGTAAAATAATAACTCTACTGCCTGATTATTAACCTAAATACTCATAATTACCACCTTTAAAATAAGTGATACGTTATTCGTATCTTTCGTTAAATGGTTGATTTCTCTGTATTTGTCTCTTGCAGAAGTATAAAAGATTAAGCTATAACTTTTAATTCTTTTTTCGAGATGTAAACTCAATGAGTGCACTTCCTTTTAAAATTGATATTTTAGAAAATACTGATTATAAGAGAGCTTGTGCAACTATTGGATATTAAAAAAAAATTAGACAATTAATTTAAGTATTTAAATTCATGATTCTTAGAGAGGAAACAATGGTTATACCTTAAAAAACTGCTAATTTGTTAGAGATAACTTCACATTAATTTATGACACTATCTGTAGGTGTGTAAAGAAGAACTACGATGGAGCTGGCGTTACAGAATGGGTTTAATGTTAAATGTTACAGATATAGGACATAGTTTAATAAACTTGTTATACAACTTGCCTTACGAGGATATCGTACATACTTAGGTACATATAAACATTTAAGGGCTATCTATACTTGTGTAAAGGAGAACGGTGATGGGCCTGGTGTTACAGAATGTGTCTAATATTACAGATATAGTTTAATTTTTTAAAATTATAAATAAACTTGCTACGAGGATATCGTAAATACTTAGGTACATATAAACATTTAAGGGTATATAATATTTCTATTTAACTATTTACAAATATTATTATTTCTAATCACGTAAATATATAAATATATTGCCAAGTATATCTTTTATAGACGTAATAAATATATATTTAAAATATAAATTCATTTTTGCAGTTAATTTAATTTATTCGCATAAAGTTTCTGTAAATTGTTTATATATTATAGTTTGGACGACTGTTACTCGTAAACTATTAGAGCAATTTATTTTTTTATTTATTTATCTACTTTAATGTATCTAATTGATAAATATGGCGGTCTTATTTCTACGAGAGCAATCTCTTACAGCAAACCATAATACCAGTCCAGAACGGCCGGGAATCGACCGGGTCCCCGCGGTGCGCCGTGCCCTCAAAGGTCGTATGTCTTGTGATCAACCTAACACACCACGGCGACGACAATTTAGGTGTAATTTCAACTATCCTTTTAATTTCGTTGTATAAAGTACTACCCTAAATACTTTTCAGACATTATAAAAGTGATTTAGCTGATAGGGGTTGAAGATACTTAATTCTAACAAAAATCACCACTTTAAGGCTTAATATTTCGTAAACGGAACTGTATCAAAAAATGCTCACAACATACCCGCAATATTTTTAAAATATTTATTCAACGATAGCCTGTACAATGAGGGATGCGAATAAAGAAAATTACCCCCAAATTTACACGTAGGGCATTAACAAATTTTTAAGAGATTTTATTTCGTTACCTTGCAGGCGTTATAAATAATTATGGTATAATCATATCAAATTGCTGCTTTATAGTACTAATAGCCTGTGAGTAAAACGTAATATATAGATGGACAGACAAACGGATATGTCGAAATACAAAGACTCCTGGTTTATCTGCGGAACCCTAAAAGCAAAATAATTCAGTGTTTGACAATCAGAAAAAAGCAAAAATAAAAAAAATAATATTTGTAATCATAATACAAACAAGAAGCTACCTTCGTTAACGCGCATTGGTTCACTCTATCAAGATTTATTAATAACGAATATAAATAACAATAAAAAGTATCAAAGTACATGATAACTTATTGGAACAGTTACATAAATTAATCCATGTCGGTCGCTTTTTTTAATGTTAGCCATTACCAAAAATAATTTTTAAAAAATCTGTTAACTGATGTTCTGTGTAGTTAAAATGAATGTCGACTTCGCTGTTTTTCCAGTACTATGTTTCTTTTTTTTTTGAAGACTCGTCTGGTTTGTAAGTTTTACAGATAATTGCGTTGCTTCTTCCGTTGTGTCGTTATACACATATAGAGGATACAACGTGACGCAATCTACACATTTCACCCACCTTGCTTGTTCAAAGAGTTCCATAGAAATAGCATTTAAACATTATTTATTTTTCGTCTAATTGACGATTAAATAACATTTTTAAAGGTTTTTTTT
The DNA here is from genome assembly GCA_039881145.1 of Druceiella hillmani. NCBI lineage: Eukaryota > Metazoa > Arthropoda > Insecta > Lepidoptera > Hepialidae > Druceiella > Druceiella hillmani. The sequence goes on from JAYKKI010000069.1 coordinate 9,397,686, forward strand.
TCGTTTTCCCCTTCAAAAGTGTAATTTTTATTTTTTGTGACAACTAAGCCCAATACTCTATGATCTATTTCGGTTTTTTTCTGGTGACCCTTAAGTAAGAAACAATTGCTGAATTATTAAGTAAGAAATAAACCAAGCAAGAAACTTCCATATTTATAATATTAGTAAGGAAATTTATTCAGTATCTTTATGAAAACAATATTAAGTTTTAGATGCACGAACATTTTAACTTTTTTTTAAACGTGTTACAGGGATGGATTATTAAGCATGCTTATGACTCGTTGCAAATGAATTAAAAAAAAATATAGTAACAAAAAAACTGTCTTTGTTTTCTTCATAATTACTGTAGGCTAACAAACCTTTATTAAAAAATTATCTTTTCTCGACAGCCCCTTCCATAGAGGCCACCAAATTGTTTGGCTCCGCATCATGACAAAGCGACCTTTTACTGCAAATAATCTTTAACCATTGTATAAAACTATGTCCATTAAAATGTTCTTTAACTCTGATTTTTTTCCTTATGCATTCTTATTTTAGCTAAACTTACACGCTAGACGTTATTGTCCGAGGTTGTTTAAAATTTATTCAAAAATTATCTATTCTCGACAAGCCTTTCCACAGAGGCCACCAATCTTTTTGGCTCCGCATTATGACAAAGCGACCTTTTTTTGTAAATAACCTTTAACCATAGTATACAAATATGCTCATTAAATTGTTCTTTAACCCTGATTTGTTTTCTTATGCATTCTTATTTTAGCTAAACTTACACGCTAGACGTTATTGTCCGAGGTTGTTTATAGCCTCGGGCCTAGTTTAGTCACGTCCATTTGTGCAGCTATTGTTTTGCATTACAGTAATCCACAACTGTTCATTGTTAATATTAATCTATCGCCATTCTTGGCATTAGGCATACATTTTTTGCTCTACATTGTTTTAGAGCGAGCATAATGTTTATCAGATGCATCAGTGAGACGGAGCATGACTGTTTTTATTGCCTTCATCGATATTTACCTGCACTTAGAGTCGACGACAATTATACATAATGCTTTAGTCTTGTTATTTGTAATGGAACGAGTGATGTATGCTTTTAAATTTTGACCTTGTTATTTTGCTTGTTTGTTTTTGATATCGGTCTGTTTGTTTCCTCGTAACTTACAAACGACAACAATGATTTCAATGCTGTTTCAGTATTTGAAAGTCAAAGTATCTACAAGATGTCATTAATATATATTTATAAAACAATCAATCTATTTCGAAAAGTGGAATAGTTTCGAATAAAGGTCGAAGCAATGTTTTATCGTATCATTTTCTACTAGGACAGGCAATACTGATTTAAATACGGGGTGGTTTTAATACCGGTACTTAGTTCTGGTACTTGTTTCCAATACCAGGATCTCGTAATTTATATTAATATATATTTATAAAACAATCAATTTATTTCGAAATGTCGAATAGTTTCGAATAAACGGCGAAGCAATGTTTTATCGTATCATTTTCTACTAGGACATGCAATATTGATTTAAATACGGGGTGGTTTTAATACCGGTACTTAGTTCCGGTATTTGTTTCCAATACCAGGATCTCGTAATTTATATTAATATATATTTATAAAACAATCAATTTATTTCGAAATGTCGAATAGTTTCGAATAAAGGGCGAAGCAATGTTTTATCGTATCATTTTCTACTAGGACATGCAATACTGATTTAAATACGGGGTGGTATTAATACTGGTACTTAGTTCTGGTATTTGTTTCCAATACCAGTATCTCGGTTCTGGTCTCGGTATCAATTATTCTTAGAAATTCGTTTTTTTTGTAATTTCCTTTATAATTTCAAATCCCCTCATAATATCAAAACAACATTAAATTAACAATCATTTCTTAACTATTACATAACATTTCGTTTCAATGTCTTTTCTTTTTCGCAGCAATATCAGTCTGAGCTATTCGATTCTGAATCAATTATTTTTTTGCAAAAATAATGAAATCATTAATTAAGTTGCATATTTATTAACAAAGTTAATTATTAATTAGATCACCGCCAATTAAGAAAGTTAAATATTAATTAAATCACCGTCAACAGCCAAGCCAAGAATAATTATTGTATTCGTATTTTATAAACACACATGCACTGTAAATAAAACAATTAGTGTCCATGCTTGCATTTTTGCGTGACGCAAAACGTTTCATTTTACTGATTGTATTCATACGATTGATTGATTGTTTTCAAATTTCATCATCACTCGTGGTTAATTGAGAGCGGGAGGGAACACCCGACAGATACGCTCTTTATAGCAGTAAAGTTTTTCAGGAAGAGAGCAAGTCACATCTGTGTTTGGGCTATGTGTTTTCAAATTTCATCATCACTCGTGGTTAATTGAAAGCGGGAGGGAACACACGACAGATACGCTCTTTATAGCAGTAAAGTTTTTTAGGAAGAGAGCAAGTCACATCTGTGTTTGGGCTATGTGATAAACATGTGGGCTATGTGTTTTCAAATTTCACCATCACTCGTGGTTAATTGAAAGCGGGAGGGAACACACGACAGATACGCTCTTTATAGCAGTAAAGTTTTTCAGGAAGAGAGCAAGCCACATCTATGTTTGGGCTATGTGATAAACATGTGGGTTATGTGTTTTCAAATTTCATCATCACTCGTGGTTAATTGAAAGCGGGAGGGAACACACGACAGATACGCTATTTATAGCAGTAAAGTTTTTCAGGAAGAGAGCAAGTCACATCTGTGTTTGGGCTATGTGATAAACATCAAGCTAGCACGAAGAAGTTACAAGTCACATTAGAAACGTCATATAATGACTTGGGGTAAAGTGAATTAGGGTGATTGCAAAGTTGCAAAATTGACGCAAAAGTTCTTGGGGTAGGTACAGTTAATTTTACCATCGGTATCAGGTTTCGATACCGGGACTAAAATACCTCTGATATCAATCCAAGATCCCGGTATCAAAGAGTACTTGGATCCCGGTGTTCATATCCTATTGTCAATGTAGACATTTGCTCAAAATTTTACACACCGATTTTATGTTTTTTTTTTGGAATTTCTCTTATTAATCGAACTGCAACGGATATTTATGTACTTGTCGTTAATTCAGATGACAATTTTTTAAGGTTTTTTTGAAAACAATTTTTTTATTGGCAGATAAAACGGTGAGAGATAATTCAATTGCATTTTATTAGCATATGGTGCTGTCCTGATGCCATCTGTCGGTCAATTTAAATAAATATTGACAAAAATATTTCCAAAATCGTTGGTAAAACCAAGAGGGCATCTCTCGTTTTTTAATTGTTTTTTTTTGTATAAAAAATAGTAAGGAAAAGTATAAAATCTAAAAATAGCAGACATAGAGAGAAAGGACAAGAAAATCTGCACGAAATGGAGGTTGAGAATAGACGCCAAGAACGAGAAAAGGAGAGTTTTTTAAAAAATTGCAAAAAAAGTATTTGTCAAAAAGTAAAAATTGCAAAAAAGTATTTGCAAAATAGTAAAAATTGCAAAATATTAATTGCATAAAAGTAAAAGGAGAGTTTTTATAAAAAATAGCAAACAGGTATTTGACAAATCATTCTTAAAAGCAACAGTTTTCTATTGTGATAGCTAAAGAATCGACAGAAAAAATAATCACAAAATTCGGTCAAGAATTGGGATTTGTAACGTGTCCTTACATTTATATACGTACAGACCAATGGACGGTGACGCATTTCGTTTATCAAGGGCAAATTTAGATTGTAACAAACATTTAAAAAAATTAAAAATGGTATTATTTACTAGAGACAGAGCTTCGCTTTTCAAAAAACTATATTAAAAGATTCTTGTAAAATTATCCGAGTTTAATTACGCCTGTCGTGATAACATGAGGCTCGATAGCTAGTTGATAATAAAGTGTACATCTGCAGGCAGTTCAAAACTAATATTCTATCGTAATATATTTATAGAAAAAATAATCCTAATAATTCTTCCCAAGATAATCCCACTTCTTGAATTAATTTTTAAGGTATTGATTTAAATAATAACACACTGCGGTATTCTGATTTTTATAAAAAAAGAATTAAGCAATATTATACAATAGAATTATCTGCCAACACGTATGCATCATGCATTATGCATTGATTTTATTAACTTTCTGTAACCTGAACAATGTACTTATAACACCGATTCCTGTCTTGTTTCTATAATACCGATCGCCACCATATACAAATATTTTTTTTATATAATATTTGGAATTTAGTAGAAATTATATGGGATCTTATGTTCGTTTGCTTCTTTTTACTGTCTTAAACCAGGTAGTTCATATTTCATCTCAATTTTTGGATCTTGATAAAATGATTTTTTTTCCAGCGTATAATCTTAGTGTCCAAATGAATATAGGGTCTGTACTACCGTTTTACAACCTGTAGATAGGAAATAACGATTAATATGCAACCAAGATGAACGGTTATAGTAGATGGTGAGTCGGTGGTGAGCTGCCGACTTTTGTCGGTGCAAGGTTTGCGGTCGAATTTCATTCAACTCAATGCATGCGTCAAGAGGTGTGAATGCCGATTAAATGTCTCCCGATGCACTGCCGATTAAATGTCTCCCACCTCTGTAAACGCGTATTCAATCGTATGCTCTGTTCTCTTCTTTATTAGCACCTTTTCATTAGTAACGTTCGGATAAATTACGTTAACATCGAAAATGACGAGTACAATAAGTAAAAACAATAAGTAGAAATATTGGAAAAGACTGCACCCAGAACCGCATGATCTCAGCAAATTTCCCTTTTCCCGCCTAATCGTATCTATGAAAAAATATAAAAATATATACTCGACTCTACAGGTATCCATTAGTTCATGATTTGCAGGATGCTTTGGGTATGTTTTATCATTTCCAAATTTGGCACACCGTTTATGCGCACTATTTTGTAATCTTCACACCGTTAGTACTCCAATGTCTTGAAAACTATCGGTCGTAACGAGCTAAGACCGGCGTCAAACAATTTTGTATTTGAAAGTCTATTATTAGGCAGACCTGAGAAATATTATATATAATAATATATTATTATTAATTAATTATAAGAAATATTATATAGTTATGAATTTTTTTAAACATTGTATTGAACAAACTGACACTTCCCTTTTCTTGATTTTCCTCGATGGACAATCGGCCAAAATCCTTCTGATTTTTGTAGGATTTATTTTGTTGGTATCTATAGGCTAAAGCAAAAGAGAAAATCGAATATATGGTATTTTATACCATATGTTCGATTTTCTCCGACTATTGTCGGTCTTTAAATGAACGGATTCGAAGGGGAAACTTTTAAAACTATTCTAGACCTGCATTAAAATAATACATAAAAATAGCTAAAGCATAAAATACCATATGTTCGATTTTCTCCGACTGTTGTCGGTCTTTAAATGAACGGATTCGAAGGGGAAACTTTTAAAACTATTCTAGACCTGCATTAAAATAATACATAAAAATAGCTAAAGCATAAAATACCATATGTTCGATTTTCTCCGACTGTTGTCGGTCTTTAAGTGAACGGATTCGAAGGGGAAACTTTGAAAACTATTCTAGACTTGCATTAAAATAATACATAAAAATAGCTAAAGCATAAAATACCATATGTTCGATTTTCTCCGACTCTTGTCGGTCTTTAAGTGAACGGATTCGAAGGGGAAACTTTTAAAATTATTCTAGACCTGCATTCAAATAATACATAAAAATAGCTAAAGCATAAAATACCATATGTTCGATTTTCTCCGACTGTTGTCGGTCTTTAAGTGAACGGATTCGAAGGGGAAGTTTTTAAACCAATTCTAGACTTGTTTTAAAATAACAAAATGTTATAGACAACGTGAAGTAATGTATGAAGCGATTTTAAACTACATAAATGTTAATTACATAAGTTCTGTTACAAACCATTGGAATACCGTACCGTAGACCTATTTGTCAGTTAAACAAGCTAAAACTACATATTTCAAAAGAACTTTTTGCAAGACGCGACAATAAAAAGGTTCCAGGGTGTGTATAGCTAATTTTTATAGATTATTTACTATTTGAATTTTTATCTTACAAGATATAATTTTATATCTACTCAACTAAAACATAGAATAAAAACGTAAACCGTTGACGAAAGAGTCAATAAAATAACCGTAAATATTATAATGCGTAATGCAGACGACCGAAAAAAACCGGTCCTACAGAAAATCAGAGCGACTCTGGCCGACGTTGACAGACTTTCTCCGATTCGAACGAATTAAAAGGCGCTAAAAAGAAGAAGATACGAAGACAGACGGCAGATATTTAGCCGAAGGCACGCGCGTCTTGCCTTTAATAGTAAATCGATGGAAAGTCAGCCACCCATCTTGTCCCAAAAAGTCGGCAGTGTTCGCCCGTCGATTTACCATCCACAAAAGTCGCTAGTCCGCTTTGCGCGTTATAGTAAAATGAGATTTAAACAAATTGTTGGAACCAGCAGTTTTTCGTTAATAACGGTAATATATAATTTTTAAAATAAAAAAAATTAATTAACCTTTTAGTGAAAATCAATATTCTTACTTAGCGTAAACCTGTAATATAATTATTTAATATAAATCGTGGTTATACAATCATTTTTAGCAATATTTTCTTTCTTTGTTTAAGCAAGTATTATGTATGTTTGGAAATACTTCTGTCAATGTTAAATTTTTTTTCTTTTTTTTTCACTTGACAGTCGTCACTTTAAGTCTATTTTAGAAGCACATTGGGCGTAATTTTGTTGTAGCTCTTATTTTAGGATCCATTTTAACACGTAGTACAAAAACGAACATTTTATTTTTTTTATTTCCGTACTTTTTTATTTTCGTAAAGACAATAAAAGCTGCTGAAGGTCGCAAAGAGATATTTGAAGTTTACAGTATTAATTGATTAACAAAACTTATGCTTTAAAAATACCCTTGCACAGATCACACACAATAATTGACAACTATTTATAATGCCCTGGAATCGTTAAGGAGCTCGATATTTAAATATCGCTTGAATTGAAACTGTTTCATTTAACACATGGATACAATATTTGCTATATGCATTTCAGACCCGATGAAATCAACCATTTTTACAAACGAATCATCGCTAATGGTGAAAAGTAGATTATCTACAATAAAATCAATCGAAAGTAATCATAGTCCAAGCGTAATTAACCAGTAAAAACCACACCGAACGCTGAATTAACCATATAAAAAGACTATGCTGTAAATTTGGTGGGATTACAAAGGTGCTTTGTATTTTGAACTGCTTTAAACGAACAGAATAGATAAATCGTATAGTAATCCATCAAGATTATGCAAGGCCTCACTTCACAAATTTTTGGTAACGCTTGGAAAATGATTGGAGTCTGCTTGGAAAATAAAGCTTAATCCGTCAGAACCCCCCACACTCAACTTGCACCACTAGATTACTATTTATTTCGAAGTTTGCAAAAACTTTTTGAATGATAAAATTTTCTCTAACGATGACGACCTCAAATCACATCCAGTTTAGTTTTCTGCCAATAAGGACGAGAAGTTAGTTCTATGAACGCAAAATAATAAAAGCCAGAAAGGGTTCAAAAGGTCAAAAAAAATGAAAAGTATATTATCGATTAAAGTTCATACTTTGAGCTTTCACAATTAAATGAAACTACGTGATGTAGTATTATTTCTACTTTCTTTAATTTCTTTAACCACGACCTAGGTTTCGTTGTATTACAACATCTTCATGTGGGATATTGGCAAAGATTCAATATCCCACCTGAAGATAGACTTTCTTGCTAACCCTATACATTTATGCATTGATGCATATGAAATGGATTTGCAAATTTTAAACATATGTAATGTTTAATATACCAAATAAAAATGTTGGAATATTAATAAGACGAACAGTGTTTACCTGTCCACAATCAGTAACCTTGAATGAGTTGAAAGAGTTTATTTAAATTTGGAATATTTTTTTATTTCCCAAAGACTAACGGAAAAAGGTCAAATTTAATTCGAGAATAATTGCCACATTGTACAGCCAGTGTTTTGTGTTTTTGTATAAAAAATGTTTCCTTCCTTCAATATATATATATATATATACATACAATATTTGCTATATGCATTACGGTATATATATATATACATATATATATATATATACATATATATATATATATATATATATATATATATATATATATATATATACCGTGGTTGGAACACGTATAATATAGCGTTCCGTAGTTTCCTACATCTCGCCGTATGGTCGATTGAAACCGACCAAACAATTTGAATCAACGAATCTATTCAAATGTAAATAAGAATCTAGAGATTCTTTCATATTTTTAAAGCAAAAAAAAAATTGTGCGTGTATTTATATACGCGCTTTAGAAGTTGATAGATAGTTCTTTGGAATAATACAAGAATAACTTTATTTAGCACACAAATTATAATTAATGGAAATAAAATATTAAAAGGACTGGAGTATGATTATAAAATCGGTTGGTAAAATCTAAATTCAAACAAATAATTAAATTTTACATAATTTATATTGTAAATAAATACATACTGAAACTTAACTTCACTTAGATAAATATATTAAAAATATAGTTTAAAAAGCTTATAAGTATTATTTCCATCACGAATATTCACAACAAATAATTTTTTTTATCATATGGACCACTATTAAATTTCAATTATTAAGAAACATTATTTAAAAGCACAGATATAACTTACATTTCTATGAATATAAAATACGTATTGTGTATTTAAAAATATGTCAATAACTATCATTAACATGTATCAGTCACTACACGTACGTTTAGTAAGCAACTTCATCCTGTCGATTTTTGTCGCATCATGCACGCGCATCGTTTTTATCCTCATCGTTTTCTCATAACGCGTCTAAAGAAGTATAAATTTAAAAATTAGAGAAGTTGGCTAATATTGCCGTTATTTTAAATTTTAATATTTTTAAATATTTTACAAATGGACATCAAACGTTAAAAATGGCCTCAATTCAAAAAAGTCATATAAAGCCTGAAATTCATTTTGAAAGATTTTCTCAATGATACCACTCTCGATGAAGAGCATATATCATGAAATATTCACCCCTACTTGTAATGTGCACCTAACCATGGCTAACAGAAATTTTACGGCCTTAGAATCCTATTCAAGTTCAAGTTTATTTCTATTAGGACTAAGTTACGCATGTACAAAACTTTAATCAGGCCTATACCTCTGTTAGGAAGTAAATGCTGGACCCTCAATAAAGCAGAGGAAAAAATACCTTCTCAAAATTTTTGGATCTATTGAAGAGAACAACATATGGAGAACTCTTTACAACTATGAAATTTATAGAATATATGACAAATACGGCGGAACCGATTTCGTGAGGACCATTGAAGCATCACGTATTGGGTGGCTTGGCCATCTTTACAGATATGCTGATATTTTTCCTGCCAAAAAAGTGACTTTTTCGAAGATTGAGGGGACTAGGCAAGAAGGACGACCACTAACATGTTGACTAGATGACAATGAAAAAGACCTCCAACTAATGGGAGTCAACCAGTGGAGGGCTATCGCATCAGACAGGGTCAGGTGAAGGAGGATCGGCGAGTCAGCCTTGGCCTGCAGAGGGCTGTTGTGCTTTTGATGATGATGATGACTTGAAATGTACAAGGACATTACATAAAGAAGAAATACAGTTTATCACACAATAATTGAGGCCACCATGTGAAATACCTACTAGCAAATTGTCATGCAAATAGGTGCAACACTGTGTAAACGACACAATTATTCGGGTTCTTTTTTACAGCGCTACTCTAAAAATATATCTACGTATTAGATATGTTAGAGATATCCGCATCTGCATCTGCAGTCACGAATATCCGTATAACTTTTAAGATCCGCCTTCCAACCCTTATCAATCGCTGTGGATCGTCGACCTCATTGCGATACTTGCGGATGTAGATGCTGTGACGTAGTGATGTGAAATTTTTGGGAGACTATCGTAAATCCTGTGCGCTCGGTTCCCTTTGGTAATGAGTTATTATTTCACTCATAAATTAAAGACATTTTTTTTATAAATGGATATAATTACAAAGCTATTTATTTTTTTCGATAGAATGTTTTGTTGGGTGATATAAAAAAGTATGATAAAATAATTAAATATATGACTAAAATAATTACATTTTCATAATTTTAAACCTTTTGAAGTACTTTTTTTAGTATTACGTCATATCTTTCATTTGACATGTAAATAATGTGTAAGTTTCTATAAAGTATCAAAAAGCTTAATGCAATTAAACATACTTGAAATTTTTTTTTAAATGTTCTCATCCATATACGCTTCTGAAGATGGCATAAAAACCGCCCTTTCTAATATTCCACTACGCGTACGAGAGTAGCACTGAAAGTTGTTAGAATTGACATATGTAATAATGATATTTGTTCAAATTCTGAAAATTGAAGTCTGGTGATCCACTTAGGTACTTTGTCTGAAGATACTTTACTTGAATTTGTTTTTACCAATTGATGGTAATTCGAAAAATGTGTGTAATCACATCATGATGAATTTAACGCGAGAAAAATTGTCTTCGATGCCTTTCGTTATGGTCTCAATCAACAACCAATTTATGATCGATTTCGATTGAAATTTTATGTTGAAACCCCATCCCACGACTGTTTACAACTGGTTTAACGAGTTTAAAGATGATCGTGCCAATATCGGTGAGGGCCTGCGTGAAGGACATAATTTAACAGCGACAACTGAAGATACCAATCTATGTGGCTCTTAATAAATACTGACATGAGAAAAATCTTTCAGCAGATTTGACCATTGGCCTTGTTTAGGCATTGGTATGAATCAAGTACAAAAAATTATACATAAACATTTAAGAATCAGGGAGATTTGTACTAGATGGAGCTTTGTACTAGATGGATAAACCCGATCGATGCCCAAAAACATCGCCCCGCTAATTTATGATTGATGAAAATGAAAATTCGATGAAGATCACTCGAATGCTGTATTCAACATCGTCGCAAATGGCGAAAGCTGGATATACTATTACGAATCTGAAACTAAGAGGCAATCTGCGCTGTAGGTGTTTCCTCCTGAAGTTTTTCCTATAAAGGTGAAGAAAATACGAAGTGCTGGAAAAAAAATGATAGCCTCGTTCTTAGGACAAACGGGTTATTAAAGATTGTTTGGGAAAATAAAAGAACCTTTACCCTAGATTGGTATATCAGTAGCAGTTTGCCGGTTGTTTTGCGAAAAGTTCGGGAGCAACGCCTTCGTTATAAAATTATCTTTCATCATGAAAATGTCTTTCCACGATCAGCCAAACGAACGATATGAATGAATGTGTGATAAACTGTATTTCCTTTTTCTATAATGTCCTTATACATTTCAAATAGCGGTGAATATTATGATAATAATAAGGGGTGAATATATGCTCTTCATCGAGAGTGGCATGATTGAGAAGGTCTCTCAATATGGATTTGAGGCCTTATTTGACTTTTTTGAATTGAGGTCATTTTTAAAATATTAAAATTAGAAATAACGGGAACATCTGCCGACTTCGCGCTAGGAGAAAATGATGAGGGTGACATTTTACGATGCGCGCGCACGATGCAACAAAAATCGAGAGAATGAAGTTGCTCACTAAACTTGCGTATAATGATCGATACTATATTCATGCTAGTTATTGAGGTATTTTTAAATAGACAATACGTGTTTTATATTCGTACAAATGTTAGTTATATCTGTTCTTTTAAATAATATTTTTTAGTAATTAAAATTTAATAGTGGTCCAAGTAATAAAACAAATATTTGTTATGAATAGTGATGGCAATAATACTTATAAGCTTTCTAAAATATATTTTTAATATATTTCTCTAAGTGAGGTTAAGTTTCAGTATGTATTTATTTATGTCATAAATTATATAAAATTTAATTATTTGATTTGAATTTAGATTTTATCGTCCGTATTTATAATCAGGCTCCAGTCCTTTTATTATTTTTAATGTGGTATGAGGAAATTGTGGATCATCTGCCATATAGCTCCGATACCACCACTCGCTCTACCTGATTTCTGTTTAGGTCTAAGAATAAGGTATAAATCGCGAGAAATATGATGGCCGGAAGCAGAAGAAGAGCGACTGCTTTCGAAAAGGTCGTATTAAAGACCTCAAACGGAAAATGAACCTATTGCTTCTTTAGGTGATTCCATTGAACGAAACGATGTGTGGAGAACCATGAAGGCTATTTTGAAAAGTAATAAATTAATTACAAAATTATTGGTTACTTACTAGTAACTATTAATGATACTTATAATTCCAGCTTATAACCGTAACTTATCTAGAATATATAACGGATTTCATATGCAGTCGTAATATCTTTTAAATACCGATAATTTAAAAAAAATTATGTTGTATTACCTGCCGTGGAATGTGGACCGACCCTGCTTCTGTTTTGCCCGTTCATTTCAAATTAGCAACCTGCCAAATCGGCATCATTACGCGCGCCTAATAGCGCTCAAAGGTCAGTCGGTCATTAAAATTGGTGCGTAGCAGTGTATTGCGCCAATTTCTATACGGACGCAATGAATGCCATACAAAGTACACACTGTACTTATTCAAGGTGGCTTGCACAATAGGAAACGCGCAAGCGGCTGGCGGAACAGAACGTAACCACAACAGTTTTATTATATGGAAACAACCGTTGCAACGGCGCCCGTTTCTGGATTTCACTGCTGGTAGTATGTCGTATATTTTATGAATACAAGGACCGTCCTAAGGTCATACAGCGTCTCCCACAGGAAAATATGTTATTTTCAGGTGACACGGAGGCATTGAGAACGTATTAACACGTCCTTTTCTCTGGATCATGATCTTTTAGATTGAATATATTTGTATATAACCAGTTCTCAAATTGCGCGAAAATATTTGTCAATTTCCACACAATTCCAAATGCTATTTATTTAAATAGATTAATAAGAGGAATTGGGAACAGAGCTTTTGGGAATTATGAGACTTAGTCAACAATATTTAGAAATATTTATAAGGAATATAAATTTCTGGTGTCAGAAACGTGAACGTACCTGCATTTCTATAAGTATAATCCTACATTTATATAAGTGTACACTTATAGAAATGTAGGATTTTTGGTCTTCCTGAATATATAAAATAAGTATTCATGAATAATTATTTCTGAGCATTTTAAAATCTTAAATTAGTCTAAGTTTTACTTATAGGAGACTTTTTCATACTTTATTTCAGCGTAATAAAGTTATAATAACTTTTTTCAGAAAATAATTAAGCTCCATTTAATTTTGAACTTTTATAATGAACATGTTAGTCGAATGAGTTTATGACATGGTTTTTAAATTTTAAATCTTCTTGTCAATAGATTCATAGACTACAATTTCACCTCAGTCAACGAATTTGGTATCCCTGAATACAAACGGTTGTAATATATATATATATATATACACACATACGTGTGTGTATATGTGGATAATGCTTTTCCAAGCGGTTTTTTAATAATGAAATTTAAAAGATAGATGGATGAGGATACTTTTTTATTGCCTATGAGGCTATTAGGGTGGAAATATAAAATGAAAATTAATAATATGAAATATCACGAAGGATAGGCAAGAGGTAAAGTTGCCATCGTTCAGAATTTTCCGAAGTTCTCAAGTACCACGCCCATATAGCCAAGTATCGAAGTTAGTCTAATTCTAGAAAAATGTGTTGTGTCTAATTTTCTTCATTTTCTTCCATATTCTTGTATTTATGGATTGTATTTACGTTGCTTGTGTTGTAATGATATTCGTAAGTTCCATATAATCTTTAATATTTCTCAATATATACATATAAAAAACTAGCCTCTGTCTGCAACTTTGTTCGCGTGCAGTATTATACAGGTTGCATAGTCTCTTACGATATATTTTCACAGATGATTCGGCCCATTTTTTAGAGTGATAAAAAGAAAGAAAATGGAACTTTTTTTTATAAACTCACTTTTTTAAAATTTTATTCCTTTTCAAAATAATCTGATGAATCACACCTATAATGAAAATTATGGGAAAAACAACAGTCATGTCAGCGCTGTGCTCTTATTAGTGATATTTGTTTTTTAAAAAGAGTTTTTTTTTATGTTTTTTAAAGTTTTATTATCTTGAGAGTAGTAGCATTTGATATAGTAAATATATATGAACAAGATTTTATAACAACAAATTGGCATTTTTTTAAAATTTCGAAATTTGAAGATGATTATTTCGGAAATGATTTGGTTTTTTTACAATCGCCAAAAAACATTTTACATTTAGAATGATAAGAGAAATCAGTCGTGAGGAAAAATACATATATATGTGTGTGTGTGTGTGTGTATATATATATATATATATATATATATATATACATACGTATATATATATATATACATATATATATGTATATATATATATATATATATATATATATATATATATATATGGAACGATTTCGATATCGCGAGTTAACTCACGTCAAGCACCATCTTTTGAAGCCCGTCGGAAACGGGATTATAATATCATTATAACCCCGTTTCCGAGTAATAATTCTAAACATTATTTTCAAATTTATTCAGCTTAACGTCAAAAAAAACAAGAAAGGCAAAACAGATTTTTTTCCCTAGTAATTTGAAGCAATTATTTTTTTGACGAACTCATACTTATTTACGCCGAAAAAAAAACGAATAAAAATTATATGCACTACATTTTATTTCCAAAATACGAAAGAATGTAAAAATAAAAAAAAAACATAAATCTCTGCTGTAACTTTTCTATGATGCGCGTAAAACCAAATAAAATTTCGAAATCTGTCTAGACAAAAGGGTCTCTAGATTTTATTTTATTTGTAGTTCTTAGAATTTTGTTTTTTTTTAATATCTTTATACATGGACTTTTTATTTTCACTTTCTAGAGACCATTTTTTGCTGAAAAGCTCAAAATTTTCTAATTTTTTTTCTATTTTTTGTATAGAAGAAAATTACAGCTCAAATGATGTGACAGCATTCAAAACTTTGAGATTTCAACTTAAAAATTGTAATTTTTAAAATTTTTTCACCATTTTTTTTTCATCACAATGAGACATTTTCATAAAAAAAACTCTTCTGTTAATTAAAAATTCAACATTTCCAGAAAAATAGGCCGCAGAAATTAAAAATTACACTTACCAAAAATGTATCTATTATTCAAACGGGTGATTCTTTACATCAGACTGCGCATATTTGAAACGTGTTTTGGTAAAAAAATGTAAATTTTTTTCGTTGAAATCATAATGACAGTGATTTTTTCAGAAAGGATTAAGAATTTCGATACATGTAGTTACAAATTTATACCTTTATGCCGGATAAAGGGTTAAATTTGTTTGTTTGCGTTTGAGTCAGTGCCAGTGCTAATATCTGCAATTACTAGGTCGATTTCAAGGAAAATTTCATTAACTTAAGGTGTTCCTTCATTGCCAAATCTTAAGGAAACTGAATAGTAACGATAAATGTCAGGAAATTCAGAAAGGAAATTGCTTGCTTCCTTATTTCCGCTAACCATAAAATATACTCAATAATAATGAAAGAAATGATTATTTTACTAATAAAAAGATCATCAGGAACCGTTAGTTGAAGAGCTGATGCTGACCAGAAAAGTAATAGTTGAATCTAAGGGATTGGGATCAACTATGAATACTGAGTATTTTAAAAAAATAAGAGAGTTTGTTTCCAATATTATAATTGTTTACTTAAGACGTAGTTGGAAGATAAAAAACTCCACAGTTTGAAATTGTTTCATTTCATAAACATTTTTAATATATGATAAGCCTCATACCTATTTAGTAATTTTCGAAACGGTGCGAATATGACATGCTATAGCTATAATAATACAATAGCTTATAAAAACTTATTTATAAATATTATGAATTTATTATTTTGACATGCAAAACATTTTTTAAATCTATACTAACTGCGGGCAGGCAATCGCGCTCAAATGAGCGACAGTTTCTGTCGAAGTAATTTAAAACTTCGATAACTCGGCTAAAAATAGACATAGCGCCGCTATCTTGAAAAGTTTGTTTTAATACTACTCCGACATTTGTGGCAGCCCACGATTTTTGGCAGGCAAACTTGACATTCGAAGCCATACGTATCCTACTTTTCATATCGTAACCTTGTGTTCAAGAAATTTAATTGCAAACTAATTAAACAATTCGTAACAAAAATGTTATTTTATTTCAGTAGACCATACAAAATTGGCGTTTTCACAAAAATTACTGCGGCTGTGTCAGACTCAACAATACATTTTTTTTATATAACCAGCACGAGACAATAATCTTAAACTGCATGTTTCATTTATTGTGTTCTTGAATGGCATCTAGCCACTTTTATTGGAATTGCTTGAACTTTGAATTACTAACATTGATTTGAATAAAAAGGGACAATGTAAGTACCGACCGCTAGTATCATCAGATTCATTTGAAAATGAAAAAAGATTATATTAAAGATCGAAAATGCAAGAATTGGCTCTTTATTTTTGTGTATTGATGAGCATCAAATCCATAACGAGTATCAAAATTTATCAACAAGAAAAAGAAGGAGAATACTTACAAGCGGTATCGATTATATCAATATCGTATATTCATCAAATAATGTTTACATTTATTACAACTTATCTCCACATTATGCAGATGAAACTCCATAGCGAATTTAAATAACAGAAATAAAAAGTCCCCAAATGGATTGATTAACGCCCATATGCACTACACACGGTCAGGACTGTCAGTAGGATTTACTGACAGTTAAAAACGTATTTCATGTGGATATTTTAGTGATTGAACCGGACTATAGGGCACGATTGGAAAAGTAGGCTCTTGGTGAGACTCAACTGACAGTTAATGAGAAATAGCAATATTTTAACATTTATATTTATAGCATTTTAACTATCGCAAAAATCCGACTGACAGTCTTGACCGTGTGTGGTGCATACGGGCGAAAGTTGCGCGGTAAATAAGCAGCACGCCAAAAGATGGCTGCAGTTTCAAGGACATTTTTGTTCGCGTTGTGAATATTGTTTTTTTTAATTGCTTTTTAACTTTAGAATCGTACTCTAATGTAGTTTAATAATTGTTTTTTCTTAATTTAATTGTTAAAAAGTATAATAGTTATTATTCGAACCCGGAATGACTTACTTAACGATGTATAGTCCAAAGAATGTTATCAAATTGTTTTTAATAACATGTATATTTATATATTAAATGAATACAACAAAATAAAATAAGTTTCATCGACGCACCACTACTTTCTATATGGTACTGTGTTCCATAGTGGTGTATATATTCCTCTTTATTATGTACTTAGAGGCGACGAATAACAAAATATATAATACAAAGCAAAAACTAATGTAAGACCAAAAAAAAACAATAAGCAATCGCCACTGATTGACAGATTAGCAGACAGCAGTAAATAATCTCTATTATATTCTTCAAGCGTTATTAAAAGGTTTTTTCATAAGCTATGCTGATAAATTTCCTTGTATCTTGTCAAAAATTTATTAAAATGTCCCGTTTTTTTACAGCCATAAACAAATACTTTAGTAAGCTCTGTCTAGTAAGCTCTGCATGTCGGAAATGGTCACAGCTGTCATACGAAAGTGACGTGTGGCAGTAGTAATTGGATATTCGTGAATGACGGACGTTTGTGGCTGGATCAATGTGTCCTAATTCGATAAAGGTCAGAATATATAGTGAGTTAACTAAGTTTTTTATGGCATTATATTTAATAATAGTTAAATATTTCTCGAATATTCGATTGAACATTAAATTGTTAAATAGAAGCCAATGCAATTATTTCTGACCATCTACTCAAAAAAGGAAAGAATAATAAAATATACTTTATGTTGTTTTAGAACCCGGTGCTAGACGGTGGTAACATCTGGGTGGGATGCACAAATATATACCACAATTTGGATGCTTATACCATCGAAACTAATATTGAAGAGCATTTTTTTTTAAATTGTAGTGAAACAAGTTTTTACTTCTGCATTTTAAGTCTTGAATATAATAACATTAAAACCTTTAGTTAAATTTCATACAATTTTGTACGCTATGTTCTCGTATAGAAGAAACAAACTGAGTCATAAGAAATTTACTCCATCTATCCGATATTGTACGAACTATGTGTTGTAAAAATAAAAAATATTGATAGGCAATTAACGCCATCTGTTATTAAAAAAAATATATATATATCTGAAAAAATGAGAGGTATTTAGAAGCGGCGTCTTCCTATGTTAAAAATTACAGCACTATTTGTTCCGCATCCTTTACGATTTTTTATATTTTTTTCCACAATTAAATGAACATTTAATTGTGAATAATGAATTTCTACAAAATTAACGCCAAATATATCCAATATATTTTTTTTATCAAAATATGATTTATAAAATTGGTTTCTGAATAGCTCATATTTTGAGAAAACGTCGTATTTTTTATTTAGTAGTTTTTTTGTCACTAATAGGCAAAAAGCAAACATATTTTCGTATCTATACATTAATGGAGAACTAAAGACGATTTCGCAAAAATACATCATTTTATTTTCAAATCTTTTTAGCATCATACATTTAAAAAAAAAAGTTTGACGGTTTCTGCTGGTTGCAAGTGCACTTCTTAAACTTTATATTTTCCATTTCCAGATATCCCAATTGACGTGAATGATCTAAAATCGTAAAGTGATTGTCTAATCCAGAATAGTTCTATCAAATTTTGAACTTTTTCTTTTTAAAAATCAGTGTATTTTATTTTATGATAACGAAGCTAATATTACACAATGTATTTCGAGCCGGTGCCATAATTGTTTACTAGGTAAAATTATGAGCAATTAGTTGTTCAGCGCAGTATCAACTTATTTCCATAAAGAAATACTATTCGACGCGTATATGGTTTAATGCTACATTTATATACATACTAGCTGTCCTACGCGACTTTATTCGCGTGGAATTCGGTGAAAAAAAATTAGAAAATTTAAAATTTGTTTTAATAAAAACTCCAATAGATGGCGCTGGCTGTACCAATATCGTAATATTCACCAAGTGATGGTGTTTTTTATATATTATATCCGTAATATATATATATATATATATATATATATATATATATATATATTGTGTATAAAGAAAAAAGCATTCTATATGTTGTTCGAGGGTATAAACTAGTACCATACCATATTTCATCAAAATCTATGAAGTAGATTTGGCGTGCTTGTAGAACCAATTAACATACATACAGATAGGAATAAATTTTAAAAACAAATTTTCTGGGTTCTTCTGTCATTCTATACGCTGAATCAATCACTTTTATAATAGTTTGCATATGCAGAATTCACTCCGTAACAATTTTGTCATATGTTCACTTCGTTACAATTTAGGTATGTGACTAACTAAAGGCAAGCTTAGCATATAGTTTTTCGTCTGTTTAACTCTTATGAAAAAGTAAAATAAATAGTCTCACCTCCCTAATCAGATATTTTAGCGTTCACCAAATGTTTGCTTCAATAACGTGGTAATGACCTGCATTTGCCATGAAAGCCGATAAGCGACAGATTTTATCGGGGAATCGCGATCCCCTGGTTGCAAAACATCACCTTAACAACAATAATCATCTTGAAAAAATGGACTTCATAAAAGGTGAAGTTAAGTCCCAAACTTATGCCACGTGCGTTAAGTTGAAATGTGGTTTGATGTGTGATGAAAAAACACTATTCACCAAGTTGGAGTATTTTAAAAGACGTGTTTGACATTTGTGTACTTTGGTTATAAGATTAGTATTTTGGTCATAAGTTTAGTATTTTGAAACTATTGGTCCAACTTTGTTCATCTATCATCTTAATTTATATTTAAATCTAAGCTATTTTTGTGTCAAGTTTCATCTTGATACAAAAAGAATAGTTGCCTTCAGCGTACCTACAAATTTCATTGTATAAATTTCCATGATCATCTTGGGTTTGGTGCCGATGACGATAAAGTAATACAGTAAATCATTACGAAATGCCGAGGTTTTATATATTCAAAATTCACGTAATAAGTCGAAATTGACAGCACAACATTAGGATATTATCTCATTAATTACTTACGATGATAATACAGCAAAATACAGTAATACAGTAAATCATTACGGAATGCCGAGGTTTCTGTAAGAGGTTTATATATTCGAAATTCACGTAATAAGTCGAAATTGACAGCACAAAATTTGGATATTTTCTTGTTAATTACCTGCGATGATAATACAGCAAAATACAGTAATACAGTAAATCATTACGAAATGCCGAGGTTTCTGTAAGAGGTTTATATATTCGAAATTCACGTAATAAGTCGAAATTGACAGCACAAAATTTGGATATTTTCTCATCAATTACCTGCGATGATAATACAGGAAAATACAGTAAAACAGTAAATCATTACGAAATGTTTCTGTAACAGGTTTAGTCGTATTCGAAGTTCACGTAATAAGTCGAAATTGACAGCACAAAATTAGGATATTACTCATTTGACACCTATCGCGTTAATTACGTCTTCTATACATTTTATCATATACCTACACCGTGTGAAAACGCTTGCAATCAGCTTTATTTGATGATAATATGTAAAAGTCTTAACCGAATCTTACAATTTCATTAAGCAATAACCATCGTAGGATAATGGAAAAGTCTTGACGAGATATGAAAATTTGCATTGCTTATCAAATACTTTATAATTACAAAAATTAATTAATATTAATTGAAATATTAATTTTATTTACTTAATAATTACATATATTATTTTTTTTTAATTTATATTGTTTAATAAGAAAAAATATTTGATTTATTTTTTGTTTAACCGTAACTGCTGACACAAACTTTGTTATTAATTTTTATAGTGCTAAATTTTAATTTCTTAAATATTTTAAAATCAAATACTTAAAATTTATTTTTGTTTAAATAAAGATTACTTTCGTTTTTATTATTTTCATGTAAAAATTATTATGTAATATACTGTATGTTTATAGACTACAAATAAATTATATCTATGTGTATATACATATATATATATACACATTTTTTCTTTTTTCCTTTTTCTTTTTTTGTGATAGCAGGTGTGTTTCTATATCACCAATATGTGTGTGTGCCACGTCCGCACTTATGTATGTCCACTTAAACTTTCTTTCACTTGTAATTCAATATACGTCTGGGGATTGCACATACTGAACGTGTTAAAACGTAATCAATACCATGTCCCCATTTATGCGCCAACCGCTTGTCCAATTCAAGTTAAAGTAGACAGTTTTCCTTTGCATTGCGACTATTCCTTTTCCTAACGACTTCCTGACGAACTTTGAACAATAATACTACAAGCTGTTTCTTTTCCTAACAGCTTCCTGATGAACTTTGAACAATAATCGCTTGTCCAATTCAAGTTAAAGTAGACAGTTTCCTCTGCATTGCGACTGTTCCTTTTTCCTTTTCCGAACAACTTCCTAGCGAACTTAGAACAATAATAGCTTGTCCAATTCAAGTTAAAGTAGACAGTTTTCCTCTGTATTACGACTGCGCCTTTTCCTAACAACTTCCTGACGAACTTTGAACAATAATACCACAAGCTGTTCCTTTTCTTAACAACTATCTGGCTCTACATACCATACCATCTTTAGTGTTTTGTATCTCAAAAGAAAAAGAAATGGACGTACTTCTGTTCGCCCTTTACTGATTTGAAAACATTGAGATCATCATTTGATATTAGGTATGGAAACAGACTTTAATAAAATAATGATATATATATATATATATATATATATATATATATATATATATATATAATTATATTATACCTTTACTCCAATCATTTTTCAAATTATATAATTCTAATTACGTTATAAAAAAAATGCCTATAACTAATTTTAAATTGTACTGGAATATAGATGAAAATGCGAATATTTCATAATATTTTAACTTAGTATTAAATTTAACTTAATTGTATACACTGAATTATTTTTGGTATTGACGAAATAATAATGAATACCGGAATGCGTCTTGTTTGATTCAAAATTTTTTAAACGCTATAAATTTCTCATTGTTTATTAAGAATAAGATAACTTAAAATAGCCACAAATAAACTCGCATAATCAACACACGTTAGAGTGCTTTTTTTCGATTAAATTGGAAAATCTCTTTCTGTTATTTTTACCTTAATTTAGTAAAATTGTTCAAAACTGCTTCATAATGCATGGTTAGGCTAAATTAATTATCTAAAATATTGTAAAGGACCTAGAATGATTTGACAATTTTGGCAGTTCATGGGGTCACGCTGAACTATCAGAGTAAAAATTTTAAAAATAAAGCTATTTATCCCATAAAACGTTGATGCTGCGGCAAAAATTATAAAAACCTTTGGATGTGCCATTTAAATCTCTACAATTCTCCATCTTTGAGTAACCTTTGTAGTCACCAGGATTTTTCGTACAACATAATCTTTACGAATTAAATTGCTTTAAATTTTGTAAAAATATTTTAAATATATTTAAAGTATGATCAGTAGCTTGCAAAATTATTACAAAAACGTAATCTTTCCTAAAAATTGGTAAGCCTACACTAAATTTTTCTGGAATAATAATTATGTTTGAAGCACCAGTTTTCCACCGAAAAAAGTAAAACTTTTAAACGGAAAATGCACCAGAATTGGATATACAGGTATTTGTTAATTCGCTTTGACGAGTATTTTTTTTAT
The DNA here is from genome assembly GCA_039881145.1 of Druceiella hillmani. Classification (NCBI taxonomy): domain Eukaryota; kingdom Metazoa; phylum Arthropoda; class Insecta; order Lepidoptera; family Hepialidae; genus Druceiella; species Druceiella hillmani. Next base: position 9,420,465 of record JAYKKI010000069.1, read on the forward strand.
TTCTTTCGAAAATATGAAACGGAATTAATCTACAATATTTTTTTTATTTATGGAGAAATAATTTATTTTTTGTAACAAATTTGTTTTTCTTATTTTAAATATTCTCATAAATACAACTATATTTTAACGCTTCATTATCGTAAACAGAACCTATATAAAAACACCTGTTAAGCTCGAGTAAAACTCGTACTACGAGGGTTCCATACACATTTTGGTACTTAAAACATCTATTTCTAATACCAACTATGTATTTCTAAAACTATGTATTTCTAAACAAATTATAGAAATACTATGTATTTCTAAACAAATTATTCGTAGATATTATTTTTTTATAACGTAAATATATTGCCTTGCAATATAAATCTGTAGGCCAACAATATGTTATCTCAAGCCGATTCTGTAAAAAAAATGGCTTTGATAGACAGACGGACTGACGGACGCACAACCAAGTGATCCTATAAGGACTTCGTTTTTTTTTCATGTTGATCGTTGGAAGCCTAAAAAACTTGAAAAAAAACACCAAATTACAAATATAATCGTTTTTTTTTCTGCGAAATAATATCGTGTCGCTCAATATTCAAAGCCGAATATGGAGTACATCACGTCGCGACGCATCGCTTTGATGACGCCGCATGGGGCCCGATGTGCGTGCAACGGAAGTTGCTTAAAACTTACTTTAACGTTGTAATAGCGTATCTGGAGAACGGGTTTAAATACAAGAAAATAATATTGATTATAATCGTCTTAGTTCTTAATCACTTGCTTACTGTATGGGTTAATAATTAACTTGGGTTAATAATTAACTAAAATGCACGCAAAGTATAAACTAGACGAACTTGAAAAGGCATTCCTTACTAAAAATACTTAAAATTACTCAAATATAAGTAATTGTTAAGTATCCAATTGACACCTGTTAGGCATTCTCAAACTTAGCTGTTTTGATCTAAGATTTAGAAATCGGATATTCTACAGGAACATCTATGTGCATTACTTACTTATTAAGCCAGTTTCAATGCTCGTTAGGCCAATTAATATATATATATATATATATATATATATATATATATATATATATATATATATATATATATGTATATGTAATATATAAATATAACTGATTTTTTTTTAATACAGGATATATTTATATTTGCTCACATGACAAAAAGTAGAGAGGGAATTAAAAGACACAGGCAAGAGAGCGAGATTAGAGAACGTTTACAGAAAATAGCGAATCAAACAAATATTAATAACAATAAACACTTTATAAACATAAATAGTTGTTTTTCGACTATTTATCGTTAATAGCAATTATGATCTAAAATGATCGCGTATCAGATAACTTTTTTTAATAAGCCTGAAATCTTAATTGCCCATAATAACCCATAGCCATCGAAGTATGGTTATTAAACCTAATTATGAACTAAATTAAAAAGAAAAAGTGAGCCTTATCCACATAAGCTTACATATTAATTAATATTTGTAAAAATATTCGTTGCCTAAAAGTCCGTTCTTCTTTTTTGATTACTCTGATTCAAACTATATTTTCACTAACATAAAATAATACACTTTATGATTTTTTAATCGAAGCTATTGAATACACTTGTTTATAATTTTCTGTATTATACTGTACACAAAACTAAATGCATAACCGAAAGCGTAAAAATCGTTGGCGACCTGTCGATTCGTCGGCACATTAGCGTTTGAATAAACTTTTTGACATTCTTGGCCGCCATTGTTTTAGCGCTCGGCCAGTTCCGTTGCCGGTCGGATGCGTTCGGTATCTGTTTACTCAAGCGTTACACAGTTTTAACGTGACAGCATATCTCGGATGTTGCTAAAGAGTTTCACTTTCTAAAATATTACATACTCTCAATCTAGTTCAGTAATTTTGTGTAAGAGGATTAAAATATTAAACTTTGAATAATTTAAGATTTTATTTACAATTATTAAAATAAATTCGACTCTACAGGATTATACTATAAATATTGTAAGAAAAGGCCGAACGGAAAAAAACAATCAAAATATATTTATTTTATTTTTCGATTATGTTGGAAAAAAATTAAGTTTAAACTTGTAAACCATTAATAACAGTAGTTTTTAATATAATTTGCATGTTAACTTTGATATATTTTTGTTACACAGTGGGACCTGGAAAGCTGGACACAATTATTTTAGAATTCCAGATTCCATGACAAATTGTTACAATTTCAGAATTGTTTTTTTTTGTTTTTCGTATAAAATGAGAGATTATTTTATAGCCACACTAAAAAGCTATGTTATTTTTTTTATGTAAGATCGACTAATGTGATTCAATGTATCAAAAATCTAGATATTTTGAAAATAATTAATAACTTCTAAACTATGCACTTGTATAACCCTATACCTTTATATAATTATAATAAATATATATTCACATTATTAATTATAATACATATTAATATAATATTCACTTAGATTTTAGTTCGATATTGAATATGTTCCATTAATATACCATTGTGAAACGATATTGCGAGAACTGAGGTGGGAAAAAATCAAATATTGCTTTGTCCGTTTCTATTTTTCTCATAAAACCTAACCTAACCTAACATAGGTTTATTCGCGATTTAAATAATATTGTTTTATTAATATGAAATAAAAACTGTGAAAAACTAAGTGCGCTTTGAAACGCATATTGGATAGAATTCCGCTGTTATATAAACCTCTTAAAATTTTATGTCAAGTCTAAATAATTTTAATTAAAATTTCCGATCAAATGTTAATATATAGAATATTATCAGATTTTTAAAACTGTGATTGAAAAATTAGGGGAGGGAGGAACATTTTACATACAATTTTGAAGCTTAATACTATGAAAAATAGTAAATAAAACCAAAATTTCATTTTGAAATATTTTTTCAATGGCACTCCGCTTGCTTAGATGAAAAAAATTTACCGCCACTTTGCAGGAGGAGAAGGTACATAATTTGTTTAAACATTTTGCTACATATTAATTTTGGTTGCTGTATACAATATCTACTTATATGCGCGTAGGCATAAACGTGTAGAAACAGTATCAGACGGAGTGATGGACGGATGGATGGAGAAACGGACAAAGAATGAGAGGTATAAGGACAAAAGAATGAACAGAGAGATGGATGGATGGAGGAAATAATGGAGGGACGAACGGATGAACGAACGGATGGAAGGAAGGACAAATAGAAGGAAGTAGGATTGATAAAGCAGAGGGATAGACGAATGTCGAGGCCGACGACGTGGAGGGATGGACTTAAGAATGGATGGATAAGGGACGGACGTAGGAGTGGATAAACAAAGATAAAAAGACAAAAGGATGACGGATGGATGAAGGAAAGAATGGAACGATGGATGGACAGATGGATAAAAGGGTGGAGGGATGGATGGACAGAGAGATGGAAGGACAAAAGGATAGATGGGAGGAATAGTCGGATGAACGAAGGAAAGAATAGAAGAATATATGGATGAGCAGATGGATGAAACGGTGGAAGGATGCACGGATGGATTGGACGGACAAAAAGAGATGGCAGGACAAAAAGAGGGACATAGGGAGGGACGAGTGAAGGAAGAGAAGAACATAGAAATAACTAATATATGAAATAACGGAGGGACGGAGGAACTGACGGACAAGTAACGGAGGGACGGAGGAACGGACGGACGGTGAAGAATAAAACGACGGACGAAGGAATGGACGAACGACGTACAGATGAAAAGACGGAGAGAAAAACTCATGGATAGAAGGACCGGATGAGGGATGGATATGATATCTTTGTTTCACTATGGAAACCAAAAGATATCATATCTGATGTTTCTTAATATGTTAATAAAATGAGCTGGCCATTTACGAAATACCTAATTTATTCCAAAATATCCATAAAATTACTTATGATAACATTCAGGAAGCGTTAATGATTATTATTATACTGTTATTTCCGGAAAAATTACGTACTGGTTCCAGTTAGGCATTTTATAACCGATTACCGATTACACGTATCATAACCTTGAATAATTCTAGTCACGATTACATTAAAATTTACATGTAATGACATTTAAAACAATTACAATAACTAATAATCTGTAGGCCCCTGAGGATTACAGATTACAGTAATTGTAATTGGACGTGGCTACGCATCACTCCCATACAAAATTGAAAATAAAAAATGTCATTACATTCAGCAAATATTTATTTGCAATTTGAACTTATGTACCTGGCTACCGTGTTAGTTTGTTACTAAATGAATGCGAAACAAAAAAAAGTAAAGTTGTTGTAATTGTAGCCATATTATAAGGCAAGTTCTGGATAATAACAAAATAACTCCTTCCATGTACGTATTTAAATATATACTCAAAATTATTAAAATAAGTAATTCTCTCAATAATATAGTTATATATATATTCTTTTTTTTTGCAAGTAATATCGATTATTTGCACTTGTTCGGTGCCATTCTTACGAATAGATATTAAACTCATGCATACTGATTACTTGGAATCACTATCACAAGTAATTCAATTACTTTTATGAATACAATTACTTGTTACACATACGACAATATTACTCTTACCAAAATGATCAATTACTGGGTAACTGTAGACATACGAGTACAAAAATGACTTCCATTTTTATTATTTATTATTAAAAGTAACTGATTGCCCCAATTTTTTCCGGAACAACTCTGCTGCACTTTGTGAGTAAAAACACTTATTTTCTTTTAAAACAGTACTCGCTTTTTGCGTAAGAACCAAACAGCGCAAGAATGAGGTTAACATAAACCGCTCGACGGTAGACATAACCAATTTATGGACTAGACTAGAAAAATATTAAACAGGAACCGTATAAAATATTACAATTGCTGTAAAAAATAATTTGAATACGTCTTAAGCCAAACGGATATTCCGGGTTCGAAATTTGATACGTCGCCATATTGTGTTATATAATCATGCCTAACGTTGGAACAAGCCAGTTATTCAGGTTCGCCGGCCAGGTGGAAGAAGTTAATTGATATGACGCTATCTTAAAATTGCATTTAAACATCTAAAAACTATAAATGATGAAATACAATCGGTATGCGACGTAAACAATATTTCTGCGAAGTATTTCCCGAATGTTGACACGTGTTGATATTTCATTTAGCAGCGACGTAAATCACAGGTAGGTAGACGAAGAATGACAGCGCGCGGTAGATTGATTGACCAGAGACAATCTGTAGTCGAAATTTGATTACGTCATACAGATTTTCGCTCCATATTATAACGAGAACCGGAAACGAAATTCGGAATCTGTTTAAAAACAGATTTAAAACCAATTCAATAAGTGGAACGTCGAAATTATATATATTAATTACAAAAAAAAACAATTCACAATTAAATGAAACTATGTGATGTATTATTATTTCTACTTTCTTTAAGTTCTTTACCACGACCTAGGTTTCGTTGTATTACATCTTCAGGTGGGCTTTTAGCAAAGATTCTTTCTAATAGCAAGAGATCTTTGCTAATAGCCCACCTGAAGCTGTTGTAATACAGCGAAACCTAGATCGTGGTAAAGAACTTAAAGAAAGTAGAAATAATACTACATCACGTAGTTTAATTTTATTGTGACTTTTAGCAAAGATTCTTTCTACTAGCAAGAGATCTTTGCTAATAGCCCAACTGAAGCTGTTGTAATACAACGAAACCTAGGTCGTGGTAAAGAACTTAAAGAAAGAAATAATACTACATCACGTACTTTCATTTAATTGTAAAAAATGAATTTCTACAAAATTAAAGCTAAATATATTCAATATTTAAAAAATAAATTGTTTTACTAGCAATCCTGCCCGAACTTTTTCCAGTGGTGGAGAGGTTGTTGCACGTTTATAAATCTAAAAAAATCCTTCTGAAACGCACGCAGAATGGTATCCTAGAGTCTGAATAATAGTGTTAATACTATAGTTAATAATATGTAAATGTAAATATATTAAAAAAATGTCATTTATGAAATACTGTATCGTATTTGAAAATAGACTGTGAAAAGTTTTTAGGAAAAAATGTGAAAATAGTCCTTATTTTGAAAGATTCTTTTGTACATTAAAATTAATTAATGGAAATATTGTATCATAGAGTTCGCATGATAGAGTTTTTTAAATAACGTTTTCGTGTCGTTTCCATACTAATTTGCAGACCACGACTTTTTTGTCGTTTAAATGTCGTTGGAAACTCGTACGCGTGAGTTGCACCTAAGGAGTACTTTTCGTTTATCACATATTTTTACATGAAATAATGTTCGTTTTAGTACGATAACATTAAAATTATAAAAACTTTGGAAACTTACATTTATAGATAAAAGTAGCTAACAAATGATTGCAATCAATTGGATTTTTATCAACACTATTATTTACTATTTAACTTTAGTTTAATGTTACTAAACTAAAGTTAAATAGTAAATAAATAAAAATCTTCGTGCAACAACTAAAGACTTTAATTCTCTTATCTTTGCACAATTTTTATCTTTCATACATCGGTTTAACACATTTATAAATATGTACATATCTCATCGATATTACACCATAACCTACGTCTTAACACGTCAATATTTCCGATATATATATTCACGTAATTAGTAGCGACGTTCATAACTGCGACGAACGTCGAGGTGAGAGGACCTGTAACTTGAAACAAATAATATTTGTGTCCTTCAAAAGAGTACCGCCAACGTGCGAGAATGCAAAACCGGTGCTCTGTTAAAGAAACTAATTCAGAAATGTACGTGGGGTAACCATTGGAATAAAAATGATAATAATTTGAATGCTGATTATGGCAGTGAAAGTATCCATCAGTGGGCGAATATTGATGATTATTTTTTAAAGTTTACGCATTAAACCAATCGCTGGTCGTCGTGTATTTACATAATATTCAGACAAATATAAAATAACGGAGTGTCAGGTGAGAATTTATCATTAAGTGCATAAAAAGTGCAATTACACAATAAACAAAAAAAAAATAATAAACGTAAGTGGCGTTAAAAATAAAATCGTAAGACACAAAAAAAAACAAAAAAATGGGAAGTTAACTTTTAGCGTTACATGCAATTCGCTGGGGCCACGAACTTTGGTGGTAAATCACAAGCTTTCTATATATATTTTTTTTCAGTCAGTGGTTGCAAAACGTGATTATTTAAACAATACGGCAATGAATTAATGATTATTAGATTTAAACCTATTTATTTGCGCATTTATTTAGATATTGCTTTTTACAGAACTTTACAAAAAGGAGTGTTATATATTTAGGACTCACGTAGCCATGTGAGTTTATTTACTCTATCGTAGCAACGAAACGGCTGAGCAGATTTTAATAACGAGATACGGTTAAAATTGGTATGTTATCCGCATATAATAGAAAAATTGTATACAATCTTTCTAAACGTAAAAGTTGTATTGTATTGTATGTGGTAACATTGGCTATAAGACGTTAAAATAAAGTCAAAATAGCCCGCGTAATATTTTAGTTTGTAATATGAAAAAAATATATCGGTGTAGAATCATCAACAAGAGTTAGCTTAGAGGATTCCAAAAAAACATAATAATATATGTATTTATTATATGGGTAGAAAGGAAGCAACGATACATAACGAATAAATAAATCATAAACAACCTGTTGGAGATCTCCACACCGGCATTTATGGTTTCAGACAAAAAGTTAGGTTTGAAAAATAATTATTACTGTAAATAAATAATAAATCTCTGTAAGTAAATATCCATAGCTTAGTCGGTCGGTCGCGCACCAGTTTATAATTTATGGTAGAGAATTTAGACCAGACAGATCTCCCAAATTCGACGCAATTTCAACCGAAGTACATAAATTACTATATAACACTCAAAAACTTAAATGAATATTTTTGGGGACAAATTAAATAATTTTTTATTGTTTTTAAATATAAATAAAATTAAAAGTGAGGTGTCGTTTGAATGGTTTGAAAAAATATATCGTCAAAGATTTAGTGAAAAATATGCGAAAAAAATAGGTCACATTCCTTTGTTTAAGAAACTAAAGAAACTAAAAATAGATCACCTTCTCTTGTTTAAAAAACTGCTCAACCTAAAAATGGGTCGCCTTCTCTTGTTTAAAAAACTACTCAACCTAAAAATACGTCACTTTCTCTTGTTTAAAAAACTATTCAACCTAAAAATAGGTCACCTTCTCTTGTTTAAGAAAAAAACACGGTTTCTAAAAGCCTACAACACAGTTTCCCGGAAAATTATAACAATGATTCTAGATGTTATAGCTTTTGAAATATTTGTTACATCATACGTCTCCCCTAATTACTCATATTAGGTAATATTAAATTTCTATAGTACTAAGTAGTCCATATTAGTGATGTATTATGAGAAAGTTATTTCACCTCAAAAGAAGTACGGAACTCTGAATGTGCGAGCCAGACTCGCAGACTTTTATTTACAGACTGCTCTTCAATGCTTCTTTTTAAACATTTCTTAAGTCAGTCGCTGATTATATTATATACATTGTACTCAGATGATCAAAAATAAATATAGACTTCAGAATGGACGAAAAAGCACATATTTGTTATTCACTTGGGTACTACACCCATTTAAATGTAATCGTACAATTTTGTGCTCCTTGACACCGATTAAAATTAAACAATGGCATGGCATTAAGTTCTGAAAGCCTCTCGCATGTCTCATCCACAATAAAAACGAGTGATTCATTATATAATGCTAAGTATTATTCAATATAAATTTGACTCCGGCATATGGAATGCTGCGTAAATACAGATAATCGAATTTCATCTCAAATAGTTATACCTCGTAAAACTCTATACTATATTTTTCCCCTCCTATATTCAGTTTCTCTTTCCTTGCTTCAAATATTCGTACGTACATATGTTAGAGGGGAGAGAAAAAAACATTTTTTTCGATTATCATGATGGAATATTTATAAAAAGTGTCGCCTTATGGACTAATTTGATTATTTAAATTATTTTTATAACTAATGGATTCAGTTTCACACGAAAACGTATTATAATGCGAAGGAAATTTCCAGGTTAATAATAAAAATAACAATATGATAATAATATCAGGGTTGTGCATAATTGAAAGCTGCATTTGTCTCTTGTAAGTTGGCGGCATATTACTGGGAAAACCACTGGAAAGTGTCTTTACACATAATGTATTATTTCCCCATATGATTGTAGAAAATAATTTGTGTTTAATATTTTTTTTATATTTGAACAGTAAAACCTTATTTCATTTTTATTGAGGAACATCGGTCCAAAGGAAAATCTTAAAATATATGAGAATATTTTCTTTCACAGTTGTGTTTTATCAAGATTTATGTATTTGTTTTATTAATTATGGGGCTATCACTATTTATCATTATGCTAAGTTGGACTTCACGTAAAAAAAAACTATAACATATTTTAAGTTGCTAGGGTAGTTAAACTCCTTTGTGTTATGCTCCAGGTGTAATGTAGCAAGACCTAGTGTTATTGTACAATATTGGAATAGTGTAGTTTGGATGTTTTGTTATGTAATAACTCTTTAAACAATCAACGAATAGGTACCAAATTTGTCGTGCGTATGTTTCGCGTAGTGGAATAATACATAGGCCATATAGTACCCGTAATTTCAAACACGTGGAATATGAACATCACGAAAATTATGTCTGAATGTTTGTTATTTAATAACTCTGTAACCAAGCAACGAATTGCCACCAAATTTGGCGTGTATTATTACGGGTACTGGAATAATACATAGGCTATATATTATCCGTGATTTCACAGACGTGGAATATAAACATTACGAAAAGTATGTCCGAATGTTTGTTATTTAATAATTATGTAACCAAGCAATGAACCGCTACCAAATTTGGTGTCTGTATATTTAGCGTAGTGGAATAATACATAGGCTATATATTATCCGCAATTTCACACACATGGAATATAAACATCACGAAAAGTATGTTTATATGTTTACTACTGTGACAGGAAATAAACGTCTCCAATATCACCAAAATGACACTATTCCGAACTCTGATCTCAACATTTATAAATGGCTCGAAATCGTGTACGATCCGGTTAATGAAATGAAAAAAGATTGAAACCTTCGATATGTAGTATTGGAGAAGGATGCTCTCCATACCATGGACCATCAAAAGAACGAACAAGTCTATCTTAGAGTACCTAAACATCAAAACTAGACTTTCGACGATCTGTTACCATAGATCTGTTCTCAGCTACTTTGATCACATCATCCGCTAGCAACGCTATAACCTCGACAGGTTGTTTGTGGTGGGCAAAATGGAAGGAAAACGACCTCGTGGCTGATCATCTAACCGTTGGTCTGACCAAGTAACCGCTATTATTGGTTTTCCTATAGCAACCACCCTGAGGGAAGTTGAAAACCAGACAAAGTGGAGGAAGCTTGTAAATAAGGCACACAATTGCCTTTCAAGGACCAGAACTTCAGAAATGAAGAAGACAACCAATAAGAAGAAGAGAAAATCTTGTATGAATGAATATTACTAACTAGCTGTGCCCTCGACTTTGTTCGCATGAAATTCACTGAAGATTATTGCTTAGAATAACCGTCAAACGTAAAAATATTGATAATGGATGCAATAGATGGCGTTGGTAAAATACTTACGAGCATAAAGTTTACTAACAACGCCAATAGATGTCGTTGTCTAATATCGTAATATTCACCAAGTTGAGTTCTTTATAGACGGTAATATCTCGATAAAAGTATATGTTACTCGAGAGTATAAATTATTACCATACCAAATTTTATCAAAATCAGTCCAGTGGATTTTGCGCGATTGAAGAACAACACAGACAAACAAATTTTAAAAATAGATGTTCTGGCTTGTATTATCGTTCTATAAGCTCAATTCAATCATTATTTTTAAAATATTTTCCATGTAGGGAATTCACTCTGTCACAGTTTTATTTTATGTATAGATTATTACAAAGTTTGTATAACGACCTTCTGTGTGTTGTAAAATCGAACCACAGAAGTATTTTTTAGTTGAACAAACTAAACTGTTATAGCCACAATATTTGAAAGAATTGTGGATGGTAATGAAATCTGCAAAAATGTTTCATGATATTTATGGCTAAATGTCAGAAAAAACAGAGACGTACATTCCACAGTTAATTTTATGTTTAGATAGAGTTGTACAATTCAGTACTGGACTAACACACAAGAAATAATTAAAACATTGACAATACGTTAACAAATTGATAAAAAAATATACAAAATATATAATTAATTTATATAATAAATTTACATAAAATATTAGAAAAACATTATAAATATTAAATAAAAAAGCAATTAATACCAAGTGCTCGTATGATCGTCTTTCTGCTTGGTAAAATCGGGACAGGAAGCTAGTTTTAAATATCTTTGAATATCTAAGTTTTTGTTTCTAAATTAGGAATGATACGGAAAGTATTTTCTATCTTAAATCGAAAATAGAATATTCAGCCGAAATTTCAATATTCGGCAAAATTTGCAGCTATATTTAGTATATGCATATCTGAATGCATATGATACTAAATCATTTTGTAGAATTATTGAACCGGATCTGAAAGTATGCCACATGTAGCCGCTATAAATCGATATTGCAACAAGGCCAATACATTATCTTATAAGCAAGTTAATATCTATAGCCTTAACAATACAGCAAGACTTAAAAAAATAATTTTGAAGATATTCGAATCTTTTTGTGGCGAGAAAAATCCGCCAATAGATTTTACTCAAAGGCCTTATCATGCTATAAAACAGATAATGACGAAACCGCAAGCTCTTCTTTATTGAATCAAACGGAAAAAGACTAATGAGCTTATCGATCTTTTGATACATATGTTCTTTCTGAAATTGAAACAGAAGAAATAGAAGCTTAAAAAATGCAAACAATGGCGCAAGCAGATCGAGTGCGAAGAACGCCATTGCGATCGAATTTGATAATTACTTAACACACATATAAGAATGCATAAAGAAATTAAAATCCATTTGTTTGGTGTTATTTAAAAAAACCGATTAAGTCCGAGTCGGACTCGCGCACGAAGGGTTCCATAACACTAAACAATATTAAACTTACATTTTGTATTTCTCAGACACTGTGAAAAACAAAGTTATTGCTGCTGTCGGTACCGAAAATATTCCGTATCTCAAAAACTACACAACATATCTTCTTCAAACTAATTTTCGTTGAAAGTTTATTTTAAGTTCTACTATCTTTTTTTCAGAATTTTACACATGTTAGTGGAAATGTTATAGGGCGGGGGAGGGGACACTTATTAAGAATTTAGAAGTGCATGTCTCGACAACTATTGACTGAAATAAAAAAGTTATTTTGAAACCTCTATATAACTTTTAAGATCTATCTAACGATACCCCACACGCCTATGTGTACTGGATTTTTTTTCATCCCTCAATTACATGCATGGAGTGCCACCCTTAATATTATTTTTTCCATAATTCCACTACTTCATTGTATAGCGGTTTATAGAAGACATTCACTATCCAAATTTAATCTATATAGTGCCAACAGTCTCCGATTAAAATGACTGTGATATATGGACAGACAGACAGATAGGACAAAATTATAATAAGGGTTCCTTTTTTGTTAATTGGCTATAAAACCTTAAAAATTACTTCCGAAACCGGCAACGAGAAAAAGAATACACTTTTTCTTATCAATGCCGAAATATTACTATCACATCAATATAACCCACCGCTTTCATGCTATAATTATAATATTAAATAAGTTAAGAGCGATAATAATAATAATAAATGATATATGTATTAAATAAACAATTGAGACAACTATCAAATAAAACAAACCTACATTCAAATAAATTGTACGATTTGGTATCTGGCCGAATAATGTCCTAGTATCCAGATTCGGTCGAATACAAAAACGTGGTCGGATATGAAGAATACTGCGGTAATATTTGCCGAATATATGTTGCTACTATAGTTTTAGACATATAAGTCAATATGTTTTCTATGAATTTACCAATGAACAACTGCATAAAGACCTATTTGTAACCACAGTCAGGGAAGAAATAATTAAACATACCAAATCGTACAGAGACAGAATCCTTAAACACCCAAGATTCTGGCAAAGTTGCTGATGGACGACCAGCAGTCAAATTGCAGACTAAATACCACAAGATGCACTAAAATAGAATAGTGTTAGGTTACCAGATCTGTATTTTATATAATTAAAAAAAATCAATTGACAATTGACACAAACTATATAAGTATAATTAACGGTAAGGGATAGCTCTCAAGCAATCAGTTTGTTCCTTCTTATATATTTGTGTATATTAAAATTTATCATCTATACTAATAGATAAAGTATGAAAGTTTGTTTGTCTGTTCGGATTAATCTCTTGAACTAAAGAAGATTACGGACTATATATCAACAAGCTACCATTTATAGGGGCAGATAAGTAATAAAAAATCTAACGAAAGTTGAGAAACACCGCTTAAATGGTACAAGGTAAAGAAACACCGGTTTATTATTGACTAATCATCCCGAGGATTCCCACCGATATATCACCAATGATCGAATATATTTAAGAGAATATTTTCTCCCACGGTCAGCTATACGCTGCTTTCAGGTAGGGGTGAACACCGATTTAAACTTTTACTCAACGAAGGAAAACCAAAACAAAACGAAGAAAATAGTATATTCCGAAGCACTATATAGAACTGATTTTGTATAGAATTTCAGAATATCTGATTTAAAAGTAACGAGACCCATAATTAAGATAATAGGGTATTTCAATATATTTTTATTACTAAAATCGAATAAGTAATGACATTAAAAATGGTTACAATAAATATATCGTACCTAGGACTTTTCATTGCAAAGTTACAATGACTTAAACGACTTAAAAACTGACGAAATACGATTCCCGCGAAAACGCCACACACAAAACACAACTGGCTTATGACGTCACTGGCTAGTTGTTTAGCATTCATTATTGGCAAGTTTATGAAATATTTTTAGTATCTCGTTAAATATTGCGTTTAAGTTATATATTGCGTATTATAATTTTCTCATGTTTTTGTGTGGAAACTAAATTCATAATAACTTTTTCAATTTAATGGACATGAAAACTATTTAGAAGTTTCAATTAATTGTTTGTTACATGCATTATTTTTTCATCACAAGAGTTTTTGAAACCTGCTATATAGTTTCAAAATATTTTTACAAAAAATATAGACATCAGTCGAATAGCCTATTCGATGCTATGAAACCGCTTGTAGCAGTAACTAAATGAAACAATTGGGTATTTGACTAAATTTTTTTTATTTCGTTAATCATAATTTCAAGGTACAAGCTGACGAAGGTTAAAAATCTTAAAAATTGACCGAGTTATAAAAGTTTAAATTTAACCTTTAGAAAAAGACGGTGTTGTGAGGTGATTTTTAATACTGCACATTATATTCTACGAGATGAAAAGAAACAGGTATATACCCAACTCTATCCGTATCTTCAAATTTAGAAGCCTACAACTGGCTTATTTTTCAATCAATTTTTGAATTTTTTTCAAGACTGGTTTTTAATTAACTTATATTTCACAATATTGTACGAAAAATATTAAAATTTAGAATGAGTCAACTACCGTATTGTTGATTATCTAATTTACGGCACAAAGTCAAGAAAAAAGTTTCTTAAATTAATAATTTCATACTAATTCTTCATACATTAATTGTACAGTTGATATAATGTACTTAAAATTCTTAATACATTAATTGTACAGTCGAAAAAATAATTAACTTGCTATAATCACGGGTACGAAATGGAGATTAAAATATATTTTACAATCTAGATTTTGATGTGTATTCGACTGTAAATCAAATGAGGCATTAACTCGGAACAAACAGCCTAACTACACATTTATTTCGCTTTTACGATCGAAGACTGTCTGACTCATAACTGTACACGCTGCATTGTGTTGTCGAATGAGATTCCTCCCGCATCTCGACGCTATCAGGTCATCGACCGACCATCGGTTTTGTCAATACATAATCCCGTTTAAGCCTCGATCGACGATCTACGATGACATAAACTTTATTATTCAATAAATCATTTTATTAAACAACTTTTCTATAAGTACTTTATATATATATATTAATATGCATTTACTTAGGCATAATTTATTTAAATTCACGTACAAATACAGTGATATAAAATATGGGAAAATTCCTGAAATGTTCGATGTAATAATTAGAATTTGAAAGTACTTCAAATGGCCAGTAATTGCTGTATTCTTTATTAAATAAATTACACAGATATTGCGTGTATCTTACCGCGAATTTACGCAATAAAGCGCAATAAAACGTTCTTGCTCTATTACATTGTAGGGCTTATAAACTATTTGTATCGATGGGCTCATAAATCATTGATATGGAAGAGTAACACGAGGTTTCGAATTAATCGCGTTTTCACACATTTTCACGTTTATAGCTACATCCGTAAAATGGAAACGTCACTAAAATGTTTAATAAATTTCAAACATAATGTCGGTGACTAGTTACCTTATTATTAACAAAATCATTTTCAACTATATTTCTGAAATATTATACATAGTTTCTTTTGACACACAAAACTAAATTTTTAATGAATTTCTTAGAAATATTTATAGCTGATGGGGAGACCTCGATTTTTTTATTTCACTATATCTTTACTGATCATCATGGTTTTTTAGTCCCAATTCAAAGTCACTTTGAAAGTTTTTTCGGTCGGAATGAAATTTGGCGCAAAAATAGCTCATTTCAAGATATATGTTAAGGTCATAGATAGCAAAATTGGACCAATACTTACAAAATGTCGGAGGCGCAAAATGTAAAAAAAAGTTGCTAAACAATAATTTCATAAGACAAATAATATGTTTTTGAAAAGAACTTTCAAAATACTACAACTTTTATCTGAAATATTTTAAAAAGAGAAAGAGAAACACCATAAACCTCGTATTTCAACTTATACCAACGATTTGTCATATTTGTAAATATTTTTTGAGAAATAGACGTTTGATTTTATTTTCTATGCCTTTATTAACAAAATTCTCGTTAACACATGTTTTTCTTTAACGCTCTAGGTAACCAAAACCTTGACGAAATTCACCTTCCCCACTAACGCTTATTTTACATAAATTGATTTTTGAGGCTACATATATATCTAAAGAAACCATATAGATTAAAAAAAAATCTTTTATTGTACCAAACTAAGAAATTACAATATTTCATTGATTCGGTCTAAGTTTTGTATCATCGCACAGTTCTCCGTAGTCATAAAATAATAATAGATATAGGTACATATACGTAGAAGACTACATGAAATAATCATTCCTTACGAAAAAATAAATCTAAAGCTACACAGTAGCAATTGTGTTGTAATCTATAACCTAGAACTACGCCACTACCGCATATATTTAAATAAAGTTAATGGAATTAGCAACAGATGGGGTTAATTTTCTACGAATATTTTATTGTGTAACTGAACGTAGTGCAAACAATATCGAATAGATGGTGTTAGTTACTCACAGCTTAGTTTATTTCTTTTACAGGAAGATCTGCTATGCAAAATCTTATGAAAGTTAATTACTGCTATGAATTTAATTAAATGTTTAATGCTGTTGTATTAAAGACATTAAAACTGCACAGTTGAAATTATATTACAAACTAAACTATTCAATTTATCTAATAATGTATTCTTTGACACTTCTCTAAGATGATCAATTTTGGATATATATTTAAGCGCACAAAACGAGATTTGTGCACCGTACTATGTACAAAATACCCATTTAATACTGGGTAGGACATAATTTTGCGTCAAAAGTCCAAAATTCCTCATCGAATCCTTCCAGTAATTCTGTACCCTATCACAAAGTCAAAAATTATATTGAAACTTTTAAATTCAAAAAAATATTTATAGTTTTTTAATATACACAGTTGTTTTAAAAGTTTCGATATTTACAAATAGATCAACCAAAATTAAAAATAAACGCTTTTTATAATTATAATTCTTTTTCTGAACACCTATGCTCCTGTTAATAAGAAGATTATCCATAAATAATCTAAAGATTATATTACGAAGACTCCAGATAAGGTAATATAGAGAAAATGACGGTCCTATTCTTATTATATAACACAGAATACAAAGATCCATAATGGCGTCTGCGATAAACACATTACAAAGATGATTGTAAAAAGAAGTCACCATATAAATATAGCGTAGGAGCATGGATTTTATTGCGCACATACGTTATTTGCTCTCTGTCGATGCCCTTCATGGATGAATTGATAGCATACTTAACTAGAAAGAGCTAGGTAAATATATTGGACATAATAAGTCTCAAGGTGTCTTTTAATTTTAAATACATTAAAAGACAAATATAAATATCTGATAAAATAATAAAATAAGTGTTGTTTTACTTATTTCATATATATATAAGAAGAAAACGTGTCGATGTTAAATTAAAATAAAGTATCTTCGAAATAAAAACAAAAAAAGAATAACCCTTAATATATCGAAATGATTGCGAGTCGTGTATACATGGCAATGAACGTGTCTATGATCAAGTACAGACGATATTGACACGGAAAAAAAAGTGGCGTTATAACTAATGGAATTTTCCACTTGACACTAAGGTTAAAAACATTAACAAAATATTCATCAAAAATTTGTGGCAAATCACTTCAGTCCATTGTTATTTATTTTTATTTTGTCATAATGTGCGACATTTAAAGTTAAATTGTTCGAATCTAATATACACACTTTAACACTTCCGAACGTTATTTTATACAATTAGTAAAAATCGAAATATATCCAAATGTAAAATTATTAATAACGTTAATTATAAATATTAGTAAGGTCAATAAAAAATATTTAAATAAAAATTCACATTCATCAATTATATGTGAAAAATAATAAAAAAATCTAATTAGATATAACATTGTCAAATGACGTAAACATTTGATGAAATGTAAGGATGTAAGGATGCCTTAGAAGGATAAAAAAAATTAAACCAGTGATGTAAATAATATATTATTTACATCACTGTTCTGGGTTGCTATGTGGTTTGGTTATGGTTACGAGAATAAATATGAAATAACTTCATTTAGCAAATAAAAATGCATTATTTTTGTTTTGAACGACACGCTGCATTCTAAAAAAATATTGCAAACACAATAAAAAATAAACTCTCCCGTTCGACACGCGCGGACGGAGAAAAACAATAACAAAAAAACACTGGCTGGCTCCCAACTCAACTGTCATTCTCAATCACAGAAACAAAAAAAAATACAAATATATCTCGATAGACTATTCCACTTATCACACGATTATTCATAATTAACTCTATTAATTTATGTGCATTGCAATATAAAACTTTAACACGACACAGGAGAAAAATATAATAAAACTCACCGAATAAAACTGTTACGACGTAAAACTTTGACATTTTTAATTCACTTTTATCAGGTTGCCGGCCGTGTGCACAGGTGCGCGTGCGCTCAGCTCGAGTCCTAATGGCGTTTGGCGCGACGGCCTCGACAGTTACTCTTGAAAGCGAGGTGCGTGCGAGAAAAATACGTATATATTCAAAATTTGCAAAATCAACGCTTCGCCATGCGTTTTAATTAGGTTCGTTCTGATAAATGATCGATTTAACGCGTGTCCGTCCATTATTTAAATGGGTTTACTTCCTGTTCGTTAATCCATTCATTAATATTATACAATCGAAAGTTTATCGGTATGTAGTTATACAACTGATTATAGAAGTATTTTGTTCATTGATCAGCTATTATTGATTACTTGTTCATATTTATATACATTTATGTCTTCCGCTGCTTCGGTCGTGTAGTTTTTTTTATTAATGAGACGGAGTTTTTTTTCAGTAATAATATTTACATGTCAAAAGTGCCCTTGACCGGAATGAAAATAATTTATATTTTAATATAACCTTTAAGCAGGGTGTCTATTTCAGTGGCCGTGACAAACCTTGATCATTTCTATTCATCAATTCTTAAGCCAGCGTATTCGATTGCTCGTCCGTAGTGAGCAGATAACTACATTTACATTAAGCTACATTAAGCTACATTTGTTAAAAGATATTTCTTCGGAAGAAAAGGGACACTCAATCTAAATTTTAATATCAAGCATATTTTAAATGAAAACTCTATTCATGTCGATTTATTAGTTATTATGTGATAATTTACAGAAAAAAAGGAGGCCAAAAGTCTTCTAAGTAATATTTAATCAGAATAGAATATCTATATACACCAATGATCATCTCATCATGTCAGTTTAAGTCCTATTTAAATCAGTCCAATAGTTTTTGCATATTGCTCTAACAAATATGCATATGCAAACAGCAAGAATAAAAAAAAATATGTATATACATATATATATATATATATATATATATATATATATATATATATATATATATATATATATTCTTTTATTTGATTTGAGACATGCATACAAATTTTTCCAATAATATTCATTATCGGAGTGTAAACTAAACCTTCCACCACACGAATGATTTCAAATAAAATAAAATGTTTACCTTAGATTTGTTGTATAGCTCTAATATTACACAGGCTGTAACAAACAACGTGTTTCTTATTCACATAGGCGATTATATGTATCACACATATTTTCACAATTCCTACCGATACATTTAAATTTTAAGGCACTTTTTTAAAACTATACCTTTAACACCCATCAAAATTGTCATCTAAAACTGGAACAAATAGAAAAAAAAACGCCAACAAACAAAGGCTTAGACAATATCTATTTTGATAATATATTTATTTACTACATATGAGAAAATATAGATTGTATATTTATTTACGACATATTTTAATATTTTTGCTTTTCATTGTTCTTGATGTGAAATATTTAATAATCACTATTAATCTTGCAATTCTAGTAAAAAGATAAAATTTGTTACGGACGCTTTAAATATACTCAGTTCGATGCACAGAAACATCTATACGAATAATTGACACGTCCTGTATGTTGTTAATTGCGTCTTACGTAAAATGTTACAGTTTACATCTTGGAAATACCAGCTCAAAAAAATTACATTATTTTCTCTAATTCAGAAAATCCGCCACCTTCGTGTCATGCGTCTATATCCTAACTCGATCCTCCTATATTTTCTCTAACTCAGAAAATCCGCAACTTCTGTGTCATGCATCTAGATCTCCGTATATTTTCTCTAACTCTGAAAATCTGCCACCTTCGTCTCATGCGTTTATATCCTAATTCTATCTCTGCATATTTTCTCTAACTCAGAAAATCCGCCACTTTCGTGTCATGCGTTTATATCATAACTCGATTTCCGTATATTTTCTCTATCTCAGAAAATCTGCCACCTTCGTGTCCTGCGTCTATATCCTAACTCGATCTCCGTATATTTTCCCTAACTCAGAAAATCCGCCACCTTCGTGTCATGCGTCTATATCCTAACTCGATCTCCATAGCAACTCAGTCGAAAAGCCAGCCGTGTTTATATTACAAGGAATTAAAAAATGAAGAGATATTATTTTTCAGTTTCTGATTAATGGATTACGAGGAAATAAACTGTAGCTTCTTATCGTAGTACCTATTTGAATAAATTATCACCTGAAGCTAAAGAAACTAGTTTAAACGCTTATTTGTCTCAAAAAGACAGAGGGACGGATAACATTTTTATTTATTAAAAACTTATCGGTTCCACATCGTGTGTATCGTCGATCTTTAAAAAACAATGACAATATATTATTTCAATATATTTTTCCTCTAACTTTTTTTACTTACCTTATAGGTATGTGGACCTGCGCAAAAC
This sequence comes from Druceiella hillmani, assembly GCA_039881145.1. Lineage (NCBI taxonomy): Eukaryota > Metazoa > Arthropoda > Insecta > Lepidoptera > Hepialidae > Druceiella > Druceiella hillmani. Next base: position 9,441,328 of record JAYKKI010000069.1, read on the forward strand.
ACAAGTGATTCCGGTTTCGACTTCAATATGTTTATCGAAAATACACGTTATGAATACTAAAACTAATAGTGTTCGTTTGCAATTTATTGTGTTTTAAATTTAATATATTTGAAAGCGAGGTGCGTGCGAGAAACTAGTGGAGTTTATGTCCGTATGTTAAGAAATGAGACCGGAACGAAAAGTGATACACATATTTTGAGATGCACCCGATCTAGATATTTTTTCTGCTCCAGTGACAGCTTCAGAAATGGGGTTATGGTATCGCTTAGTAGTTCACGACTTATTGCTAGAAGATATTTATCCAAATTACTGTGTAGTTGTATTTGAATTGTATTGAAGTGCTCTGTGCATTCTCTTATTCGTTATTGTTTCATAACCATTTGTCATACGTTCTTCCATATGCCCAGCGCTTTGGGTAAATCTCTAAGGTGGACATGGGGATTTCAAGAAATATATAAATAAATATGACCGACGTTTCTGAAATAAGTCCAGCTTGTTTCAGTATTCGTTAACACCTCAATTCGTAACTACGAAGTCAGGCTATCGTGGAAGGAGTGACTGGGAAAAGAAGAAAGGGTGGGTGGTAGATAATGGGATGGGACGGTGAAAGGAAGAGAGGGCCAGAGGGAAGAGGGAGGAGGAAGACAAATTTCTTGTTTAAATTACTCAATTATCTTAATACTTCCCTTTTTCTACACTCGGGTTAACGATACGTAAAGAAGTTTCACTTCGGTCGCGCTTCTTTTCTCCATTTTTTTTTATTGAAACACTCGTTTTTTTCTTCATGTTTTGTACTTTTCCAATTAAGTTTAATTTAAATTATGGGATAGAACTTAATTGGAAACGTACGAAGCATAAACGACTTCGTTAAAATCTATTTTTAAATTTATGTGCGGTTCCCGAAATACTCGTAAAAACAAGCTTTTGAGGTTTTAAACCGATTTTATTTTCCTTCTTCGTTAACGTAACACGTTTATATTTTAAGTCATGTTTAAAACTATACTTTTAACACCCTTCAAAATTGTCATATAATGCTGGAACAAATAAACAAAAAAACGCCAACAAACAAAAATTTAGAAATTATCTATATTGATAATATATTTATTTACGACATATTTTAATATTTTTGTTTGATATGGTTCTTAACGTAAAATTTTTTTGATTAATGTGAAAAAAGAAAACAAAACTTGTTTGGGACGTATTCGATTGATTAGTATATTTTGGGAAATAACTTTGAAACCGAAATTTTATATATTCTGACTCGTACTTTTGAAATTATAAGAAACGATACAAAAAAAAAGCACGTTGACGCCACGCAGACATTTTTTTTTATTTTTGATCTTTTTCTCTTTCCCCCCTCTTACCTATCGCTCTATTCTCTCTCTTATCCTATCCGTTTGGAAAGAGATTGGAATTAATAACAGATTGTCCACATCCTGTTTCCAGAGAGTTTTCAAAAACTCCGGATACCTTCTGTCGACAGCAATAGGAAGTCCATTGTTACCGGTACAGTTGAAGGATGGAGATCACCGTGATGCTGCCATGATGGTTGGACAGAACGAATTTGAGAAACGCTTGACTCTATGTTATAGGAGCCAAAAGTTCTTATTTTTGGCTCATTATTTAATGTGGTGCCAAGCATTTTTTCGAATCTGGTATATCATTACAGAACAGGTTTTATCAGAAGCGAGCCACAATTCTCAGCAGTTAGAAATTAACATAAGACGACAACGAATTACATTTTTATAACCAAAATAAAACTATTACCTCATCAGCAATATGCTTTTCAGATTTTTCTGACTGTTAGTCTTTAAGACTATGAAAGAGACAATGATCCTTTGGATATTTTGTTACAGTTGCAAATTGCAATGAAAAACACATTTTTGAACTCGCATTTTAATAAGCTTTCATTTGATACCCAACATCATACTTACAAATTTTCCCCTAAAATGGAATTCAACTTTTTGTACGTACAATGTCTTTAATTAGGTCAATTCCAGCTATAATTTTGTCAAATTTCAAATCTCTGCGACAAATAATTTATGGAAGCTGTACAATAAACAATCAGACACCCAGATGTTTCCATAAATGTTCTGCTTCCCCAATTTTATTACGAAAAACTAAAAAGTATCGGTAAAATAATTGAAGCTAAGAAACTTTTGAAAAATAATTAAAATGTCAAATTTCGGTCATGGCTGATGACAGAAAAACGATTGTAAAAAATACTATATATATAAAATACGAAAAAAAAATTAAATATGAGTAGAACTCTCAGTAGGGGTATTTCATACACATCAAAATCTGAATTTAGATTATGTAGCATTACTGTCAAACCATTTACAACTACTGACATTTATTTCTATTACGTAAGTAGATTGCCTAGTAAGCATTTCCCAGGCGTAAGACAAATATCTTGGTTGTTTGTGTGTCTTTAATTTATTAATGCCATTTGACCTAGGTAACAATGCATTCAAGTACTGCTAAGTGCTGTTATCCTGATTTTTTCAACTATGTCACTTCTGTGCTTAAAAAGTTAGATAGGGGGCGAGGAAGGGGCACTTTGAACCACTTCAGTAAATCAAAATTGCCAAGGCGACTGTCAAAAAATGTTCGATTGAATTTTAAAAGCCCTCATGAACGGAAGGTATCGTCCAATGACGTTCATGTGAAAAATTGGAAAGGTATTCGGTTGGTAGCCAGGTGAAAATTTTCAATTCAACGACACTATGCCGAAATTTGTGATGCGATATGTCTATGAGTAATGGAGCAACAAGAAATTAATTAAATTCAGAAAGCTTACTCTTCCAAGATTTTAGGTAGCTAGATATATCCGGAATTGAAGAAATCTAAATGGGTAGTGGCCGTGTGCGAAAAACAGAGAAATATAGAAGTGCACAATTTTACAGGTGGTCTACCTCGTGAAGTGTAAAGATAGGACGCCAGTCAAAGTTTTCATGGAAAGCCCTTAAGTAGTTAATATAAGACCTTATCATATTGGCTAGTCATATTGGCTTTAGTAACAATAATCAAAATTTTATTACTTTTTTGAAGTTATACTTCTTTAGGCGCGTTATGAAAAAATTATGAGAGTGAAATTTTAAGATTCGTCACACAAAAGTTACAGTATGAAGTTGCAGTTATTGAGACTATATATTAATACCAATATTTTGTACGAAACTTACGTTGGGGGCGTAGCTCAGATGGTAGAGCGCTCGCTTAGCATGAGAGAGGTACCGAGATCGATACCCGTCGCCTCCAAGACAAGTTTTTTATTTTTAGATTCTGCATTTTATTTGTCTTTCGAATAATTTAAAAATGTTTGATGTCATTAATTGTGATTCTTTATTTATATTACTAATAAATCTAATATCCAAGTTTCACAGATAAATACTTATACAGAGAGGCAGATGATATTTAAAAACAATATTACCATTTGATGCAGATTTACTTGATGATGATTTTAATTTCTGCAGATAATAGATAAAAACAATATTACCATAAGGCATTTAGCTTTATGGTAATATTGTTTTTATCTTTATTTTGTATTCACTTTTCATACAGAATTAAAATATCAATTAGTTTATAATTTCCTTACATCAGCGCAGCGCCATCTTTTGATAGATATGATTATTAATTTCACGTAACAAAAATACATAATACATAATATTGACGCAGTGAGCCGCTTTTTCATTTGAATTTATTGGATAAAAAAATATAAGTGCCATTTATATATGTGCTGATAAATTATATTCAGTAGTGATTTAAATTCAATATTTCGATTAATATATTTACTATTCGTAAATATTAGTGAAAAAATTGTGTTTATAGACTTTTTCAAGTGCTGCAATATAATTGAGGTTATCTATCCGTATATATTATTTAATGATGCCAAAGAAGTATAACTCACGCGTACATAAGTACACGCACCTTTCTTTTTATGAAACAAAGTATACAGCAGTCAGAGAAAAAAACCGATCAAGGAGAACCTGAAAAGCATCCAAGCAATCTTGGCTTTAATAACAAAAATCAAATTTCATGCATGACTGCTTGACTGCAAAGTTGAAAATTTTTCCAAAGATATCGGTCTATATGAGACGAAAATATTTTAATATTGTTGTAGAATGTAATGACAAAGTGACAGAATTAGTGACAGATGTTTTTAGTATTGATAAAGATAATACATTTTAAACTTGTATTTCTTTAATTTAAATCCTGTTAAGGTGTAAAGAAATAGGAGTTCAAGACGCTTCCACATAAAATCCGACGGACACGACTTACACATTTCGTTATTATTTTCTTTTATTTTCACTCTCAACGCAAATACATTCTTTTGATGAACTTATTGCAATCTTTTCCAATCAAGCAATCCACTAGAAACTTAGAACTTTGTGTTGTGAAAAACTAACCGTCAGTGAGACATACACTGGCGCACAGTTAAAATATTAAGCATCTACTGCAATAATACAATTACAAACAAAATTATTTCTTAAAGATTAACTTAAAAGAAACTAAATTAACCAAGAATTTAAATATCAATGTTGATAGGAAAAAAGGGACACGATAGGTGAAGTAGGAATAGGGTAGCAATAGGAAATTAGAATCGAAATATTTCTTCGAGAAATTTCGAAATTTATATTGGCGTTGCTTTTTGAATGTCAGAATTAAGTTTATTCCAGAATTAATCAGCATTTACAGTGAAGAAATACTCATGGAAAGTAGTACATATTATGTGTAGGAATAAGGAGAATGAGAGATTCAGAATATAAGGTCAAGAGCTCTCTGGCTTGGAATCTGGAATTGAGATAAGACGGAGTACAACGAATCGTTAATGCATTGACGAGAAAACGTAGAATAGGTAAATTGTGTCGTTCACATATATCCATCCAGTTAATATGTAATCTAAACTGGGAAACATGTCTATGTTTTCTTAAGCCACAATTATAACGAATACATAATTTTTCCTGACATTATGTTTTAATTAGAGATCATCGTGAGATCAGTGTCGCATGTACGTCTTATCTAGCAAAGGTATGTATAACCCTGTATTTACGTATATGAACTACGTCTGTCTGTAAACTTTCTTCGTAATTGGTTTTAAACTGAGAGTTGCTATGGACTTAAGGGCGGATAGGCAGACGTGAGGAAATTATAAGGTCTACGTTTTTGCCATTTGATTGCGAAATTCTAAGAAAACAACTTATTTACTATATTATTTCATAAGCTATGTATATTATGCGTGTTCTAATGTAAATTGATCTAGTTATTTTTTAATACACACGTCAACGGTGCAATTAGTGTACATTTATGTGAGTCCATTAATGTAATAAAAATATTAACCTTGTCATAAATGAGTGTGTTTTAATGAACCAGTAGTGCATGTAAATGACTCCAAATCTGAATGATTCGACTTTATCTGCATCGGCTTCATCAGATATTATCGTAAAATATAAATTTATATTCGAAATGACTTCTTGCGTGACTTTGGTTTGAGTTTAGTTGCTAAAAGCATCTTGTTACGTAATAAATTAAAAAAAAATAGTAGTGCCAGTTCATAGAATGCAGACTGTAAAATGAACACTTACATACACATACTCTAACAAAGGATGCGTCTATTATATAAACAAATGATTCTGCATCAAACAAAATAGAAAATATTAAAGAACTATATGAAAATTCTCAACTGTTAGCTGAAGGACTATATGAAAATATCACTCTTAAAATTGCGATTTCAAGGAAAAAATGATACTTTTTGACAGAAACATGCTTCAAATATATGAAATATATCCGCTTGATACATAAAATCAGATGTATGAATAATTAATTTGTTCTACATAACATATATATATATATATATATATATATATATATATATATATATATATATATACATATATAGGATTCAGGATTATGAAGCCTTCTAGGCGCTTATTTTCACATTCAACTCATGAAGATACGAACATGGGGTGGAATATTGTATGGGTGTTCCAAAATAATTAAAATTAGATGCAGGAAAGTTTCTAATTAGATTCTCACATAGAAATAAAGAAATACCTGTTTCAGCATTTTTTTAAAAATTGCTAACTGTAAGAGATTATCATAAAAAAGCGAGTGAAACAAAATGTAGTCATAACCTCTTTTTAACATGGAAAAAGTCGGTATGGGCAACTAGTTAGTCATTACATCGTGTCTTAAGATTTCATACCCCGAAAAGGTAAAATAAACCCTTATAAAATAACGTGCGTGTCCGTCGATTTGTCTGTCTCGTATGTGTGTTTTTTTTTCAGAATATATTTTTCGCAGAAATTTGGATTTTTTGCATAGTGACAAAGCATCTTAATCTGCATACCTCAGTCAACACGCAAAAGTACTTATATGTAAATGAAGCATTATTTGATGAACTTTTAAAACCAAACTTTTATAAACAACCGAAGCTCAATAAGCTTGTTTCACTAAGAATAAATCAGATGAATCGTAGTTTCTAATGATTAATCATGATATAGAAATACCACAAACTAAAATTATTTATTAATAAAAAGTATCAAAATTAAAAATTATTATTATTTTTAGGAAGTAAATTCGACTAAATCATGAATTCAGTCACGCAACAGAGAACACCAATCAGAAAGTGTTACGTCACATCCCACAAAACACCATTTTGTTGTGACATTTTCGTATATAAATGCATTTTCGTTTAATTAATTTTTCGTTTTCCACATTTTTTGTCAAATTTACACAGTTCTTCTCAACTACACCTTAAAAGACAAGTACAACTCGCAATGAAATCAGATTTTAGTGAAACAAATAGTACCTAGTAATTTGGCCAAAATTGACGACGTCATGCTTGGTAGATTTTTCAAGACAAACAGTGACTTGTTCGTCAGAATTTTCGAATGTGAGTAAAATATGTATTATTTTAGTTTCGTAGTCAGTAACCGTTTCTTTTCACTTATTGTAAGGTAATTAATACTGGTTTTGATACTGGTTAGATTTTTTATTGTAATAAATTAGGTAATTGATACTGGTTAGATTTGCGAAATATAAACATAAAACCAAAACAACTTAATCTCAACTCGTACGTTATTATTTTATTAATAAACTTGTAAAAATAGTGACTGCCAAATTCGTCAGCCTTGCTTTGGATTTGGAAATAGATTGCGTATCAGTCATATTAAATTGTTCGTTTATAATCAACTTATTAGCTTAGAGCTTGGACACTTTAATGTTTTTCTAGAGAAAAAACAAATCGAAGTCATTATAGTAAGACAGGACCACAATCACAATGATTTTGTAGTGAAAACACAGTTTATCAAACCTGAAAATAAATACTTACATCAAAATGGTCTTTATAAAAAAAATATGCTTGGACCTGTAGATAAACTAGTATCCTTCTTTTAAGTTTTAACCACTTTTTCCGTATTCGTTCATCGCTTGGAACATATATAAATAATTTGTTTGGCAAATTAATCGTTGTGGTTTTATATTGGGGCACTAACATCAATAAGACGAATTAATTTTTAATTAAACAAAAGAAGCAACCGCCACAAACGGACACGATTGTTTTGATTTGTTTCACGAGTAATGACGTCATTCAAGACGCCATGACAATCTCGAGCGTTTTCGAGGTAAACTGAAATTGTTTTTTTTGAAACGCAATATATATCATGTAAATTTTTGATTTTTGGAAAAATATATTTTATATCTATTGGGTTAAATAGATATTGAGGTAAAGTATTAACTACTTTTCCAAATTTAGTCAACTAGGCCATTGTGATTCGACTATTACATTCGTTTGGTAGAAAATATGACCAAAATATCGAGAGGTGTTTTGTTATGCGTGATACCACATTTGTATCATTTGGTGGCTAATTTTCTTTCGTTTGCGTCGCAACTTCCGTTGCAACGTTCGTCACGAATGAAATCACTCCTGACCTTTTGTGACATACAACCACAGAATAAATAATAGGATACAAGTGACATGTTAGTGAAATTTAATGGAAATCCATGCTGCCAAAGTGTGATTTGAATGCGCCAATTTCATTGCATACCACACTCCCACCTCGGCTCAAAAACAACTTAAATGATATTCAATGCAATGGACATTTACAATGGATCTCGCTCCCGCATTGTACCGTGTATATTTATATCCTACTCGCACAAATCATTAAACATTATATGCATAAAAATAAATGTTAGCTTTTCTCTTTAATATCGAAATAACTTTGATAAATCTTTATAATTATGGTAAGAAATAACTCCTTTAGCAAAGTTGTGTATACGATTCGTACATTTACTCAATCCAGTGACGCATTAACGCCCGTATGTACCACGCACGGTCAGGACTCTTAGTTGGATTTACGGACAGTTAAAAACGTATTTTGTATGGATACTTTAGGAATATGTACGGTCGGTAAATTAGACTTTTGTTTCGACTCGACTGACAAGAGAAAGAGAAATACCTTTTAACTATCAGTAAGTCCGACTGACAGTCCTGATCGCGTGTGTTGCATAGGAGCGTAAGACATATTTCTCTTTTAACGAAAATAATGGAGCACTTTCTTGCATCACTGCAAACGGTAAAAGAATGTGGAAGAGACGTTATTACTTTAAAGTAAGCAGAGCTTCGCTTACTTGTGGCACGCTCATCATACTCGCATGCCATTTCTAGTTAATCTACGGCACTTAAGAATTTTTCTTACAAAAATGTTTTCTGTAAAGCATTTGAAGACAATTCACATTGCTTTCTAGATATCAACGAGGGTGTTGAGCGAGTTCTCTGATGTTATACAAATAGAATATTCCATTTGTTAATGCGATTGAAATGAGGAAGTCAAGTTATAGTGAAATAAATGTTTTATTTTTGATATTTACACATGAAGTATTTTGATCTCATGTCGTTTGTGATTATGATTAAGAAGCAGTAGTTGTAACAGACGGTAAATATGTTCAACTAGATTATATTACAGGTTTCACTAGCCTGCTAATAAAGTTGATTGAAAAAAACCTAAAAGTTAATAAATCACTAGCAGCGCAAGCTTCAAGCTACGCCGTTCATATGGGAACAAAAAAGAATAAAAAACAAACATTGTGCACGCTTCTTGTTCATGTAAATATTTAATTACAATATTTCAACACCCTCGATGAAGAACATTATAACTCACTTTTTAGTTACATTGAATTAAAATTATATTCTTGTTATTAATTTTTTTTCTCTGCAATACTGCCAAATCATAGTATATGTAAGATCTTTTGAATGAAGTTAATAGATATGGAGGAATGTTAAAACTCGTTTGACGTTTCGAATGACGTTTCGTAATGACGTTTCGAAACTTCGTCACGTGTTTTTGTAAAGTCATAAAGTTTTTGTGTCTATGTGTACTCATATCTTTGAGATTTCAAGCTGACTGAAAAACAAATGCTATCTGGGAAAACTAGAGAAATGTAACTGAAGAAAATTATGGATAGCTGGTAAAACTAGAGAAAATGGGCTGAACAAAATTATAGCTAGTTGAAGAACGAGAGAAAACTAGCTGAAAAAATATAGCCAGCTGAGTAAATTAGAGAAAGATCTCTAACGAAAATTATAGCTTACTGAGAAACCTAGACAAAGCTGAATGAAGAAAATTATAGTTAGCTTAAAATTGTAGAGAGAGCTTTCTGAAGGAAATTGTAAATACTTGTGAAAACTAGGAAAACCTGGATGAAGAAAATTAAAGATAGTTCAGTACGAGAAAATATTGACTAGGTGAGAAAATAAGAAAAAGCTAACTAAACAAAATTATATCCGACTGAAAAAACTAGAGAAATCTGGCTGAAGAAATTTATAGCTGGTTGAAAAAGCTAAATAAAATTGTTTGAAGAAAATTATGTCCAGCAGAAAAAAAAACTAAGGAAATAATACATTAATAATTAAATATAAACCACATAAAAATTTAATATTTAATTGGTAAATATTAAACACAAAAAAAAAACAAATAGCGCAAACTCCAAACAAACAAAAAGCGCTTGAAATTTTACGCTCGACAGCTGATTTTATAACAGTAAAAGTACTTTTTAAATATTTTTTTTACTAAACCAATCATGAAACTATAACAGTAAAAAAACGTTGTTTTTTATGAGTATTTTTGACTTTAAACCTAAAAACAGTTAAAATTTTTGCCAAAGTGAACTTATACTCCAAACCTCTAAGACCTACCACTCTTATACATTTCTTATCATCTACGCAATATGGTGTGGTGCAGCGCTTTAAAAGTGGCCGGCCACACGACATCTCGTGGTGAGTTTAAGCAAACTTTAAAGGCTCGTATTTCGCCAGCTACGTCCGCCTGATTGTCTCTTTTGCCTTTAGCCTCTAAGCCACAAGCGTAAAATAAGGGATGGTCTTGATATGTCGATTATTTTAATTGTTGCCCAGCGCACTTATCGACATCTTTCCAACTAGTCTATTTCCAATTGCTTTTTATCCGTTTAATTTCAGATAGTTTATTACGTTCGTGTTGTCTGTTTATGAGTGAAATAAGTTGATTAATGATTCAGATCTTGATTTCTCTGGTTACCACGATTAATTCCCCATCCTCATCCTTGACGAAGAACGTGTTAGACGCCATAGCAAATAACGAATCTCATAATTTCATCATTACATCCGTCTCCATGTTAGGCTTGTAACAAAGTCGTTTCTTAATATTTTACATTTGAATATTACAGTTAAATGATTTTAATTAATCCAAAGGCAGACAAGGAGTGATATTAAAACAATATTTTAGCGTTCTTCCACATATTCGTGTCGAGCCTGAAGCAAACCTACATAAAAAAAAGAAATTTCTGGTACATCCTCATATATTTTGAGTGGAGGGTGAAGCGAACTTAAAAAATGTTTCTAGTACCCGTCTATCTATTTCGAGTCGAGTGTGATTAGATTACTTATAAAAAAAGGATTCTTTTGGACATGTGAGGACATGTATTTCGAGTCGAGCCTGAAGAGCTCTTATAAAAAAAAGAAATCTCTGGTATTTCGAGTATATCCCCATGTATTTCGAGCCGAGCGTAAAGCAAACTTTAAAAAAAACAGATATTTCTGGCGTGAAGCGAAGTATTAAACAAAAGCAATTTCTGGTACCTTCCACATGTATTTACAGTCGAGTGTGAAGTTAATTAAAAAAAAGAACATTTTTGGACATTACATGTATTTCGTATCAAACCTGAAGCAAAGCATTTTTGGTACCCCCATATGTATTTCGAGTCGAGCATAAAGTGAACTAAAAAATAAATTTCTGGTATCTCCCCATGAATTTCGTGTCGATCCTGATGTTAACTTATAAAAAGAAGAATTTTGAAATTCTGAAGCGAATTTATAACAAAAGAAATTTTTGGTTCATGTAATTCGAGTCGAATATGAATTGAACGTATAGAAAAAGACATTTCTGGTACGTCCCCATGGATTTGCAATTAGATTCAAATTTTTTTTCTCTCACCTCATCGTTTTGAATAGCACTGAGTAGAGCTTTGAAAATGTAATAGATAATATCATAAAACAGTTTTTATTATAATTAAAACATCTCATGTTGATATAAATAAGGCACTATTTATATAGATTGTCGGTAAATTAGTATAGCGAGCTGGTCTCTGTGGATTTCTGGGTACAAAATAAGACGATTATAATCAATGAAGTTTGTTCGCATCACCCCTTTCTCAAGATACACTATTTCAACGTTAACGCAAGGGTTAAATGTCTTACAGTGCACGCACACCGGGCGCCCCGCGGCCTAATTAAAGTGATGCGTCGCGACGCGACGAACCCTTTATTCGGCTTTTAATATAGAGCGATAAGAATTTTATTTCGCAGAGAAAACGTCGATTTTACAGGTAATTACGTGTTTTGTCTTAAGTTTTATTCGCGGCGTCCTGTTTATAATAAGCTGGCACTTAAACGTAATTATAATTGGGAAAATATTGATAATGAAAAGCATAATTTTATTGAAAAATAATTATTTTACCATTATAAATACCCAAATAAAAAAAAAATTATGCATTGTTTTCCTCTTACACTTAAAACAAATTTAAAAAAATCTTGCTAAAAATCATTACTGATTAATCAACAGTCTATATACAAAAAAAATTGTAATTACGATGGTGTCTGAATAACAATCTTTATTTTACCTACGCTGGAGGGCTACTGGACTGGAAGGTTAATCTTTACCTAAAAAGGTCACTCGTTACGATCTAGGGTCAACAAAGAACGAAAGTTGCCTTCACATAGTTGACTTGCTTCCGTTCAGAAGCGAGTTAAATGGCAGGTCATAGACACCACGATAGTCGTCTGCGGCAGTCAGCAGACCAGTAAAAAACGCCAAGCACACTTGTTGAGGCTGGTCGAACTAGAACTGGTTTCTAAATACGCTCTGCCTGCACAGTACCTTCGCGGAGTGCACTTGTGCTGTGCAAACTAGTATCACTTTCGCAGTATGAACGTAAGTGACGTTACGTGGCAGTGTGACCAGATTATATTATTTAAAACTTAAATCTAAATTTGATAATGAAGCTAAAATACCTAAATAACAGTGAACAAAAATTGTGTTTATTTTAAGTGTTTAACGCCAAATTGGAATAAATAAACCTGTCAAGCATGAGCAGAACTCGTACGGGGGAGGGGGCGGGGGTCCGTACACATTTCAGCGCTTCTAAACATTCAAACGCATATAGTATTTCTTTTAAACTATTTACAAATATTAATTTTTGACAAACAAAAATATATTGAATAAGGGGCAGAATACTGTATTTTTGGAAATATTTAGAATGTCTTTTTGAATATGCAATTTCAAATTATAATAAAATATTTTTGTATTCTTCATAACAAGCATGTTCAAATGTTAAACTACATGCTTTCTTACGTTGTACCTTAAGATGATATGTAAGATGACAAAACTATTTTTTAGCACCTTTATTTACTCTTTCTTTAACTGTTATACGGTTTTTTTAATAAAGTCGGTAATATAAAATACGTGGATTAATAAGATGTATTAATACGTCAACTTTCTAATGTCTACGTCACATGGTTTCTGATAAAATCGCCTTTGAAAAATAGAAAAATGTGAATGTATTATAGCTTTCATAGGCTTATCATAGTTTTCGTAAGCTTACTATAGCTTTCGTAGGCTTATCATAGTTTTCGTAGGCTTACTATAGCTTTCGTAGGCTTATCATAGTTTTCGTAGGCTTACTATAGCTTTCGTAGGCTTATCATAGTTTTCGTAGGCTTACTATAGCTTTCGTAGGCTTATCATAGTTTTCGTAGGCTTACTATAGCTTTCGTAGGCTTATCATAGTTTTCGTATGCTTACTATAGCTTTCGTAGACGTAAAAACATGGGGAATATTTGAAAAATTATACATCTAGAAACATCACTATTATTTTTCTGCTTTTGCGTAGACTTTGAAAGGTCCTATTTTTTTATAATTTTAGGTTGAGTAGTTTCGAAGTAAGGGGTACATATTTTTTTGCCTGTTTTTAGTACGCCTCTGAAAATATAATTGCTAAAATTATGAATTTTTTTTTTGAGATCTTAATAAATAAGCCTTTTGAACGACACCTGTACTAAATAGGGAATTAAAAAAATCGAGTATTTAATTCGCTCTCCATAAGATTTCAAACTAAATGTTTTCGAATTTTAAAATATTCATTTTGAAATCCTATTGCGATATGTTTTACTTTTGTGGCAAATTTCAAGTTTCTACTTCAAGTTTCTAAAAAAAGGGCTGACAGACGGAAGGACTGACACTGAGTTGTCTTATAAGGTTTCCGTTTTCCGTTCTGAGGTATGAAACTCTGAAAACGGAGAACGTAAGTGATCAATACAATTTTTCATACGGTTTTTCTATTTTGAAGTGTCTTATTTAAGAATTGAGAAAAAAATGCTTGTAAAAACATGAACATGTCTGCTACCCTGTTAGGACCTGTTTCGCCGATTTTTTTTCCTGTGAATGCGTTATGTTTAATTGAGTTTATAGCAGTAATTAGTAATCGATTTGACATTTTGATAAAGGAAAAAAAATAAATTCACATTACACTAATATTTACAGAATAATTACTTTTTTAAAAAAAAAAAAGAAATTTATGGTATCTCCAGTCTGCAAATATTAAATACACTATAGCCTTATTGCAGCACCTGTAAATTAACCATAATGAATAGGACATCTTATTTATTACGGTATTTATATATCATAAGGATGAAAACAGTTAACATTTTATTCTAAAAGTGTAAAAGGGAATCATTGCAAGTCGCACGTCTGTTTGTCTGAAATATTTCATACGATTACAGAATGATTTCACCTAAAGAGTAATGGATTAGATCAATAATATCCATACAAATAAAAGACAACCTTGACCAACTGAATAACATACTGACATCGAATCTCAGAGGCCGATGTATAGATTTTTAAATATTGAATATATTTGGCGTTAATTTTGTAGAAATTCATTATTCACAATTAAATGAAACTACGTGATGTAGTATTCTTTCTACTTTCTTTAATTTCTTTACCACGACCTAGGTTTCGTTGTATTACAACATCTTCAGGTGCGCTATTAGCAAAGAAATATTTGCTAATATCCCACCTGAAGATGTTGTAATACAACGAAAACTAGGTCGTGGTAAAGAAATTAAAGAAAGTAGAAAGAATACTACATCACGTAGTTTCATTTAATTGTGTATAGATTTTTACTAAATTGTTAATGCAAGACCACTGCTATGGGTTGGTAACAAAATAATAATACTACAATCAATCAAATTTTCCTGTATTGTACATCCTATTCTAGAGTTAGACTGTTTCAACGTTTATTAAAGGGTTGAATGTTGTTAGGTGGACCCACACCGGGCGTCTCGCAGCATCATCGAGACACGAGATTATTTACAAATAAGCCCCTTATAGAGATTTGAATATTCAGCAATATTTTTTCACAAAAATAAATATTAATGAAATTGGGAAGTCAGCGTTTTTTGAAAATATATTTTCTTCGCGGAATGTCTGTTTGAACTCGATGATAATAAAATGACGAATGAGGAAAGAAAATTATTTTTCCGCAATAAAGGTTTAAATCCAAAAAAAGTAATAAATAATGAATTTATTGTCTTATGTTTTCAACAAAAAAATTATTGCTGCACCAATTAACCAACAAACTGTATTTTTTTCTATGACATATAAAATGCCGTGTGAGACGAATGGTCCACATATTTGTTTTGCAAACGTTGTAAACGGCCCCAGTTGACAGAAACACCTCAAGAAAATAATACGTTTTGGGTTATTTTTTCTGTAATTAGTGATCAAAGCAAGAAGGACTGAGTTCAAGTAAATTTTGTGTTTTCCATAATTATGATGATTTTATATTTAATTGTCTGTACAACATTTTGTGAAAAATAACAAAGTCTGTTTGTATGCGATTTTCTCAGTAAGTACTTGAAGAATTTCGTTAGGGTTTTCCTTAATGGATAAATAGATTAACTGAAAAGATTTAAATGCAGTTGTCTATGAATATTTTATGAAAACTACCCGTCTTGTGATGAAAAATGTCGACGAAATCAGAAAAAACATCCATTCGAGAGGTATTTTAGCATCTGCTGCTTAAATTGTAAAATATTTACAAAATTATATGGCAAAATTATTTGACAGCAAGTTCAAGACAGTATATGAGTATATTTTATATAAAATTCATAAAAACGTTTTACCGCTTAAAAAACACTATTTTCCAAATTAATTTTCTACAACTCATAATGCAAAACCGACGTAACTTTTTCACAAATTAAATTTTTTAGTAATGTTTAGAAATTTATTTTGATTAAATATGCCTTTTTACCGTAGTATTCTAACGAATAATTTAAAAGTAATGACGGAGTTTTTAGGTAAGAAAAATTATTCGCGTGGTCTTTTTCACATTGACGCGTTCCGTATCCTAACCTTTGCTAACCCGTGCAAAGCCACGCGGGGTCATATTAAATTGCGGGTTAAGTAAAGGTTAAAATTTACTGCTTAATATATGAATGTGAACGTGGTTTAATATTCTACTAACGTTCTTTAGGAATAAGGAAATAAACATATATTTCACATACTCTTCAATGGAAATTGTAATAACGTACTCTATATCCTATTACATTTCAAGAAAGAATGTTTGTAAATAAACCAATTTGACAGTTTCAATATTGTAGGCACAAATATATAATCAATGGACGATTATCTACAAAACTAATTTTATTTCAGCTATGATATTTTTAAAACTTGTACGTTTAATGACTATTTTAACTTTATGAACTATGACCATAAATAATCTTACAAATATCAACATTACGCTGTTATTTTACTGCTATATGTAGTGAAATTTAAGCAAGAAAATTGGACACCCCTTGCTCTTAATAACATAAAACTCAGAAATATGAAACATTTTGAAAAAATATTCGATATTGCGACACATAGGAAGTATATAGCTGTTAATGCCATTCAGGATTCATTATTACTTTATAATATGTTAAAGTAAAATTTTTTCTATAAATCAATTTCAATTTGACATAAGATATTCGACTGTCTTTCTACGTGATGCTTAAATGATGTAGAAGGGGTTTATTGTTACTGTATATAGACATATATATATATATATATTATATATATATATATATATATATATATATATATATATATATATATATATATAGAAAATATTGTTGCGGTATTTGTAACAAATATTTACAAATATAGCAACATATTATACGTAAACATGTATTTCATGTAAGGATAGTGAAAAAAACATGGTCACAAGAGTTCGTGTTTTGTAAATACTATATAACAGTGTTTTATTATAATGTCAAAAGAACAAAAGTTCTTTATAAATTATGATGATACAACGAAACCTAGGTCGTGGTAAAGAACTTAAAGAAAGTAGAAATAATACTACATCACGTAGCTTCATTTAATTGTGAATAATGAATTTCTACAAAATTAACGCCAAATATGTTCAATAAAAAATGACGTTAGAAAAAACTTTAACGTCAATGTTCGGCATTCTTTTATACTCACTTTGACATTATACACCGTAAAAGTGCGTAACCGATAAAAAATATTTTAAATAATATAAATCCATATTATAACGTCAATTTAAGGAAAAGGTTTATAATACCTGAACTGTCACTATGCTTTGTTTACAAACATTCTCTTTTGGAATATAATGAAGTACAGTTAGAGAGTAAAAGGTAGCGCCAAATGTAAGAAAAATATCAGCAAAAAATCTTGCATCACGGCACTAGAATTGTGTGTTGTGTAATGCTTTTATAGTAGGATAGTTAACTTACATATAACTTTATTTGTTTTAGGCTCAAGGCATATGGTTGCGATCGCAAATAATAATTGATGACTTTGATATAAACTTAATAAATTTTTATAGACATTTTTAAATTGGAAACTTAGCTTTTAATTATTTGTACATATTGCTTTAACATAAGAGTTAAAACTTACTATTTAAAAAAAATGATGAATTGCGATATCCATATAAATTATATTCACAGACTCAATATAGCTTGAAATTTTTTTTTCTTAAAAACGGATAATTTCTTATAAAACACTACGTATTTGACTATTAACAAGGTACCAATGACATGACGTCATCTATCGGAACGATTAATAATTAATCCATGAATTTAGAAGTTTAATTAATAGCAGAGCATTTAGTTTTTCATATGATAATGTTTTTATAGCATTATGTTTTATTTCTATAACATACAGTGTAATTATATATAGGTTTATCTTCTAACCTATAATATATACTTTTAATATACGGAATTTTATTGACATTTGTTGAATCATTTTAACGTGAAGGAAAGACAAACAAACAAAGGTAGAAATAAAGTTTAACTTTTATAATATTAGTAGAAATTCAAGTGACTTTAAATGTAAAACGATGAATCTTGTGATAAATATTTTGATATAGGTCGATATTATTATATAAAAAAGTTAATAAAAACTGTGTCCAGAAAAAAGGTGTTAGCTACACTAGTTACAGTTCGGTACTAATACGTTAAACAAGGTAGCATGAAATAAACATTTAATGTAAGTAAAAATAATAGACAATAAATAGAAATAATCCTGAAAATAAACCCAAAGCGTATAGAACATAACTAGATATTGTGAGTGAGCTGTACATATCCAAACATTTCCCCATTTTAATAAATTATAGTTGTTGGAATATTGATTTCTGCATTTGGTTACTATTTCCGCAACCCACAAGTCAGATGACCGACAATAATCGAAGAATATAGAACATATAACACAAAAAGTTGATCCTACAAAAAACTGGAGTGACTCTGATCGAATCTTTCTGATTCAAACGTTATGAGTTAAAATGCGCTAACGGAAAAAAAGACAGAACATACGACTAAACAGCCACTGACGGAGACGGTAGACATTTAGACGGAGGCACGCCTCTCTTGTCTCACCGATGCCATACATCGATGGTCACCTTTCCATCCATTCAGATGAAAATTCGACCACTGATTTTGCCGATCAAAAGTTGCAAGTTGTCGACAGCTAACAGGAAAAATACACTACAATGCAACAATTACATCACAATGAAGTTAACACATAAAATACACATAATATTTAAAAATACAGAAAATGTACTAATATTTCTCAGAAAAAATACACTACAGCAGAATGATTATATTATAAAAAAAGTAAAACACAAAATACATTAATATTTCACAGAAAAAGATTCATCGCAGTGTCACAATCACATCATTGTGAACTTAAAACTTTAATATACCTTAATATTTTGCAGAAAACAAACACTGCATACATCATAATAATTACATCACAATACACTTTCTGCTCTACACTGATTATCACACCTATATCACTGATAAGTATCCGAATCTGAAGTCGCAGGTCTCAATGTCGATTCTCCAATATTAATTATCATCTGCAAATGTCGTTCGTCTGGGCTGCCCGACGTCTAAAAATTATGATTTTAAATAAAAAACCTACAAATAAAAGAATACCAATATTACAATAAGGCGCAAACCTTAAGGGGATGCAAACCTCAAGGAGGGCACTCGCATACCCATAGCCTACAGGCCGCTGGAACATGGGCACATTAAGAACTTACCCAAAATCAAAACACGAGTATATGCTTATTGCCCGTGATTAGAATAGTGTCTATCATGTTTCTGTACAAAATATTCGCGCCGAACGGAAATATTGCTAGTTATAAACTTTGGTCACACTCGTTTAGAAAACACATCTACCATAAGTACTCTGTCAAACGACCGAGACAACAAAATACTAAAAATTATGATTTTCAACGAAAAAATCTACAAATAAAACAATATCATATTACATTCTAGTAAATGTGACGACAATTTATATGGATGCTGCTAATTTTCTCTGCTTAATGCTTTTTAAAACCACTACTCCACTGTAATTGAAAATGCTGACGTAATAATTAAAATGCAAGATCTGTTCACACTGTTAAGTCATTGGCTTCAGTTTAGAAGTGGATGCGATAAGTCATTACAAGGCCAAAGGCGAACTTGCCAGAAACAACTTTCCTTGCCTATAAGCAGTCAGCGCACTGAACCATTGATAGATCAGCCTTCAAATCGTAAATCATTTTTAGCACCTGCGAAACTGCTATTAACAGCGGGCATCTGTAACCTGTAATCAAATTTATTAGGAGAGAGGAAATTGGACTAAATTAGACCACAATAATTTGACGTTACTGTATTTAACTACAAGTGGCGGTCAGTAGCACATAAGGTAACAAAACATGAGTAATTCATATGTGTAGCTGTATAGTTAATCAGATTAAATGAAAGAATAGCAAATATAAAAAAAACCACTAAAAGTATGTTGAAATTCGCGTAAGTTGGCTTTTGTATTTGTACAGAACTCTTGAAGTTGTTAATGGAGGTAAGTTCATTGAAATAAAGGAAATTGGTGAAAAAGGCATAATTTCTATACCAGAACAGGCAGATTGATTAGTATATCAAAAAATGCTCAATTGTTGATCATATTAATAATATTTGGGCATCATGTCGGAAACCTATAAAAAACCAAATGAGCTCAGTCCTGTCTAAGGGTAATTTTAGGCAATATTTGAATAATAAATATCAATTGGAGTATTTTCCTTGTAGTAGGATAGATTAAGTAGTCGTGTGAGAACGGCGAAGTAGAATTAAAGTACATAGCTTCGTCCCTTTTTGTCTTATTGCGTAAATCTTTTAGAAATTAATTTATAGTATGTTGTAAAGTTTATAGAGTTAATTATATAGTTAATAATGTCTATTTACGCAACAGAATTTGTAAATAACATGAATAAGAAAAAGATCCAGAAAATAGAGAAGAAAATAGCAACACTGGCCTACAGAATCTAGAACCGCCTAGTAGCTAGTAAGTGAAGTCCATATAATCCAAATTCAGACTTACCGTATGAAAGTGTTATTAAAGCCAATGTAGTCTTATATAGGTCGATATCTCTGGCAAAATAAATTTTTCAACTAATTTTTCAATTTGTAGTCATAAAATATTGATTTTCGTTATTAAAACCAATATCACTTGGGCGTTTTTCTGATTTTTCTTGATCGGCGCTTTCCTCTGATTACCGTATCCTATGCTTTTGGTCATATTTTCGTTTGTATAGGCCGATATTTCTAAAAAATATAATTTTTCATTTGCAAAGTTTTTAAAGCTAATTTTATATCAAGTCATATTAAAAATGTTTAAGAGATTTCCATGGACACTCCAACCGGTGTCATAACTTCATACGTTTACCAACATCTTTGGTTATCCAAATCCAAATCCGCCTGTGAAATAGGTTGTATTCATCACATAAAATATTTACTCTTTTGATAAGTTGACCGCCTGTGAATTATGCATACTTCATTAATTTATATGAGCTTTCCTCATTAAATAAATTTCATATTTGAGATCTCCATCTCGAGCGTCTCATGCAAAATTTCTTGCACATAGGTCTAAAACTATTGAAACTGTCAGACCGTATTTCTGATGGAAGACTAGAATTTCGATTAAAACTTGAACTCTATAGAATTGGCAGCATGGGTTTCGTTAGATGAAGTTATTAAAAACTTCTTAGAAAGCAATAAAATACTAAATTATGAAGAAACAATAAATGACATGCTTCGAAATTTTCCAAGATTAGGTTGTTTTCCGAACCTCAAATTTTGCTTCTTTTATTTTTATATAAGTTACTTTTCTGGTAACTTCGGAGCTGCAAGTGACGAGCAAGTTGAAAGATTACACCGGAGTCCAAAGAAATAGAACGTAGGTATCAGAGCAAGGGAATTCAAGCATGATGGCAGACTACTGCTGGATATAAGAGCATGATGATTCAATAAAGGCTCGCAAGAGAAAATAGCTCAACACACGTTTGGATGAAAAAAAAAGAAAAGGTTCCATAAGACTTTGTAATGTTTAAAATGTCGATTCGCATATAAAAAATTCATGTAAATAAACAAAACATAAAGTAGAGGGTTTTATTTGAGGGTTTTTGTGTTTTTAGTTTGTATTGTGAAAAATATTGATGTGACAGACAGACAATCTTTATTATTTCACAAAGGAAAAAAACTAAAAATAAACAGTTTGCAATACTACCTAATAAAATGAAACTAACTAAAAAAACCGGCAACAAAGAATAAACCAAATTTATAGTAACTAAGAATAAACCAAATTTATAGAGGCTGAGTATAGTGAGGTAAAAAAATTACCTTGGTTGCAGGAGAAAAAAATTATAACCTTTGTATTAATAAAATAGTCCAAATTCACTATGCAAAAGTGGCACTCACAGAAGCCTAGAAATTAAAAGACCTTTCTCGAATTTTATAGCTGATTACGAGGTTTCGGGTTCTCCTAATTACGAATCCAAAATCTGTTTTGAACTAAGTGTAGTTTAGCACCAAGTATATTTCGACAATTGTTTGATGTGAAACATTTAACGGTGCGTTTGGATGGATGTTAAAACATTTTATGGCACGTCGCGGTGTGCTATTCGGACAGCTTCGCGTCTTGTCGGCTGTTTCTGAATTAATTCAGCCAGCTTCACGTCATGCCGGCTCTTTCCGACTTAACACTTCCCTCTCCACTTCACTACACACACATAAGCCACTTTACGTATGTGTTAGTGTATCAATATTTTTTTTCTTATTTACCACCGCTTACGACTTTACTCGTTTATGTTTACAAATCCCGTTATCAAACGTACAACGTCCTAAAAATATTTCAATATAAAAGCATAAAAAAATTTTGACGTTTCAAGTCTACCAGGTTTTCCATGACGTCTCACATTTTTATATGACGTGAGAGAATATACATTAAAAACGACGAACAAACAAAGCATCCAAAAGAATATATTGCGTCTTGCGATTAGTTATTATAAAAACATCGATTTGAATAAAAGATTTATTCACGAAAAATTTCTTCATATTTTTTTGTTCCTAACTTTTTTCATTAATTTTACGATGAATTTATCATTAGACACGAGACATTTAATATATACAAAAGCACGAACCTGGATGAGTGTAATTAAATAAGATGATAATATAAATTTACGAATTATTTTAAATTAAATATCAAAATAATCAATTATACTGACTTAAAAAATATTTTCTTTTCTTTAATGAATATTTTCTTGTCTTTAATGACTTAAAAAATATTTTCTTTTCTTTTTTCACTAATTTTACGATGAATTTATCATTAGACACGAGACATTTAATATATACAAAAGCACGAACCTGGATGAGTGTAATTAAATAAGATGATAATATAAATTTACGAATTATTTTAAATTAAATATCAAAATAATCAATTATACTGACTTAAAAAATATTTTCTTTTCTTTAATGAATATTTTCTTGTCTTTAATGACTTAAAAAATATTTTCTTTTCTTTTTTCACTAATTTTACGATGAATTTATCATTAGACACGAGACATTTAATACATACAAAAGCACAAACCTGGATGAGTGTAATTAAATAAGATGATAATATAAATTTACGAATTATTTTAAATTAAATATCAAAATAATCAATTATACTGACTTAAAAAATATTTTCTTTTCTTTAATGAATATTTTCTTTTCTTTAATGACTTAAAAAAATTTTTTTTTCTTTTTTCACTAATTTTACGATGTATTTATCATTAGACACGAGACATTTAATATATACAAAAGCACGAACCTGGATGAGTGTAATTAAATAAGATGATAATATAAATTTACGAATTATTTTAAATTAAATATCAAAATAATCAATTATACTGACTTAAAAAATATTTTCTTTTCTTTAATTTTTTATGATAATTTTTCTTTTAATTAATAACTATCACTACCCGGCCGTGACAGTGTACTCATACCAAACGACTACAATAACAAAACTAATGTGTAGTTTTTTTTTATCAATGTATATTTATTACATGTGTATTTATTACATCTGAATAAGCATTTTAAAACATTACAGAGGCTTGTGAAATTTTCTTCTTTTCCTTGAAACGTCGAAAACTTAGAAAATCCTCTTTTCTCTTGAGTGTGTATTAATGATCTATACCCTATATGGAACCTTTTAAGGACGGAATGTACTTTTTAAATTTAGTTTTTTTACTGCTTAAACACAATTTTGCGATAGTATATATATGTGTTACGTAGTAGACTTCGAAAAAAGAATTGGTAGTTGCAAACCCAATCATATTTTTTATGTGATAAATGCAAGTTTTCGAATTCTTTTTATGTCACTTAAGTGGTATTTTATGGTTTGCGACATACATGGAGATTTACCTCGATTGTACCTCGGGGTTTAAATAACGTCAATTGTTTTTTGGCGTGGCGAGACAGCCACAAAGGATCAAAAATAAGCGAAGTTCGGAAAGCTCTCGGAACTGTTTATGATTTAGATAACTGTTTTGATGGAGACCAACAGGTATAAATGAATAATTGAAGTCTTCGTATGGTGGCACCAAAAAATTGGATCAAATTAGGAGAGAATGAACAATTTCTTAAAGTACAATAACCTGTGGTTGACTAAAACTTTTGAGCTGCCAACTATATTGCCATCCATTGGTGAGGAAGAGTCTGGTACTGGATCCTCATGGGACAGAATACCAAACACTTTTGATAAGTGCGCCCATTCCACGAAACGAAAGAAAGTGAAGGTTTTGGTGGATAGCTATTCCGCCTCTGAGTTTGCGCTGGTGCATATAATGTCCTTGCAATCTGAAAGGAATTTTGCATCAGCAAATGTTATAAAGAAGTTTTCGTTTTAAAGAAGGTGTCACCTGCCAAGTCCAGCACTGATCAAGAAGAGCCCAGGAACGTATTAATTAATGAAGAAACTTTATCATTATGGTCTTTCGCCTAGTAAATATAATTTGCTCCGGACTATATTGTGTTATTCGTCAGATGATTTCATTTAGGTGACAGAAACATATGCTAAGGTAAAGTCCAACCTCAAGTCTTATTGGTCAAACAGTTTCTGGAATGGCCGAATCTCAGGAAGATGTCTTACGTCAAATATCTCCTCACAGAGAATCTACGATGATTTATAAATATGGATTTTTCGGTAGTTCGGGGCACAGTCTGTATAAACAATAATTTATAGACACATCTGACACTGATGAATATTTGCTCTCCATAGCTTTAGTTCCCCTTCAGTTGAAGAATACTTTAGATGGTCCGATTTTCTGGATCCACGTCCCGGACTCACCAGATATTTTAAACCTATTAAAAAAGAATCAGCTAGGCTAGCACAATTGATTGCAAACTTAACTCCATCTAATGTGCGCACTGCTGAGTTAGAATTAAGGATTATTCGTGGTCTGCACATCACGATGGCGATTGTATAATATATAATATAGAGTCTAATGCCGATAGTACGTCCAGGTGCTTTATATGTAGTGCAAAGTTTTCAGAAATAAATAAGCGTATGGAGAATATTGCAAATGTAGTAGATTTGGCATTTCTTCTTTACACGCATGGATAAGTTCCTTTGAGTGTCTGATCCATATCCTGATAAAATCATGACAAGTGAGAGGTGCCGGTAACAAAAATGTGGTAGATGCAAAAATGTGGTAAATAAACAAATCCAAGCCTCATTTAAAGAAAAACTTGGATTTATTGTTGACGAGCCTAAGCCAAGGTGTGGTTCAACAACAGCTGAGTGGATAAAGTTGCTCGAGGAACTGGGAAATAAAAATAATGTGTGCACAAATGTGCATAGAATATAATATTAAGTTGGTAACTTATAAACCCGTCATCTCTGTACACAAACTTTTCAACTTTTCTGTATGTAGTCAATAAAATCAGTCATTAATTATATAAGCACGGTCGGTATCCAACACTTGACGCCAAAGTGCAGCCAGAGCTAAAGTTCCGTCCTTGTAGAAATATTTGGACCTTTGACTGAAAAACTGGTGAAGTTTGATTTTGATATGACTTTCGCCTTTAAAGTTTCCATCACATAAATTATTAGACAGAGAGCGAAACAGATGGTAATTAGATAGCGAAAGTACGGTGGGAGAAGTAGCATATTCCATCCAAGTGAAAGTAGTTTTTCACGCGTTACTTTTACTACGTTCCCATGTAAAAAATAAAACTTTGCTTTGATTTGGAGAAAGTTTAGCGGTGACTTCAAAAGCCTTTATGGAAAATTTCAGTGTTCGTTTCCTAAGAAATATTTCGACTAGAAAGGGTTACATCTGTTTGCTGATAATATTTTTCCCAGACATATGTTCATACAAAAATTATGTCGATCAACAGATACTTACATTACTGGAGATCATAATCCACATTTCTGAAGATAGTAACATACGTATCTTTACAGAAATAGTGTAATATACACGTGTCTGGAGGTAGTAATATACATTCCTCAAGATAGAAAAGCACACTTTCCGGGAGTTGGTAATACACATTCGAGTATTCCCAGTGATATTGACACTCATTTTGGATAAAGTAAAAGACACACAGTTCTTGAGTTTTGAGTACGCAACTATATACGTCCTACTTGCAAATTTTGTCTTATGCTCATATTTCAAGTTATCATTGATGAAGCTAATCAGTATTTACAAACTTTAAAATTTCCATAGACAAAATCGGTTGCATTATGCATTAAGGCCGCCGCTATATGCGGATTAGAATAGCACATCTACATCACAAAGGTCACGTCATTGGAATCGGACTGTTTTATACCGCTTAATTATGTAAAATGAGTTTAAATAAGTATTGCTAACATTAATCTTTCGTCTGGACGTGATATAATCTATCTGATATACATTGATAAACGAAGAGTAAGCGGTAAAAATCCAATTTATTTCTGTCTAAAGCTATAATTAATCGATTTACCTCAGCATAGTATAAGTTTCGTGAACGATTTTGAGCTATGGATGATAGATGTTGGTTGATGTTTTAAAATCGATTATGAATTGAGAGGAATATTAACAACGTTGATATAAACGAAATATTGACCTTTGATAATATTAATATACGACATAATTGGAATAACGAAGTCAATAATTTAATAATATCAACATTTGTGAACGCCTTTAATGGTAGCATGACACGTAATTTTTGAAGGCGCTGTAATATGTCGTAAGAGAACGAAGTAAGTAGTGTAGGATAAAATGTCGTAAGAAAACGAAGTAAAACGTGATAACAACGCTTTTTTAATTTTTTGTTATTAAATAAACCATTGTAAGAAAAATTTTAAAATAAAAAAACAGCAAAGTAAGTGCAAGGAGATCCACACAAAACCAAAATCGAGCACAGTTGCCGACAAGTTTTTGCAGCAAATCCTTTCTAAAAATTAAATTATTTTAACAATCATTGCGAATTTAATTGATTTCTATTCTGACAGCTAACCAACGATAAAAATATAACCTTCAAAATAGGACATTGAACCTGTGGGACAGGAATTGTGACCTGTAACCTGTTCTCGTACGTACATACATATCAATGAACGAAGACACAAATCACTATTCAAAAGCAAAAAGTCATAATAAACATTAAACAAAATATAACAATGGTTTAATTTTTTAGAGAATAATTAGAGTTATAATTACCTACTTTTATCGGAAAAACTTAATGGGGACGCTCTGCTCGAAATTTATAAAGCATACTGACGTTTAGATAAGTACTGCATTCCACTGACGTTTAGATAAGTACTGCATTCCACTGACGTTTAGATAAGTACTGCATTCCGTTTCAAAAGAACATTTTCGTATAATTATACTGCATTTCGTTTTAAAAGATAATTTTCGTATAATTATACTGCATTCCGTTTCAAAAGAACATTTTCGTATAATTATACTGCATTCCGTTTCAAAAGAAAATTTTCGTATAATTATACTGCATTCCGTTTCAAAAGAAAACTTTCGTATAATTATACTGCATTCCGTTTCAAAAGAACATTTTCGTATAATTATACTGCATTCCGTTTCAAAAGATAATTTTCGTATAATTATACTGCATTCCGTTTCAAAAGATAATTTTTGTATAATTGTACTGCATTCCTTTTCAAAAGAAAATTTTCGTATAATTATACTACATTCCGTTTCAAAAGAATATTTTCGTATAATTATACTGCAATCCCTTTCAAATGAATATTTTCGTATAATTATACTGCATTCCGTTTCAAAAGAAAATTTTCGTATAATTATACTACATTCCGTTTCAAAAGAATATTTTCGTATAATTATACTGCAATCCCTTTCAAATGAATATTTTCGTATAATTATACTGCATTCAATGAGAGGACGACTATTTACAAAATCATTGTGCTTAGCCCATAATATTATTAAACGATTTATTATTTTCTCTATATTCATTTGATAAACTTTTGGTGATAAACGATGTCATAAATATCAGTTACACCATTGTGTTACACCATTGTGACATTTTATTTAATGAAAATAAAATACATTAATGTTTTTTAATATCAGTTACACCATTAAACAATGTCACAAATATCAGTCACACCATTACTAATATAAATTGTGAATTTAAAGGGAGAAAAATTGACAACCATTGTATTTGTTCAAGCAAAACTCTGGGGTATAAAACATTTCCGGAAAATACTCGATACTTAAAACCGGAAAATACCGGAAAATACTCGATACTTAAAACATCTAGACCATATAGGCGAGTCGTTCATTTTATAAGACATTAGAAAGAAATAGATACAATCAGCGGGTTTCTACTGCAATAAGGATGTATTATAATTGTTTAATATATAAATATATATGTATAATGAAATTAAAAAACATTGTGATATTTTATTTTCCATTCAAATGGAAGATTGGTGTTATTTTAATAGCTAGGCTGTTGTTTTTGTATCGCTTTATATTTGTAATTATCTTAATGGCAAATTGAAAGATTTGTCTATTCACGGCCTTGGCCTACGATCTGAAAGTTCACTCACACTACTTGTTCCTAAACATACCTCTACCACTTACCAAAAATCCGTCATTGTCAAATTGCAAAAATTTGGAATCACCTGGATCCTTACGCCAGTGACGACGTCAGTCCTGACGTCCCTAAATATTTTCAAAGATCGAGTGAAAAAGTCCTGCCGCTCCTGAAATATTTTCCTTTGTGTTCTTGTACTTTCCTGTCTTTCTCATCCCAAATCATGTTAATTATTTTTTTTTTACTTATATTTTTGTATTTTTTCTTAAATTTTTTTTAGTCGAATGTGTTATAAAGAATTTTCATTGTAAAATCTCTTACAGTCTACCAACTAAATTTCAATACCAATTGTTATGGTTGACTGGAAGAGATTGCTTAAGTAGCAATAAGTCCGCAATATGTATTATACATAAAAGATGATAAAATAAATAAATAAAAAATATTTTCGATAATTATTTTACTATTAGACATCTTTATTTCAAAAGACACATTAGAAAAAACTTTAATGTTAATATTAAGCATTATTTACGGCACTTTGGCATTATATCAAACGGTCCGTAGTAATGTACCTAGTGGAGTGCTTACATTTTTAATTAAAAAACGCTTTAAGTTCGAGGGTGAAAAACACGTTGATAACTGAATATAAGGATATAAAACGGGAAATATGAGTGACGAAGCAAACAATTGAAATTACCTGGATTATTCCTAGCACAATATGACCATACAGAACAGTGTGATGTTCAGAAAAGATGGTCAAATTTAAAAATAATGGAAAAAAAACGTAAAATTTAATATTTAGATAAGGCTTGGGTAGATGAATATCACACCAGAAGTACTATATGGCGTGACACCTTCATACATTTGTCAAGGCAGACATTTATGGAAGGATGGTCAGCTGGTTTGAAGGTGCTTACAGGAAAAGGAATACGTCTAACCGTTATACGTTTCGGTAATGCTTCATATTTAAAACCTTCTTTAATTTTGTAGAAGATGGATAGCACATTTTCGAGTTGAAGAAAATTATTATCAATCATCACTCGGAATATCCATTCCTGTGATGTTATTGTTGCATCCTAGTGTATTTTTTTCTGTGAAATATTGTATGTATTTTTATGTATTAATGTGCATTTTATGTTTTAAGTTCATTGTGGTGTAATTTTTGGGCTGTGGTATATTATTTTCTGTAAAATACCAATGTATTAGTGTATTTTAAGTTCATTGTGAGTAGTTGCACTGTAGTATATATTTTCTATAAAATACTGCCATATTTCTATACATTATTGTATTTTACATTTGTAAAAATGTTATTTTACTGATTATTCAAAAATCACTGCAATTATATTTTTAAACTAATATGTTGTTTGTTAATATGATAGAGTATATATTAGATATATTGATAATAGTTTATGAAGATTAGGCTAGTGTGATTTACTAGTAGGGACTTTTTAAATACGCCCTTCTTTTAATACTCTCAGTCTTAAGCCTGGAAAAAATACGATAGAAAATTTGTTGATATTATTATAAGTTTTCTAGGTAACGATATATTTATAAACTATTTGAAAGATGTCATCTTACATATTTGAGTTTCTCTGAAGTGTAAGGTACAACCTAGATAAACTAAGTTACGTGTGTGTCCAGCAAAAATGTGTATACCAATAAAAAATATATATTTTTTATTCACAAATAACAAATAAATCCATATTAAATTACTGAAGTGAATATGAGAAAAAGGTTGACAATACCCGCACTCTCAAATTGGTTTGTTTACAAACATTCTATTTTAAATTTGAATGGAGTATAGGTTTATACCTTGGAATCCAGTATACTGACTGGATTAACAATTTTTATTTTTCTTTAACGTTATTCCGTGCTAATGACATTATGTGAAGTAAAGTATATGTTGGTTTTATTTTTCTTTCTAGAAAGTCACCTAAATTTTATTAAACCATTTGAGTTGGAAAACAAGTAGAAATATGTGGAACGGCCAAGAAGTGGGGGGGTTATTTCCTTATTATTAGGAATATAAGGTTATAATCAACTAAGGATATAAATATACTTAGAAATAGAACCGAGTATTAATGCGATGTAGAAATCCGATGTAAGGTATAGAAATCCAGATAACTGACTTCGCATTGCTCTAGCATTTTTATAAAATAGTGAAACGATACCAAAACAGAGATGGTGATACGGCCTCGATAAAGATAAATAGTTGAAGAGAGCGATTATGAACCTCTGCAGCGCAAAGACTTGGCATCCCTCAACGCTGCAAGTCTATAAATAGACTCGCGTTGTACCCGTTCTTTCCTTTTCTGTGTTGATCGCTGTAGGATAAGGAGCTCCAGCGCGTGCCGTACTGGATGATTGCTTGCCATTCCTCCGCCGCTCGTGCGTCATGGTCGATTTATGACGGTGTGTTGGATAGCGCGATGAGCGAAGGTAGCCAATGTTTAGTGAGTACCGATTTCGTCCTTATAGAAATTGCCTTGTATTTTATTATTATTTAAGAATGGTTTACTATTATTTGGTTTCCACCCTTTGGTACGTCAGTACAGCTTCATTATCAATAGTGCATTATTACTACTACTTAAACTGAGGTGTGTCAACCTAACTTTATTGAGGCATACACGCGAAGCTGCTTTAAAGCAAATAAAAAAAATACTTACAGGTACATTATGATTAGGATAGGTTATAAAATCGATTCTACAAGAATGGGAATGGAAAATTTTTAAATAGTTCATTAAGACCATATAGCCATAAAGACTATACTGTGCGATTTGTATCATTTTGTGGACCCAAAAATGCGAGAGAGAGATAGCAATTGTTGACGACTGTCGATATCGTGTTCATTAGCAGCCAGGGATGAATTGGAATGCATTTAATACAAGTCAAGCTACATTATAGATATAAATACTTTTGACAATTTTTTACCTAATGGCATTCATTCAAGTTTAGAGAGAAATCAGAGAGAGAGAACCTTTGCCAATATCAACTTAAGAAGATGAGGTTGAGCGATACTGGCTAAATAATTACCTGAATACCTGTCATCGTTGCAAATTATTTACAAAAATATAAACTTAGGAGAAAAATAAAAATGAAATGTGAAGTAAAACAAAATGGTTTATGTGATACATGTAGTTATTCGATGGAAACTGTGGGTGACGAAGTTAACAATTGGTTAAAACCTTTTCCATTTGAGTTAAATATATTAAAAAAAAATTGTAATATCAATAGTGATGTCTGTATGTTTTGGGTATAAATAGTAAATTATTAAAGAAGCCTACAGATCATTTAATAAGTAATAACTTATAATGTTAGGTTATGTTTGTCATAAAAAGTAGTTTAAAAAATATTATTTTTTTTGAAACAGTGCTTCGTACCTCTAAGACCGAAAGTGGCTTAGCTTGTGGATGCATAAAAAGTTGTTTAGATCCTGTAGTTTGCCTATAAAGCAAAGGTGTAGGTTGCTTGAATGCGTCGCCAAAAATGTCTGTAGACGAAGTCGACACATAAGCGTTGATGAATATAGTGCTCCTAATTAAATTTTTGTTTGTGTAATAAAATATTTGTTTATAATTTTGTTATTTTATATTTTGTTGATTAAGAAATTATTTTTTGCTATAGAGTTGTAATATTTTATTAAATTAAATTATTTTTATTTGTATTTATTTTAAAATAATTGCGGATATATATTATATGGCGTCGCAATTTTGTATCAATAGTTAAAGTTTCCGTATTTCAGGGCAAATCTGTAATTAGCAACTTCGAAAACTAAAAATTGCTCGAGTTATAGCAATTGTTGATATTCAACTTTTGATATTGAGTTATATTTCAATTGTTGATACTGAGTTATATTTCAACTTAATTTTCGTTTTTTTTCAAAAAGAAAATATGTATTATTGGCAATGCGGCAATTTTTAGACGGTTTTTTGGAATACAAAAATATGAAAATTCGTCCAGTTAAACTATGTTCCCAGGTTTTTTACTTTTTTTCGAGCTTTTCCACCCGACTAATTAGTTTTATTTCTTTTAGTTCAATATTTTTTCTTTAATCGGCAAAATCATTGATGTTAAAGAACATAGATGTTAAAAGTTGGATAATCATCTATTGGTGATGTTTAGTTCTTTATGTTAAAATCGATATCAACATCGATCATTTTGAAACATCCCTATTTTCGTGTGCTGCAATCTAGTAACGTAACGAATACCTGATTATTGTTTTGTGGAATTCATAAAGTTCAAGAGATGCATGCGAACTGTAGGTAGTCCTATATTTCATCATATCAATTTGTGTATCTGTAACACTTCTGTCTGTTTTGATAAGTTATAAAAATACAAGGTTTTTCATAAATTTTACGTGAGTTTATTTTTTAAATGATCCACTTTTTAATTTTTCTAATTGAATAATAAAATGCTTAACTTACAATAAAATATAATTTCAGAGAGATTTCAGTTTCTTTTAGTAAATCAATCTGTAAAGAGTGTTATTACGTTATACAATCATATGTTAAAATCCGATTATATCTTTTTAATTTTGTGTTAAATCCATTCAATTGTTATCTCAATAGAAGAAAGTACAAGGTCTCTGAGAAATTTGACACCGAGTTTAAACTCATTTTACATTTCTTTATATAGAAACAAGGTAGCAAGGATCCGATGTTGGAGCTGGAAGTTGATGACAGAATTCCTCGATGGTGAAGAGTAGATTCATTGAGTTTGGGCTTATTTGAATTTTCTTGATACAAGCAAGAAAATAATAAAATAAATTGGTACGTAAATGTATACAGTTACATACAGCGACGTGAAACAACTACGTTATCAGTAGGCAGGTAAGTAAGTGTGTAGAGACAAAGGCATGAAGCAACTACGGTATTAGCAGATAGGTAAATGTATACAGGTATATACAAAGGCATAAAATAACTGGTATATATTATATTATAGGTAAATATTACTTGCACATAATATAATTCGTATAATAGAACATATCTAGGTAGGCAAGTATATACAAGTGTAGACAAAGGCATGAACTAATTATAGAATTATATATGTAAGTTGACAAATTTTATGTATTTTCCGAATCTATTGCTATTGGGAAGTAATATTGTATTACCTAAGTTCCAATTAATATTTTATACTTTTCAGTACGTTTTCATTCAGTTGCTATTTGAGGACGGTTAAATTTTTTTGTTCAATAGTTTTATGCCGGTTCAGAATAATATTGTATACAGTATGTAAATTAACTGAAGGGTGCCACTTTAGTCTGTAATAGTACATCACGGATAGATTGCAATACACCTACTTTTTTAAATCATATCACTTTTTTTCTGAAATTTGACAATTCTCATAAGTCATTAACATGGAAATGCTTCAAGAATTTTCAAATTTCGGAAAAATATTACGATTTAAAAAAAAAGGTGTGTTGCAATCTACTCACGATGCACTTGTAAATATTGAAGTGGTGCCCTTTAATTAATTTACTTACTGTTTATACGTTGAACTCTTATAGCAATAACGCATTCTTTTCCGAATTCTTATTTTGAGAAACGTGGTGATCTGATTTATGAAAACAAAAAATAACTTATTTAGAGTTTTTTTCCATTAATCCATTATATTTGTCAACTGCGCATAGATGCGGTGAACTATTTTGTGAAAAATATGTCGTCAACAACATTAAATTTGAAATGAATAAAAATGGATCAACGTCGATGTACAAGATACAACAAAACATCTTGAGCTTACTCCCAAAAATGTTGTAATTACTTGCACATATTATAGTACGCGTAATTGAATCACAAATCACAGTGAATATTAAGAAATTTTGGCTACCTATAGAAGCCTGTGATTCACTGTGATTTCTTATTATTGAATGCAAATATTATTTTAATCGATAAAACCTATACAATACAATATCCCTGATGGGTCGCGCGCGTGCAGTAGAAAGATATTGTGTTAGTAAATATATCGATTACGTGAAGTCGAACAGTTCACCTCACTATCAATAGTCGTCATTCTAATACCAACATTACGCATAATAAAAAGAGATAGCAATAACTGCTCGCGCACGTCTCGAAGCGGGGCCCAATGCTAGCTATTTTTATTTGTTGCCTGCTGATTAGGAATTGTCACACAATTTTTTGGCAATATCGTGAAAATAATTAGACTATTACACATCATAACTGCTAAATGTTAACAATGTTGTATTGTTGGTAATTGTGCAAGCCGAGTGAGTATTTTGACGGAGAATAATGTGTATATATCATTCAAATTAACTCATGTATTAATGTAATTTTATGTAATTATAAAGTAAATTTCCGTTTCAAATACACTAAAACTTAATCATTGAAAAATTTGCAAGTACATTTCTGCTCGTATTTTTGAATTATCAAAAACAAAAACCACCGGGTAGCTTTTAACACTTCATAGTGTTGTAAATCGGACCATTAGAAATATTAATAACGTCGATAATGCATTTTTTTTATTTCGACCATTTTGAGACAAACTAAATTAGTCATTAACCTCTGAATTCTATATCTACATTTTCAAATTTCCAAACAGAGAGATGGTTCAAAAATGTAAGAAAAAGTGATAATTAGAGTTCTCCTTATTACACAAGAATATATTCATTACACTTTGAAGACTCTTATTATCGTAAGGCATATGGACGAAGAATTCTGCATTCGTATGCAGTTCCGACAATATTTTCAAATTAATCCTTATCGTGTAAAACCGGTGTGTAAAAATAAACAAGTATAGCAATAAACAGTACCCACATAAGTGTAGCTCATCCAGGACCGCATGAAAACAATGCCAATAAAATATCCTTCAAATATTGAAATATTTATATTGATATATATTTGTGTGCTTTTGATTTTCAATTTTCATAATACCCTGATGCTATCAAATCAATAAAAAGTATTGAAATCGGATATTTGTGATTGTACCACTTTCCTTCTTAATGTCACAATATATTTTAGTGTTTTTGGCGATGAAAGACTGATCGGTTGACATTAGCATCAGACTGTTACCTAATAAGTAATTAGTGCTCTAATTAATATGTTAAGTGTATTTCTTAGAGATCTCAGCCAAAGAAAATCAAATTAATGTTACTATTGTTAAATAAACTATTTATTACACTTAGTATTTTTAGAAATTACCTAGAAAAAGGAAACTTGCTGCGAAACATGGTGATGATAACACATTTGCATCTATATTGACTGCTAAGAAATATGACAAAGTAAAACCGGTTTTATAATAATTTATTTTCGGAATAAGTCGTAAGATTTATTATTTCACAAAAGCAATAAACCTCCCACAAGTACATTTAACCTAAATATGTTTTGCGCTCCTCCAGCTTCGCGGTTCACTACCAAAAATAAATTGCTCAACTCGAACAAAAAATAACGATAGAAACTGTAGTTGATACAAAAACTAGCAGACCAGTACAAACAAGTTGCAGTAAGACGTAGTAGAAATCTGAAAAATATGCAACCGAAATGTTTTCGAGTGAAGAGGAGGAATACTGATTTAGAAACCATTATTCAAGTACCTCACGAAAAAATCGATAACCTAGTTTTATCTAGATAATTGTTGAAATTGCAATAGACACGGAAAACCAGGTTATATTTAGGTACTTGTTGAAATCGGAAGAAGCTTCCTTGCCAAAAAAAACCTAGACGAAATTGTAAAGATTGTTTTAACATTCCACTTTCTATCACCAAAAGCATATGGCTTTGTACATAACTCATTCAATACAGTGTTACCACATACTAAAACCATAGCAAAATGGCGCTAATCCGTACACTGCAAGACTGGATTCTCTTAAGAATTATTAGACATCATAAAAATATGTAGCATAATTTCCAGTAAAATATTAAGCTATGCATGAACCATGGATTAAATTACTACAAAAAACAGCTGCAATGGGATAGCACTAAATACCATAAAGCCAAATTGATTTCGGTACTGATATCGCTGGGACAATCTTCCACTAGTATCCCTAGGAATCATTGACATTTATATTCATAAATGAATCATTGAATATTTTTTGATAACTGATTTTTCTGGTCACCAAAAAAAATATTTAATGTAACAGTCCATTCATTTATAGATTGAACATGGTGTAACAGTGGTATCACTAACATTTGGTGGTGATATGGCGAATGCAACAATGGCCATACAATTAGGCTGCAATTTGAATGATATAAGATCTTCTTTCACAGTGGATGGCCATGAAATTGTGATATAGTATGATCCATGTCATAACATTAAACTGAAAATAAATACTTTAGGTGAAAAACAAAAATTACTGGGTTCTGATAGCTAAGTCATGTCATGGCACTATTTAGAATTGCTTAAAATTTTGCAACCCGAAGAGGGACTTCATGTTGCAAATAAACTGTTAGTAGCATATAGCAAAAAATTAAGTTGAATCTTGCTACTCAACTATTTAGTAATTCTGTGGCAGACGCTTTATAGTTTTGTCGTGAAATACTAAATGAAAACTGTGATGCCACCATTACATTCATTAGACGTTTTAACCATTCGTTTGATTTACTAAATTCCATGAATTTAGCCGCTACAGACTATAAAAACCATTAACTGCATATCATATTATAAAACCAAAAGTAAAATTACGAGACATCGGTGAATATATTAATGGATTGAAATTGTGTGATGATACTTTCATCGTCAACTCCGGATAAAACTGCGATGCCACCATTACTTTCATTAAACATTTTAACCATTTGTTTGATATACGAAATTCCGTGAATTTAGCCGCTACAGACCATAAAAATCATTACCTTCATATCATATTATAAAATCAAATGAAAAATTACAAGACATCGGTGAATATACTGACGGATTGAAATTGTGTGATGATACTTTCATCGTCAACTCCGGATAAAACTGTGATGCCACCATTGCTTTCATTAAACATTTTAACCATTTGTTTGATATACATAATTCCATGAATTTAGCCGCTACAGACCATAAAATCATTACCTTCATATCATATTATAAAATCAGAAGAAAAATTACAAGACATCGGTGAATATATTAATGGATTTAAATTGTGTGATGATACTTTCATCGTCAACTCCGGATAAAACTGTGATGCCACCATTACTTTCATTAAACATTTTAACCATTTGTTTGATATACGAAATTCTATGAATTTAGCCGCTACAAACCATAAAAATCATTACCTTCATTTCATATTATAAAATCAAAAGAAAAATTACAAGACATCGGTGAATACATTGACGGATTGAAATTCTGTGATGGTACTTTGATCGTAAACTCCGGATAAGAGACAGGATTTGTAGGCATACCTCTAAATTTGCATACGATCTGTTCTGTTTATATTCGAGGAATATATTTCTTCCACAAATCCACATTTTAAGTTTTTATTTATATACAAGTTACCACAGGATCACATTCAAATGTTTTTGGAGCAATCTGATCCCTAATCGTTAAAGTGTCGACGAGCGCCATTGCGCTCGTGCGCGTACTAACTAAATTTGCCACGAGCGCGATGGCGGTCGCGAAATCAGTTGCTGTTTAGCGCGCGGTAGGGGAGGTCGCTCGCACGCATCACTAATTTTTTATCTTTCTACGTATTACATAAAGTTCAAATTATAATATTATTAGTAATTACAACATAAAAAGGATCCAGGAAAAGAAAATGTTTAACCCATAATGTCGGAATACGAAAATAATTCGAGTGAAAATGATCGTTTTTCAAGTTGTGAAGAAATTGAAAGTGATATTCACAACGGGGCGTAATGCATATTTTGAGTGATAATGATAATAGTGACGATAACACTTATTTTGCTGATACGAAGGATGTACCGGACTGCGAAAATACGATGTGACCTTGATTTCAGTTTTTGTTATAATTTTTGTTCACAATATATATTTCCATAATTTTCTTTGTATTTTATTATCCTTGTACAAGTTTTTATTAAGAGAACACCGAAAAAATTTCAAAATTGGATAATTGTTGTAAGACACAGTTTTTTTTCGAGAGAAGGGTAAATGACATCAAAAACAAAATATTTCTTTGGCATTTTTAAGTATATATGAGTAAAAAACCATGGCACTAAAACGGTTAAGTGGATTTAACAATAAACCCTCGACAAAAGCCTTTATATCGCGCACAAGAAAATGTTAATGCACGCT
This sequence comes from Druceiella hillmani, assembly GCA_039881145.1. Lineage (NCBI taxonomy): Eukaryota > Metazoa > Arthropoda > Insecta > Lepidoptera > Hepialidae > Druceiella > Druceiella hillmani. The sequence continues at coordinate 9,479,939 of JAYKKI010000069.1, forward strand.
GAATTCAAACAACATGGCAACTTTTCACCTCTTGATGATATTAGTATCTTGCACACCAATAAAAAAACAATACATTCAAGCACTAAACCAAACAACAAAAAATATTAATGTGCTGAATGATTTCACTGATCATCGACCAATTGTCAATTTCGAAAAAGAAATAATGACCACAATTATATTCCAGACCCGACCGGCCTTATCGAATACAGTGAAAATGTAGTTTGATAGTATAGCCGGCCATATAGCAAAAACGATAAATATATATATATATATATATATATATATATATATATATGTATATATATATATATATATATATATATATATATATATATATATATTATGTGAACATTATGGCCAAGTTCTTACCGATGCAAATCAAAGTTATTTGATTCGAATCAAAGATGAAGATCGTCTGGATAATGAGTCAAATGAAAATTTATTTCCTGAATATCTGAGATCAACGGTTACTCCGTTAAGAAAACGTCCAAAATTTTTACAATAAACTTATTTTATTTAAAGGTCTCTAATTTCGAACGTTGCTATACAATAGTATTGACACTGAAGGCTAGTTGGTCTTTATCTTTTACCCTAACTTATCGTAGTTTATCGTATTGCACCATACCATACCTTAACTATACCTTTCCTTGCCGTAACTTATCTTGTACTATTGTACCTTAAAATAATATACCTTACTATATTTATTTTATTTTATTGGTATTTGTATGAATTATACGTATGTGTATTTCTTTTTCAATCTGTCTTTTTTTTGGCGAACTACCAAAAGTCGTAACACAAAAATTGTTCAGTATTGGGAACATAGGAACCTCTATAAATATTGCAAGGTTTGATACTTACTATACCTTACTCCATTTATTATATTTTATTAGTATTTTTTTGAATTATACGTATGTGTATTTCTTTTTAAATCTGTCTTTTTTTTGGCGAATTACCAAAAGCCGTAACACAAAAATTGTTCAGTATTGGGAACATAGGAACCTCTATAAATATTGCAAGGTTTGATGCTTACTATACCTTACTACATTTATTTTATTTTATTAGTATTTTTTGTGAATTATACGTATGTGTATTTCTTTTTAAATGTGGATGTTGACTATGAAAATTTCTAAACTAGGTTTAATAAAAAAAGTAACTATCGTCTCCACTCTGCGACCAGCAACCCAGTACTTTCCGTGGCGACTATGGGTAAAACCTTTCACTGCCAGAGAGATGCTTCGTCCAGCAGTGGACAGTACTCATTGTTGATCACCTGGCAACATTTACGAAGGTTCCTACATTACTAATGCTAAACGACGTTTGTCCTACGACTTTCGGAAATTCACAAAAAACATTATATTTCTTCGTGCAAAGTTATCAGCTGAAATAAATTCTGAATAAATAAAAGAATCGAATTTTTTTGGCGAATTGCTAAAAGTCGTAACAAAATTTTTTTACAGTATTGGGAACATAGGGAACCTCTGTAAATATTGCAAGGTTTGTTATTAACGTCTACAAGGTTGTTGAGGATGAGGGCATAGCACATTAATGACGAAGAACAAAAAGTAATTCTACCGACGGTATGAGAATTTGTCCTTAATTATACTTTCCCTCAAGTGATACATGTCCTTTTTAATTATTAAAAGCGCTGCATATTATATTTAGTAACAGCTCCATTGAAGTTTGTTTCGATGAGTTTGATTTTTTATCAATAGAAATGTCCAACACTATTAAATAATATATCCATAGTCAGTATGGAGACATTTTGTCGAGTATGGAGACATTTGCTCGATTTATCCACTCATTCCTACGCCTTTTACATTAATTTTCCATCGATATCTTTTTAATATTATACGTTCAGGTTTTTTTTATTGATTATACCGTATCAATACTCATAATTAATATATACATAAATATATTTTCCATGTTATTAAAATACTGTAAATTTTTGTCTTTCATCATTATGGTAACTAACAAACATTCGTACAAACAAACTAATAATCTGCGACGAAAATTAAAAACTTTACTCAGTTTCAGCATAGAAACTAAAAGCTGAACGGCATTTTTTGACGCAACTCAATTACGCATGTTCATGTTGCAGGTAATATACGTAATAAGGATGATAATTGAATAAACTCTGTTGTAAACTTCCGTAACAACCGATAACATATTTGTATAATTTACGTAATAACTAAGACTATTCAGGCAAAACCAGATTATATCGTCTTTCCGCATAACATTAAGGGGAAAATTTTACTTAGCAGAAAAAGGTTAAAAACAGTTTGTTATGGAAATTGTAATAAGGAATATTTATTAAAATAAAATGGATAACTTAATAAGTTGAAACGGATGGATTTTACATTTTAAAAACAACATGTATTTCCCTGTGTGGTATTACGCAAAATGTAAATTTTTTTTTTCAATAAAATAGGTACCGATATCATACAGACCCATTACGTATTATTTCGAACATTGTGCAGTGTTGTGTACCGTGCAGTTTATACGATATAGAGGTCTGGGCTAAAATACCATAAAATAATTAAACCATGAATGTGGTATTTTAAATGGCACTTTTAAAAATTAAATTGAAATCAGTGCTGTAAAAGATTGCGCAACATATATAGCTTATTTTTTAATCTAGGATTTATATTATTTACAAAATTCAGCTGGTTAATTCAAGTGTGAAGGAAAGACAAACAAACAAATGAGGATGTAACGTATCCTTTTGTTCATCAACAATTTTCTTCAACCGAATTTCTAATAAAATAAAAAAAAATTTGTTTCTCTCCGTTTCTCAAAACAATAGTAAGGAGTCTTAGGAAAAATTCGGAAAATATATCACCGGTTTTAAACGGAAAGAAAATTATCAGAACCACATTATTACATTAATTACATAAATACAATTAAAGTGCGGTACAATAATGCCACGCGTTGAATTTTTCTGTTTATTCCATTAATATTTAGTACCATAAAACCTTCTACCTTGACAAGCATCATCATCGACCATCTACACGTCTTGGAACTTAAAAAATATTTATTCCAAGAATAAAATGCTAATAAAATAAATCGTGAGCTTTGAAAATTAACATATAATTAGCACAATTAAATGACACTACGTGATGTAGCATTATTTCTACTTTCTTTAAGTTCTTTACCACTACCTAAGTTTCGTTGTATTACAACATCTTCAGGTGGGCTATTAGCAATCTTTGCTAATAGCACACGAAACGACGAAACCTAGGCCGTGGTAAAGAACTTAAAGAAAGTAGAAATAATACTACATCACATAGTTTCATTTAATTGTGAATAATGGATTTCTACTAAATTAACGCCAAATATATTCGATATATAATTAGCAATAAAATCAATTAAGGGGGATCAATTTAATGGTGATTAAGCCAATTTATAACATGGCTTGAGCCAATTTTAAACTATTTTACGATCATAAGGCTTGAATTGCGAGTATAGGTATATTTAGTATTTTTTAATTGACCCATTAGACTAAAACCCATTTAACTTCCTGTTCAATCACCTGCGTTTACTAACTGTTTAGGCGGACTTCCCTAGCTCTATTGACATCGAGGATAATGGATTGTTTTTGCCGATGTGCCTAATCGGTTGAATGAAAATTGACTCAATAGTGATTATTACATATTGCGCAATAGGTATCATTATAGCTCTTGACAAAGTACGATGTCTGTGCACGAGTGTACCTCGCATTACCTTGAGAGACACAGTGTATTCTTACGATTTTGACACGTAGCGTATTTTGTTTGGCTATAATAGGGTATTTGACTATATTTTTTATTACTAAAATAGAATAAGTAACAATATTAAAAACTGTTAAAATAAATATATCGTACCTAGAACTTTTCAAATTACAAAGTTATAACGACTTAAAAACTGACCAACTACAATTTGCGCGAAAACGCCCATACAAAACAGAACTGGCTTATGACGTAATTGGCCAGTTATTTAGAATTCATTATAAGGGAGTTTATTAAATATTTTAATATCTCGTTAAATATTGTGTTTAAGTTATATATTGCGTAATATAATTTTCTCATTTATTTGTGTGGAAATTAAATTTATAATAACTTTTTCCATTTAATGAACAAAAAAATTGACTCTTTTTACTATTTAGAAGTTTCGATTAATTGTTAGTTACATGTATTACTTTTTCATCACAAGGTTTTTTCAGCGTACTCTACAGTTTGAAAATATTTTTGCAAAAAATATTGAACATCAGTCGAATACCCCATTAAACTTTTATTAGTTAACATGCGTCGACACGATAGAGTAGAATCACAGGAATCTTTAAGACATGGTATCTTTAGTCATTATGAAGGTTAGATCGATTTTTGAGTCGATTAGATCGATCGCAAAGTGCGTTCTTGAAAAAAAATCAGTTAAGGCGGACTCTCACAATCATCTAAGTCCGTCTCGCACTTCGATGATTTCACGACACAATATTAACACTATTTTTTGGTAAATGACAAGATGGATTCCACTATAAACGTAATTCGTCAAAATTAATTGACTAACTTCATCTATTAAATAATATTTTGCTCAATCATGTTATGTTTCCTTCTAATGTTTTGAGTTAAAAGCTTAGTTACCTATAGTTTATTATTTATTCTTTTACTATACTTCTGTATAACATAGGAAAAAAGTCGGAAAAATTCGTTTATTTAAGATTTCGCATATAACGACACCCCCTTAGAATCTGATTATTGACTATTTTATTTCTCGTGATAGGAGCCATAGTAACACATATTCTGTGAAAATTTTAAGTGTTAGCCATGTGACAGACAGACAGACGGACAGCAGAGTTTTAATAATAGTGTCCCGTTGGTACCCTTTGGGTATGGTACCCTAAAAATAGAGATGCTAGTTGGCTCATTGCAGAAACCTATTTCGTAGATAAACCCTACAGTGAACCTTTGAAGATCCTACATATGTCGTTATAAGTTTCGACTTATAGGCTCCGAGTCAATTCGGGTGGTGGTTGTAAATAACTTATTATCCCGCTGTTTTTTTCAATAATGTTGCTACATTTTGTAAATAAAACGTGACGGAATGTACATACTTAAATTATGCTGATGATCTGCTGAAATTAATATCATGTTTGAGCGTTTGTTATTTTCAGTTTTTTTGTATCAATGACACAATATTCTGCAACAGGGCGTTCCCCTGTCGCTTGCAAATTTTGTTTTTTTTTTGTTTTGTTCTGATGTTGCGCCGGATTTAATATATGTGTCATATGATTTCAAATTCTTAGAAATAAGATTAAGTAATTTTTTATGTCCGTCTCATATTATAGCAATATAAATAATAAGAACTTTTTTTAATATTTATCTAATCGGCGTCTTTGTTTTATATTTGCAAATCATAAACTTTCGAACATGTTTTTGGTTACTTCCCGTATATTACTAAGAAATTTGAAAGTTAATTAAATCATTATTGAAATATAGCTTACTACATTAAACGATTAAGTGTGTATATTAATTAATTTGTAAAAGTTTCCGAAACAAGAAATTAGTTTATCTCATTATCATTACATCCCATCAGAATTAAATTTGGCTAAAAACTGAATAATTATTAATCCAATAAATACATACTTGCATAAATAACTGTACGGTACGATATCTCTAATTAACCACCTGCATATTATAATATTCAAAAGTACACCATAATTTGAAATAAACTATAGAAAGTTTTAAATTACATCTAGTAATTCTATATATAAAATTTTCAGAAATGAAGCAGCAAACCACATATTAAACTACACGATCGAAAATATTAAGAAAACTGGCGTGACCCGAGCGAAGTCATCGCATTATTTATTCCATTATGAAGCTCAGATGACAGATCAAACAAATATTTTACTAAAATTTACATATAGAGGCGCAAGTATGAAAAGCATTGAGTTAAAGCGCCACTTTATTTATACGTGAGTGGATTTGAAATTAAACAAAAATTTTACCGACCGTCAATCATATTGACGTTGAGCCGTTAGATGGCAGCATTGCTGTTTTGTGTATATAATTTTAATAATTAATTAATTTGCAAAAACAATAGCAATAATAAGTTTTTTAGTTGTGGATGCCGGTAGAGCAAGCAATTATCTATAAAATGATATATAATTTATGTGGATTAGTTGTGAGGTTTTTTCTAAAAAGGGAGAGTAACATCTTAACCTTAGCGTATTAATATATATGATGATGATGATGATGATGATGATAGACAAAACAATTTTGCTATGGATATCAATAAATTCCATAGAATAGCTCAAAAATATAGTGAAACCAGGATAGTTAGCTTTCGAAAAGATAAACTCATTATAAATGTAGAAATATATACGCACACATATGTGTGTGTGTGTGTATTTACATAGACATAATATATACATACATTTACGTATAATAAGAAAAGATTGCAAGGATAACTGCGAGCAAAATTTCTCAACAATCCAGCATTAGTATGTAATTTACAATATGTACGGTTTCTTAAGGATAAAAAATGGCGTAAAATAATTATGTAGTCAGCGGCGATACAAACCGTTTTCGGAGTTTCACCGCATCGCGCACGATTCGTTGGCGCATCACGGCGCCGTGCCCACTCAACCTCGGATCTCGTTCCCGACCGGACTTCCGTGCTTTCGAGGGCGAGCGTTCACCTCACACGTGACGCGTGACGTGTCACGCGTGACGAGTAACGTGATTACGTCGCTCCCACTATTGTAATGTTGTTGTACTATAGTTTACTAACTTTTTATAGTAGTGTAAATCAATTACTAAGGTAATCTTTTGTATGTGACTTACAAAATAATTAGAAAATTTGAAAAGTTCGTCGCCGGTTTGGCGTAATTTAATTCAACGGAAATGCCACCAATAGATGGCGCGGAAATATGAGGGTTTGCAACGCTGCGCAGGCGATCTAAATCTTTGTATCAACGTAAATAGCCTTGATCCTGTGCGAAATTTAATTATTATATCGGATATCTATATGCCATGTAAAGGAATATATAATCGGGATTAGCTGTGAAACATAAATGTCAGGTATATGCACGCTACTTTAAATGCAGATCTCAGATGGGTATCATACAGATGAATTTGACGTTAAGTTTCGGTCATTATTTTACATATCGTCCAGATTAATTAAGGGGTTAATTTCGCCAAAGAAAGTTAGTAAGCTGATTGTTTATAAAGAAGATTTAAACGTTTCATGAAATCATAACAACTTACAAGCGTTGAAATGTTATTTACATTTAACATTAACAGATTTAAAAAATTACGTACTTCAAAAACATTTTAAAATAAATAACTGAAATGCTTTCTTTCTTACATCTCTACTGCATAACCAATATTATTCGCTAAAAATTTACAATCGTATAACACCATAATATTAAGCAGAATTTAATTTAACCTGACAATATTCTGTTCAAGCTTTAGTCCCACTGATATTACAAGAAGAAAGTTTTGTGTTTTTATATTTTTTTAGAAACTTACAAAAGCTATAAGTTCAAGTGACAAAAAACTTTCGCAATATGACAGTTTATAGTTTTCAGATTTCTACAAGTTATATAGTATGTAATACGTAGTGTAATTATTAAGATAGAATTAATAATATCAGCATATCTGGAGAAAATATCACAACACGTAGTGTAATTATTAACATGTAATTAATAATATCAGCATATTCAGAGAAAAAGTCACAATACGTAGTGTAATTATTAACATGTAATTAATAATATCAGCATATCCAGAGAAAAAGTCACAACACATGGTGTAATTATTAACATGTAATTAATAATATCAGCATATTCAGAGAAAAAGTCACAATACGTAGTGTAATTATTAACATGTAATTAATAATATCAGCATATCCAGAGAAAAAGTCACAACACGTAGTGTAATTATTAACATGTAATTTATAATATCAGCATATCCAGAGAAAAAGTCACAACACGTAGTGTAATTATTAACATGTAATTAATAATATCAGCATATCCAGAGAAAAAGTCACAATACGTAGTGTAATTATTAACATGTAATTAATAATATCAGCATATCCAGAGAAAAAGTCACAATACGTAGTGTAATTATTAACATGTAATTAATAATATCAGCATATCCAGAGAAAAAGTCACAATACGTAGTGTAATTATTAACATGTAATTAATAATATCGGCATATCTGGAGAAAATATCACATAAATAATGTAATTAATAATATCAGCATACCTGGGGGAAAAAACAGAGAGAAAAGAAAAAAATCGTATAACGACACAAATTTAGGTGCTTTCGTAATGAACGCTGGGAAAACTACATGATACCTAGATAGATTAACACTAAATATGGGGTAATTATAGGAAGAAACAAGATCTATATAAAAGTCTGGGCAGCATATATATAAAAGTCGTTATCATAAATGGGCCATTATGACGGTTTTAAGTTAAAAACGGTGACTCATGCAACAAAAGTGTTGAAGTTTATGTCGATTTATTGACCCATATTAAAATAAATGTTGTAAATCTTTATTTATAATTTGGTACTGTAGTTTAAGTGGAATTTAGATTTTTAGGAGGAGGAAATGGGGGCGCTTATCTCGGGAAAATCAGAAATGTAGGACTTATACACTTCCCTCCAAAAAACTATGTAACCCCAGCATTAAACTTTTCTACAACGTTGCTCCTAAAGTCATAGATTAAACTTTGAAAATGTCTAGAATGTCTTAAGCTTAATTCTTCTAGTTTATACATTATAAATAACGTGACCAGTTTGAGGATGACATTTTTATTATTCTAGATTGCTCAAATATATGGTAAATAAAAATATTGAATACCATTCGTGTGGTCGTTTTATACATGATCATAATCATCAGAAGATATTCTAAATTGTCCTTCCATTTAGGATATCTTCTGATGAATATTTAACTTTTTCCTCTATACTTAATACCTGTTGCTTCCAAGTACAAGGTTCTCAACATTAAATATTCACCTTTAACGATGTTACTTGAACCAATAGGATAACAGGTATCTTAATATGCAGTAGCTTCTTCAAATATTACTTTTAGATATTAAATCGATAAATTTACAACGCACGTATACTCTACATCTATGTTTCAAAACCCAACTTTTGTATTAGGGATTTTTTAATAATACAGTTTCTAAATTGTCCAATATATTTTTGATACAGAGTTTATTTTAAGCAGAAAAATGTGGAAGAAATTAATCCAGAGTAGCTACTAAGATAAATTAGAGAGTAAGCGAGAAGATACTTAAAATGGAATTTGATTTAATCATTATATCTGGTTACGTCTAGTTTATTACATTTGACATCTTAGTTTTCTTCGATGAGCGGTTATTATTTTGAAATTTACAAAAAATAATACAAAATTAAACATACGTACCGAATCATAAAAATCCGTAGTCTAAAAATAACGAATCCTTGAAAATTGACTATTAAACATAGAATTATTTTCATAATACCAAAAATAATTTACAAAGCAATTATAGACTAAACTTAATTTATATTTATGTTTTATAGACTACATATACAATTATAGATCTAATAGTAATTTTATTTTTTTTAATAACGTATATATATAAAAGGTTCATTTTATTACGTAGGCCTTTTGTTACAAAAATATGTAAATCCACATAAATGATGTTTATGTGTTACATCACATAATCGTACGTTTTTTTTAACGTTACATTACAAAATCGGAGATTTTTAGTAAAAAGTATTGTAAATGATATATTTACAAAAGTAACAAACGTAAGGGTTCACAATGAACATTCTTACTCGATCGTTAGCGGTCGAATGATTTCCTACAAATTTCGGCTTCGGCTTTTATATAAATATCGTTTGATGTTTTCATACTTTCTTAAATGAGAATTTAGTGCGTAAATTTAGATAATTTGAATTCGTGTTTAGGAAAAATTAGACTAAAGATACTGGAATTCTATTTTCCCCCACTAAAACATGACTATTTTCTTGAATGTAATTTTTTATTATAAATTTGCGTAACATTGGAAATTAATCATATCTGATTACGCCCATTTCACGATACTTCTCAAATTATGTAATTCATAACTCTAATAATAGACGTTCCTAACTTTAAAGATAATAAATGTATCATTCTAATGATACATTTGATATCTATGGATAAGTATTATCTATTGATCAGTAATGGTTACATAGTACCGTAGATCATTCTAATGATAAATTTAATATCTACGGATAAATAATATCTATGGAACAATAACGGTTACATAGTTCCGTAGATATTATTAATCCGTTGATGTCGTCCTTTTTAATCATGCTTGTAACGTGTACATACATTGCATAATGGCCCCTTAAGTTTTATTTACCAACCAACAGCTGAATATTTGCGTGGTGTTATTTCTTATTCGCGTTATAGAAAAAAAAAAATAAACGTAATTACTGAAGATAATTATATTCTTAAACATAAATATTGCCGCCATGTGGTTATCTTTGCTGTGTTTGGCAATAGAGTGGTGAATAAAACAGAGGGAAAATAGATGAAAGGGGAAATCCCCTCTACGAATATAAAAATTGTTTAAAACAATTATTTTTAAGCAAAAGCTACTAAAATATAATATGACAAATTTAGATCATTTGAAAACTTAGGATCTAGCTTAAAAAGATTCAAGTATGATTCGTTAAGCTACAGTCCCTGGCCAAATTATTACACGTACTGTAGTTTTTGTGTAGAATCTTAATTAATAGCTGTAAAAAATGGGTTACAGATATTTTACTGAAATAAATCAAATTTGTATATCTGCTGCATGTAATTAGGTATGTGTTGTTATAATTAAAACATAGTTTTTATTGAATATTTATTAACTTAACTGTTAATGATTAATTTTACAATCTTCTGCATTTGCAGATGATGACTCTTTGCATAGATGATCTTTTTAAAGAAATTTTTAGTCATAGCCATTTTTTTAGTTACTACCCTCTTTATCAACTTTCACGCATTTTCAATTGGATTACTTGGCCAATCCAACAGTGGGATATTTTTGTGATGTAAATATGCTTTGATTGAGTGATTAATTTTACAATCTTCTGCATTTGCAGATGATGACTCTTTGCATAGATGATCTTTCTAAAGAGATTTTTTAGTCATAGCCATTTTTTTAGTTACTTCCCTCTTTATCAACTTTCACGCATTTTCAATTGGATTACTTGGCCAATCCAACAGTGGGATATTTTTGTGATGTAAATATGCTTTGATTGAGTGATTAATTTTACAATCTTCTGCATTTGCAGATGATGACTCTTTGCATAGATGATCTTTCTAAAGATATTTTTTAGTCATAGCCATTTTTTTAGTTACTTCCCTCTTTATCAACTTTCACGCATTTTCAATTGGATTACTTGGCCAATCCAACAGTGGGATATTTTTGTGATGTAAATATGCTTTGATTGAGTGTGTATGATAAGGAGCTCTCTCGCATAAAAATAAATGGTTTCCTATTTCAGAACAACTTTCTTAAATGTGGAACCAACCAATTATCTAGGACATCTTTGTTCACTCATGCTTGGTCTTGCCTCATAATGCCTTTCACTATGAAAAGGCGCCTTATATTCTTTTCATTTATGATGGATAAAATCATAATTTTTGTTGTATGTTTCGCGGTCTGCAAAATGCAGTTAGGGTGAACTTTTTCACCTTAACGACGGCGAACAAATTGAGCATTGTTTAATGCCGGCTTATGCTATTCTCACCTGCCAAAAGATCACTGGACTGTAAATATTATTACGTATTTCATTTATAATTAACAATGCAATTTTAAAATATGGAAGGAGATTATTATTAACGCCATTTTTGTTGGTATTGTCAACAAAAAAATTGTTTACCCAAATTAAAACATCTTAATTGTTTGATACTGAAAAATGTAAAATTTAATTTGTTAAAAAACAGTCATTTGGGAGATGTCGTTGGAGAATTTGGTGTAGTCTGTAATGTAGTGTTTTATGATACTTCCAAAATAAGTAATTAATATTTTACGTTTACTTTTGCGTAATTTGGATACAGGCACCGAATAGCACTTGTGTTATAAGTGCTATTTTGTTTTAATTAAACACATAACTCTTTAACTTAATCGTTTTTTCCGACAAATGATTCTTAGATACATTCAATATTATTATTATTTATTTTATTTATAGAAATGAATTAACAAAATTATTCAACGATGCAAAGGTGTACGCTATTGTACGCGGTTTCCGTCACTAGTGAAAAATAAATTAGATTACGGATAAATGATATAATCAATTCAGGGAATTCGGGAACGATGGGTTGTTTAAATCAGGAAAAAAATCGAATTTTTCTATACATCAATTTTGACAACCACCCTCCCACTATTGAAAAAAGAAACCTTTTATTTGCGACTTTGTTGCTGAGAAAAAGAGTTGTGACACACATACAGGCACACAGGTGTATACCGAAGTCTGTATAATAAGACTTTCTTAAAATATAATTATTGGTCAAATAACAAAGGTAACTATTGACCAAATAACAAAGGTAATTATTGACCAAATAACACACGTAATTATTGACCAAATAACAAAGGTAATTATTGACCAAATAATAAACGTAATTATTGACCAAATAACAAAGGTAATTATTGACCAAATAACAAAGGTAATTATTGACCAAATAATAAACGTAATTATTGACCAAATAACAAAGGTAATTATTGACCAAATAACCAACGTAATTATTGACCAAATAACAAAGGTAATTATTGACCAAATAACAAAGGTAATTATTGACCAAATAACAAACGTAATTATTGACCAAATAACAAAGGTAATTATTGACCAAATAACAAACGTAATTATTGACCAAATAACAAAGGTAATTATTGACCAAATAACAAACGTAATTATTGACCAAATAATAAACGTAATTATTGACCATATAACAAAGGTAATTATTGACCAAATAATAAAGGTAATTATTGACCAAATAACAAACGTAATTATTGACCAAATAACAAAGGTAATTATTGACCAAATAATAAACGTAATTATTGACCAAATAACAAAGGTAATTATTTACCAAATAACAAAGGTAATTATTGACCAAATAACAAACATAATATTGGCCAAATAACAAGCGTAATATTGACCAAATAAATATTACAATCGCAATAAAACCGTAAATTATTTATAAGGATTTTTTTATAAAAGGATCTTCCTAGATTCAATTTAAAAATAATCTAAATTCGCTCATTTAATAAAATATTTTCAAATAAGTGGAAAATGAAATGGATATTTAAAATTTTTCAAGACTAATAAAAACATTTTATATACAATATATTATCTACTAGACCGTGAACATTTTAATAACCCCACTCATAGAATATTGTAATAAAGATATTTATATGTAACAAAATTATCATATTCCTTGAACCGAACATTAAAATGAAAATATTCATTGACCGTGACATACCGTATGTTAAATAAACTAATAAGCGGCCCACAAAATATTAAAATACACTGTACTAATAAATTGTATTTAAATATATCAACAAAGTCTTATTGAATACTAGAAATCAAAAACAACTAGCAAGGACGGTGCATTTTTTAACGATTTTGGCTGCATAAAACTTAGATAAAATCGAAAAAATGTATAATTGTGAAAAATAAACAAGTCGAAAATATCTTGTTATTATCATTTTATGGTAATCACAAGATAATTTAAAAAAGAAAGCAAAAACGGGGTAAGCTGTGTTAAATGCAAACTGAGTTTAGTTTGCAATGCAGTATGTTTTATTTTGTTACATACAGTAAACTTAATTCTTAAATTTGAATATAATTTAACATGACACTAAAACAACGATTTAATACAAGATTATACTTTCAATATAACGATATGGAAAATAAAATATATATCTAAAGATACCCTTAGACTACAACCCTTTGATACACACTACAACACTCAATGTATAAATACAGTGTCTGCGCTTGCGACATTTGGTTTACACCCATATGCACCGCACATGGTCAAGATTGTCAGTCAGACTGACTGACAGTTAAAAACGTATTTCTCTTTCTGATTAACTACCAGTCGAGTCGGAACAAGAGTCTACTTTACCGACCGTGCCCTATTGTACGGTCCAATCCGTAAAGTATTCAGACAAAATATATTTTTAACTGTCAGTAAATCTGACTTAGAATCCTGACCGTGTTTAGTGCAAACGGGCGTTAGAGTCTCACCGAGCGTGTGAACTGTAGCGTTGGGAGTGTGCCGCAATGTCCAACTTTTCAAACCAGCGTGAAACTATTCATACACCCGCGACCGGTGTTGAATCCAAATGGCATTTACGAATTTTTACAACACACGACACAGCTTAATAATGATATAGGATTGGACTTTAAAGATTTTAAGTTGATGTAATATTTTCGTTTTTAAATTCGTCAGTACATATTTACAACCTAATAAATCCTCAGATTAAGAAAGCCTGTATTTTGACTACTTAATTAAAATTGAAATTTAAGATTTTTATTGTAAATTTGATGTCACTGCTTGATAAAAATTATAATAATCTAGATTATTCAAATATAGACGCTTAATTATATTTATATTATATACGTAGGTACTTTTGATTAGTACTGAAGCGTACAGTGTGAATTGTTGATTTTGACATCTTAATAAAATTAAAATAATTAAATATTGTTAGATAGACCCCTAGAGTTGTTAACAATACTAAGGAAATGAGGCTTTTTCGCCCTCTAAAATTTCCATACTTTTTTTTAATTTAAACAGTTTTTGAGGAAGACTATTCTGCCAGAATGGAGTTAAGTTATAAGGTTTCCATTTTTTTCTTTTTAAATAAATATGTCGTAAAGATCCATATGCCATTTTTAATACTTATTCTTACATAGTCTTGAGGTTTTCTCTAGATTTTTACTAATTATTTTATTAGAAAATACATTTCAAATATAACACTTTTTCCAACATAATATTTATTAAAAAAGTATGATTTTCCTACCTATCGTAATTCATTAATAATCTATGAAAAACACCCAACTCTTTTCTTCTTTGTATCCATTGTTGGACCCATATTTGTATATTTCGCTTACGTTGTTTTTTAATTGAAGTTCAAAATTACGGCCGCCTTAAATCGTTTCTCCATGGTGTCTAAGCTCTGCGAGAATTGTATATGAACATACGAGACACTTGTGTAGCGACATCAGTGTTCAAACACTTTCTGTAATACCGAAACCGCTTTATGTGTGAACGGTACAACATTAGTGTCAGACATTTGTATCGCAATTAGTGTCGTGGTCTATACGGATCTTAAGCGTTTTAGGGTAATTTTGAATTGTATCTTTAGTAATAAATGTTATGTAAGATTCAAAATACATAGCTCTAGGATTTAGAACCGATCTTGAATAAACGAATGAGCCAAGGAGCTCAAATATATCACATATATTTTGCATAGAAACAGCCGGTTATCGGCAAGTTAATTTGTGAACATAAATTCCTACTCTGCGGAGACGTTGTCTCCCCTAAAATCAATCAGCTTATAACATTGCCAACCAGGATACTTGATTTCTTTGGCATTATTTGTCAGGAATACCAGAAAATAACCCGGAACCTTAATCTTGCTCGTTTATGTTTATTACGAAAACAAATTTAAACTAAATACCACCTTAAATTTTTTTTTAATAAATTCGAGCATATGAAAAATATCACATTTGTGTAGTTTTATTAGAACCTAGTTGTCGATAATTAATCATTGATAAAAACTGGACTTGTTAATAGTTTTTTTTTTACGTTTTATTATAAATAAATTATAAACGAGCCAAATCTATAACTAGAAGCACAATTTTTTTAGTAACACTTATAAGAAACACAATAATTTTATCGGAATCATTAGGTGTAACACAATTATTCTAATTATTAATATAAAGTGCATTTAATTGCCAATTTAAAAAAATATTAGAGAGGTCGAAAATCAAGTCATTTTGGCTCAGAATTATAAAATAAATAAATGAAATATATTATGAAAGCCATGTAAAGAAATACATTGATATTTGACATGACAGATAAATGTCATTGTAACACGATTTTTAGAGCGCATTTTTACTGCTGGTATACATTAATACATATAAAGTTAAAAAAAACTAGTTAGTCACTTTAGTTGAATTGAACAGCCTTGTCTTTATATAGATGTTTTATTAATTAATTATAATTAATTGATCAACTTTATCGATTAACCTAAAATTAACTCGCTTTATTCCAAATGTTGATATTACTATACTAATATACATATATAGCGCTGAATAACTAATTGACAACAGAAATAGAGTGTTGCCATTAGAAATAAATAAAATGGGCTTTGTTTTAAAATATTTAATTTCTTATTATTTAATTTATGCCGATAGAATAATTATAAAACCTATATAATCGTTTTATAATTTTACATTCCTATATCATCGTTTTATATAATCGTATTTAGTAATCATCTATAATCTTTCTTACATTGGTATCGCTACAAAATTCAATAGGAAATTTCATGAGCTTTTTCTTAGTATCCTTTGTCAGACATACAATTATGGTTTAATTAATTATTATTAATAATACGAAATGAAATAAATACGCATATGTTAGTGGTTTTTTATAATGTCTTATTATTCTTACGACATTTACATGGTTCTAGACGAAAAAGTTTTTAAATTAACCCTTAATTATTAGCAGCTAAATTTTAGACGAAAATCTGTCAATACAGTTTTTGCTATATGCTCGAATTTATAAAAAAGAAATGTTAACTTATTTACTTTTCTATGTAATTAAAATGTAATCTAATGTTTAGAATATATCTGGAAATGAAAGTTTCCAAAATTTAACTTAAATGAAATGACATAGCAGAAGAGGGGTGGAATAATCTTTTCGAACTGGCTGGTGAAACATGACCGATTTTTTTTAAATACTCTATCTAGATCTATATAGATGGCGCTTTATATTTATGAGCATTCATTTTATTTGGGTATATATTTTGGATATGTTTAATTATGAATCATTTAAAACAATATATAATTCAAATTATTATTAATTATAGATATTAATTATTACAAAATATCGTTTGTATTTCTCAATTTAATTAATAATACTAATTGCAAGCAATTGTCAAAAGATGGCGCTATTTGATTTTTATGTTAACAGATCATACGATCATTTGCGCATCCGGATGCGCGACGACAACGCCACATAGCGTTCTCCAGTTCGCTAGCTCTTTCAACATTATGGAGCACGAAAATATTAAGCAAACAATCAAAAATTTCAACTCGACTTATCATATTTAAATATTCCTTACATTTTATAGAAACGTAAGAAGCATTTTTCTTGTTGAAAGAAGCATTTTTCTTGTTGAACAAATGTAAGTATAATTTAAGTATAAACGTAGAAATGTAAGTATAAACGTAAGAAGCATTTTTCTTGTTGAAGAAATGTAATATGATCATGACCTGATCGGACCAGTGGCTAAGATATCGCCAGCGAAGTCTTTTGCCCTCTACCTTTCTACCTTTCCCACAACTCAGCTAACACTAGTTTAGTTGATTATCTGGCTGTCTATGAACTATATGCCCAAAGTAACTCAGAATTCGTTGGTAGCCAATGATTGATGATTTTATCTTAATTTAATATTGGTCGAGTATGGATTTGTTGGTTCCTTTGACAATCCATAGTAAATAAAGCATCTCGAAAGCATCGATCTTCTTTTTTTTTTATTTGCTTCGCAGACTGTCTGAAATTCGAACACAAATTGAAATATGCAGAAAAAAAGTGTCCATACTAGTCCCTTCTTGATGCCATTGGAAAAGTTTCTGTCCTGCCCTGTTTTATTAAACTTGCTCACTGCTTCTTTAGCCATCTGAATGAGGCACCAGATCTCTCCCTCGTATTCTCCATGGTCACTTATTATAGATCCGAGTTATCCAAATTCTATTACGAAGTCTAAGTCTGAGAGTTTCCCATTCCATGAGAGAGGCCACCTCTGCTTAAGACCATGATTTTGATATTACCGACACAAATCATATTCCCCATGCAAATTGCATAATTTTTTATCAAAATTATACATAATTTTTGCCACAAATAAAATATCGCGGTTTCGGAAACCGTGCTGATCCGTTAATACTAAAACAATAAAGGTAATTACATATTTTATTCTAAAATCATAATTGAAATGGTGTCAATACACGATCCATGTTATGATGATAATAGTTTCCTCATTACAGTACTTATCCCTTTGTTTCTTTAGTACATTTTCCAATTTTCTATTGGAAATCCGTAAAATTCATATTAAATATACCTTTCAGTTTTCTGTGTACATTACAATACATTTTACTTATATTAAATCATTTATTTAGAAAGCTTATTTTTTATAAATAAAGAAATATATTTGACAGAAGAGCAGTAATTGTTTCCCTTTTTATCCGCAGTAAGCGCTATCGTCGCTTTGATTTCCTGCCTTGAACTGCGCATCCGTTGAAAAATTGGGGAGCGTTCGATTAGCATGCATTAGTTTATTATGGGTTTAATAAGCGTTAAATAATTTTATTGTTGTTGTTGTCGTGACATGAAGAAGATCTCATATGGAAAAATGGTTATCAGAGCCTCGAAAGGTTAGACTTCTCCAGTCCCACTAGATAAGCAGCTGGGAATCAAACCCGGATCCCCGCGGTGCGCCGCTCACTCAACGGCCGTACGTCTTGTGATCAACCCAACACACCACGGTGGTGACGTTAAATTCTTTTAATCGATAAAATTTAACAGTAAATATATGTAGTCGTAGAAGACAAGAAGACATTGCAAACTTCGAGATGATCATATGAAGAATCAGGCCATGAAGTCAACAAGTTTAATGGAATTAATTACACATCATAGACAGAGGTGGAGTAGAGTGACCTAGCTCTAGAAACAGCCGCTAGCGCGCTATACTGTTAGAATCTAAGATATTGATTGGATTTTTTTTCATTATTAATTGTCTTCAAAAAACTTGCCAATTAATAGTCTGCAGAACTGATGTATCCTTTAGATAGATTTAATAAATCTTTCTGAATATCTTGAAAGCTATATTTAGTTACATCGTATAATCATATTAAATTTATACGTTCAAAGTCACTAAATCAGGTTTATATGTTCAAAATGTGGAGCAGATTCTTTTTAGATATATTAAGGTTTATGATGGCATGTCGTAAATCATGGTTTGGAGTTATGATGATAGGAAAAACAGCAGAGAAAATATGATGCGTTTTTTAATTGAAATGTGAAAAGGGAAAAGCTAAAAGAAACAAAAATAAAAAGGGCACAGTAGCAAGTGTGCCGTGGCTTTCAAGAAAAAATTGCACCGCTGATGCGTCTCTTTTAATAAATTGTATTAAATTGCTAAATTAAGGGGTTAATTTCCTACGATATTTATGGGATTAATTTCCTATGATCCTATGATTTTTTTAATCGAATATAATACGATTAAAATTAAATAGATAAGTTAGTCTGCTACTATTAAATTTTCGCCCACTTCTAGATGTCTGAATTAATTTAAATTTTGTACACGTATCTAGATCCGAAGACAATATAAAAATTTAAAAATAAAGATATAGTTTAAAAAAAACACGCTCTTGCAGCAATATGAACTAAAAATAAAACATAATCTTTAAATATGAAGATTTTAATCGAGAACAAAAGGATGTCTCACAACTCGGTGTAATTTTTAATTTTTTTATAAACTTAAAAGAAGTAAGGTGATTGACAAAAAAATTAATCTTAATCTAAAAAAGCACGGCGTGCTCTCGACTTATATTTTCATAACGACTCTACCTTTAAAAAAAGATGGCGATAAAAAATTTAAAAAACGTATATATATATATATATATATATATATATATATATATATATATATATATATATATTACGATCATAAAAAATATTTACGACAATTTATAAAAAGCAAACGATTAATTTGTTCGTCAATCACAAGAAATCTACTGGACCGATTTTGATGAAATTGGTGTGATAATATTCTATACCCTCTAACAGCATATAAGATACTTTTATCTAAATATTACAGATTTAAACAAAACTTGTATGAATATGAATATTAAGATATTAGTACTGCCAACGCCATCTATTAGCATTTTATTACACTTTATGCTGATGTATTACGATATTGCACTGCCAAAGTTTACTAAAGTGTACTAAAATTATTAACGTTTTTAGTTCACTTTGTACTCACAGATATTGCAAAAATAAACAAAAACAAAAACAGAGGAATTCTAATGATCATTATTCATAATAACTCTTCTTATTCCAAAATGGGACGGGAACGAAGCCGCGTATATAGCTAGTTCGCTGTACTTTTAGACTGTGAAAGTACAAGACAATATAAACATAAAAAAATATGAATATATGTATATAGTATAACAGAATACTAGTGCCCTTAAACTTTTACATATATCTGAGTTTATATGGAAATAATGAGATGTTTTTGAATTCACAGTTTGTAGTCTACCATAATAAACAATCATCATATATATTAATACGCTAAGGTTAAGATGTTACTCTCCCTTTTTAGAAAAAACCTCGCAACTAATCCACATAAATTATATATCATTTTATAGATAATTGCTTGCTCTACCGGCATCCACAACTAAAAAAATTATTATTGCTATTGTTTTTGCAAATTAATTAATTATTAAAATTATATACATAAAACAGCAATGCTGCCATCTAACGGCTCAACGTCAATATGATTGACGGTCGGTAAAATTTTTGTTTAATTTCAAATCCACTCACGTATAAATAAAGTGGCGCTTTAGCTCAATGCTTTTGATACTTGCGCCTCTATATGTCAATTTTAGTAAAATATTTGTTTGATCTGTCATCTGAGCTTCATAATGGAATAAAAACGTAATAAGCAGTGTGCAAAATTAGAAATGAATTGAATACCTGCAATCAATTTTGATTTATTAAATTGAGTTGAATAATTTATAATGCGAAGACTTCGCACGGGTCACGCTAGTATGTTTTAATATTATATGTTTTAATATTTATGTATATTATTATGAATATTATATGTTTTAATATTTATATTAATAATATATGTTTTAATATTTTGATTGACTGGAAGGAATTGCCTTTTTATTAATAAGTTTGTTGAAATCACATTGAAAAGTAGATGTTGAATGATACATTGAAGATCATAAATTAAATTAATAAACATTTATAAACATTTTTTTCTCTAAAAGTTGGAATTGTACGTCTATTTAAAAGATCCTTTATACGCAAAAATTTTACGTGGTGCCATTCTTATTATATAAAATATCATCACAACCATTCTGCGAGTTTATATGATAGTCGGACAGTTTGTGAACCATTTACGGTAAGGATTTGAAGCACTTGGTAATTTTACACACTTATTATGTAAAATATAATCCCCCCGTTCTGAGAGTTAACATGATAGTCGGACAGTTTGTGAATCATTTTCGGTAATGGTTTGGATTACTTAGTAATTTTACACACTTATTATCTAAAATATCATCACCCCCGTTCTGCGAGTTTACATGATATTCGGACAGTATGTGAACCATTTTCGGTAATGATTTGAATTACTTAGTAATTTTACACACTTATCTAAAATATCATCACCGCTGTTTTGCTAGTTTACATGATAGTGGGATAGTTTGTGAACCATTTTCGGTAATGGTTTGAAGTACTTAATAATTTTACAAACTTATCTAAAATTCCATCACCCCCGTTCTGCGAGTTTACATGATAGTCGGACAGTTTGTGAATCATTTTCGGTAATGGTTTGAAGTACTTAGTAATTTTACACACTTATTATCTAAAATGTCATCACCCCCGTTCTGCGAGTTTACATGATATTCGGACAGTATGTGAACCATTTTCGGTAATGATTTGAATTACTTAGTAATTTTACACACTTATCTAAAATATCATCACCGCTGTTTTGCTAGTTTACATGATAGTGGGATAGTTTGTGAACCATTTTCGGTAATGGTTTGAAGTACTTAATAATTTTACAAACTTATCTAAAATTCCATCACCCCCGTTCTGCGAGTTTACATGATAGTCGGACAGTTTGTGAATCATTTTCGGTAATGGTTTGAAGTACTTAGTAATTTTACACACTTATTATCTAAAATGTCATCACCCCCGTTCTGAGAGTTTACATGATGGTCCGAAAGTTTGTGAACCATTTTCGGTAAGGGTTTGATGCACTTAGTAATTTCACGCATTGATACCTTTGGGATATATTAATAGGAAATCAAAAGTTTGCCTGAACCTTTTTTGTACAGGAGGTACTGCGCATAAAGTCGTAAGGCTTCGTACTCTAGCTGAAGCAATATTTTTTTTTATGTTTACCGATTATTAAAAATTGCCAAAAAAGGCCGACTTCTTGCAAGTATTCTCAACACAGTGTAATTTAAACGGTATTAAAATTTCAGCGTAAATCAAATACTTATTTTTAATTTTTAAAGATGCAGGTACTTCGATTCTATATTAACATATCCAAAATTCTGCCTGTATTATTTTTGTGTTCAAAATTAATTTAGCTTTCATATAGTTTTTGTTTGCTCGAGAATCAAACACTTTTTTGCACATATTTTTTTGCAATTTTGCTTTATGCGTTGTACAAAAAAGGATTGCTCAAACTTTTGATTCCCTATTTGTTTAACTTAAAGGTATCAATGTGCAAAATTACTAAGTGCATCAAACACTTACCAAAAATGAGTCACCAACTCTTGAACAGGGGTAGATAAGTCAGTGTGATAAAAACAGTTTTAAACACACTCATAAATAGTAACTAAAATTTATTTAATTTCTTATAAATATTATCCATCAATAAATACATTTTCTCCTTTAAGACTAAAACGTGAATAATTATATTAATTAATTAAGAAACGTAGATTTCTGTTCAGATTAAGTTGTTGCAAGCGCCTCGTCTGAGTTTCACGTCTGTAAAAAAAAGGTTAAATTTAAAATTTTAATATTTAAGATGTATATTGGCTTTGTTTTTTTTTCTATATTTTATGCCACAACTAAAATAATTTCATGCACTCAAATTGTGAAAAAAAACCAAATTTTTAAAATCTTGCTGATATCACGTTATCGACTTTTAAAGTTAAGTATGGGAAAAAGTGTACGTTAAATATATTAATGTAAGAAAAATAAAACCTAAGAAAAACAAAATCTAAAAAATCTAAATTTATCGAGTTTTAAGGTAAAGTATTAAATATAAGAAGGTGTTTATTAAATATAATAATGTAAGGAAAGCAAAATCTCTAAAGTCTTATGGTCGTTATCGAGTTTTAAAGTTAAGTTTGGGAGAAGATGTAAATGAAATATATTAATGTAAGAAAAACGAAATCTCTAAAATTTTGTCGATATTCCATTATCAAGTTTTGAAGGTAAGTATGGCAGAAAGAGTATATTAAATACATCAAGGTAAGAAAAAACAAAATCTCTAAAATCTTGAAGACATTCCGTTATCAAGTTTTATTTATTTATTTATCAACTTTAATGTATCTAATTGATACATATGGCGGACTTATTGCTACAAGAGCAATCTATTACAGCCAACCACAACACCAGTCCAGCCCCGTTCGACGAACGGCCGGGAATCGAACCCGGGTCGCCGCGGTGCGTCGCATCGTCAAAGGCGGTATGTCTTGTGATCAACCCAACACACCACCATGACGAAGTTTTGACGGTAAGTATGGCAGAAAGAGTATATTAAATACATCAAGGTAAGAAAAAATAAAATCTCTAAAATCTTGACGACATTCCGTTATCAAGTTTTGAAGGTAAGTATGGTAGAAAGAGTATATTAAATACATCAAGCTAAGAAAAAACAAAATCTCTAAAATCTTGTCGATATTCCGTTATCAAGTTTTGAAGGTAAGTATGGCAGAAAGAGTATATTAAATACATCAAGCTAAGAAAAAACAAAATCTCTAAAATCTTGTCGATATTCCGTTATCAAGTTTTGACGGTAAGTATGGCAGAAAGAGTATATTAAATACATCAAGGTAAGAAAAAATAAAATCTCTAAAATCTTGACGACATTCCGTTATCAAGTTTTGAAGGTAAGTATGGTAGAAAGAGTATATTAAATACATCAAGCTAAGAAAAAACAAAATCTCTAAAATCTTGTCGATATTCCGTTATCAAGTTTTGAAGGTAAGTATGGCAGAAAGAGTATATTAAATACATCAAGGTAAGAAAAATCAAAACCTCTATCTTAACGTTACTACGTTATCGAGTTTTAAAAGTAGATATGGGAAAAAGTATATATTAAATATATTAATATGAGAAAAAATGATCGCTATGAGAAAATGCGTTAGTTTGTTCTGATGTATAATGCAGGTAAAATAAGGAATATTAAATTCATTCAATTATTCAAAAATTTTTTTAAAACTTTTCTTAAAAGTCGTATTTCACTCTTCTATATCTTAAAGTTATGTCGAGAAAACTGCAAAATTAAAAAATAAGCTTTACATTTACCGAAGCCCATTTATGCAATTAACTTCAATCACTGTATAGAACACTTGTCGCTCTATTTTACTTGCATTTGATCGATTTTGATTTAATTATAAATAGTATAGACACGCGACAAGGACATAGAACAAAAGGTATAAAAAAAAGTTTTGTCTTTTGATATGACACTAAAAATAAAAGCTATTTGGTCTTCATGAACCATCTTTTGTACTGTATATACATTAGTACTGAAATAATATTTTAAATATTATTTCAACTCGATTCTAACTTATAAATAAAGTGAAATTGTTGGTAAACCATAAGCGTGCAAACTACTTTTTTTCTTTCATTTATATAGTTTTATTATTGTGTATTTTTTCTCATATTCATAAATCTAAGAACTACGATTAGTTTATATTAATTTTAACTTGTAATTAATCAAAAATCAAGGAAAAATGTGGCCATCGACCGCGTCTTAGTTCATATACCTAAAAAAGTTAAAACTGCAGAGAGCAAAGTGAGAGGAGACAAGAAAAGCCACGTAGAAATGAGAGAGACAAAAAGTCGCCGAAAGCTAAAAAACTGAGTTTTTGCAGAAAATTGTTTATAAATATGAAATTATTTAACAAGTCATTATGAAAATCAATAGGTTTCTATTCTGATAGTTAACAAAATTATACTTTAAAAACATTAAAAAACACACTTATGTAGCAATATAAACTAAAAAATAAAAAAATAATCTTTAAGTATTTAAAATATTTAAAGATAATTTTTATATTTAAAGATTATTTTTAATCAAGAGCCAAAGTATGTCTTACAATTCGGTATAACTTAATTTTTTTTAATAAACTAAAAGAAAATATAAAGTGATTACCAAAAAATAACTTTAATGTAAAAAAAAGCGTAGAGTATTATTAACAAATTATTTATATCTGAAGATAATTTTTTAAAATTCTTTAGTTCATATTGGAACAAAAGTATGTTTTTTTTAGTTTTTAAAATGTTATTTTCAAAATTTTTAGTCACGAAATTATTATATTGGCATCGGTTCTTGATGACGTGTGCAAAATTTCAAATAATTCGGACGTCTGGAAGTGGGTTAACATTTCACTGAAAGGTTCCATTACGTTCATATACACAAACATACAAGTAAAGCTAAAGCCACGTAAGTCATGTAAAAAACATCTAAATAGGTCAAAAATTGCCAACTGTAAAGT
Organism: Druceiella hillmani; assembly: GCA_039881145.1. NCBI lineage: Eukaryota > Metazoa > Arthropoda > Insecta > Lepidoptera > Hepialidae > Druceiella > Druceiella hillmani. The sequence goes on from JAYKKI010000069.1 coordinate 9,505,695, forward strand.
CTGTTCAAACGTTGTTCAAGAGTTGCATGTCAGTTTTCCAAGGTCACAACACATAATTTTAGAAATTAAAAAATAATATCATTTTTAGAGAAAGAACCCCTCTATCCGAAAAGCTAAATTTAAAGTTGATTACTTGTGAATTTATCCGAATTATAATTATATCGACAAAACTTGAAGCTGGTCGGTCGATGGTAAAACACACACCCACAGGACGGGTACAATATCGAAAGGTGCAAAGCAAAAACAATTGCTTTATATTAAACATATCATTAAATCTCTAAAACGATCTTCAAAAGCCAAGGTGCCTTACTGTCAGAAAAACTATACGTTTCTTTTGAAGGTGCATTATCTCTCTGTTTAATACAGTTATTGACACAAAAGGTATTGCCCGCTCAAAAACAAATTATCAGGCGATTGACTTGGGTGAGTGATGCAAACTATTTCGCAATCATCTCTAACTGAGCGATAATATATCTACTTCCTTATTTCACAATGATTCATTGTTTGATAAACATCCAATTTGTAACATGAGTCAAAACTTATTTTCCTCAAACTAAAATGACTAATCCGAAATAATATGGTTAAATTATAACCATAAATATCCTATTTATTGACAACTTTAACTCAATAACACCATTTATTGAACAGACGCTAAGATGTATTTATAATTTTTAAACATATTTGAGCTTTGTATCGGGAAAAAGTTAGTTGAGGAGATATTTTGCGTCATAATTTAATGTTACTATTATATGTCATTTCTAAGACGTGTCTAATAGGTTTAGGTGACGTGAATCATCACTCTGTTCCTATTGGTCGTTACTTACGTTTAAACAGTCCGTGATCATCTCCAATTACGTTGGATTACATCGAGGAAAACCGTATACATATAAAAGCTTGAGTCATTATCGTTTAAATTGATAATAATAAGAAGAAATTACTTAGTTGTGTCAAAAATTCTGAATGAGTTCAATCGATTTTGCAAAATAAACATAATAGACTAAAATTACTTTAGATGAAAGACAAAAAAGCAAACTTTCGTAAACTGACAGCAGTTGTCAATGTTAATTCAAGATTGCTTTATATAAAGCTGATAAATTCAATATCCTCGTGGCTGTAACGCCAAAAAAGCAGAACATGAATAAATAGACGTTATAAACCTGGACAGTGACTGCTGAGATAAAGTAATCTAGTAAACTCCCTAGAGAGGTCTTCAGGCCGTGTACGCTATTGGCACACTCCTAAATAAGTGAAAAAAACAGTAAAAGCTCAACCAGAAAACATGTTACAAAGCGCCTGTTTAGTATTTGGCATATCTTCCTGAAAGTCTTCGGAAATTGGTATTAGGTATTTTTTTATATTTACATGGTCGTTCTCCTAATAAATCAATGACTTTTCTTCTTCACTATTGAGTGAAAACTGTACGACTTTGTCTATAAGAGCCTAAGTTGATGGATACAGTGACTACTGAAAGATTTTTTTTAAAACCTCTCTAAGATGCTATGTCCTACTGAGTTTTACCACAGCACAGTAAGTAAGATCTAACATAATAAATCAGTCATGACATTAGCTAAAAAAGGACGTCAGGCGTTAAAAGGACGAAGGAGCTAAGCTGGGCTTATCTAAGGCTTACAATATGCAAAGTCAGCCTTTCGATTTTCTTTGAACAATTGCATTGTTATTTTTTGTATTGAATATATTTGGCGTTAATTTTGTAGAAATTCATTATTCACAATTAAATAAAACTACGTGATGTAGTATTATTTCTACTTTCTTTAAGTTCTTTACCACGAACTAGGTTTCTTTGCATTACAACATATTCAGGTGGGCTATTAGCAAAGATTTTTGCTAATAGAAAAAGATCTTTGCTAATAGCCCACCTGAAGATGTTGTAATACAACGAAACCTAGGTCGTGGTAAAGAACTTAAAGAAAGTAGAAATAATACTACATCACGTAGTTTCATTTTGTTATTTTTATTTAGATTTTCAAAATAAATTATTAAAAATAATTTCAACAATCCTAAGAGAAAACTCTTTTATTTCTGATCGACTACTTATAGAAACGATATTGGTGTTATCTGTTACCGATTCTATAGTCTTATGAATTAGTTGATAAATTAATTTAGAACCAAGTTCCTACGAGTACTAACCACAGATGGTATTATATAAATCATTCAAGGTAATAAGTTTTTCGATATCACCTTCTTATTGTAAATCTAACCACGTAATGAAGTAGTAAATTTGAAAATATAAGGACATTATTGGACAAAAGATACTAAATAGGTTCGTGGGACTATAACTTTCTATTATCGCTTTAGTTCTAACTACCTGAATTAAAATGGTAAATTATTCAGGGCAGAAAATAACTGTCTTTTTTTATTGTTTACTATTTTGTTTAGACACAGTTTAGGTACATGAAAAATGACATTAACTATTCTATTTATCCAGGATGCGTTTTTCGGTTCTGTATCTAAACGAACGAAAATGTCATAACTTCCATTTTTTGGCTTATGTTGTGTTAGAATATAAGCAACGCTATATAGCGAAACTATAAAGAAAACTGGAAAAATTCATCTTTAGAAATTTTGGTCGATCTCTTAGTTTCCACTTTTGTTTGTACCATATCAAACAAAAATACTGAAAGGGTTTTGATAGAGATATTACTTTTGCCCTTTTCAACGTTTTAAGAAGAGTTTGAAGCGATTTTTTTAAATTTGCGTTTATGCTTACTTTATTAGTATCCCATTATTTAAAAATTACCAAATAAATTGAGATCAAATTTTTAGTGTCATTTTTATTAGAGTTAAGAAAAAAACTTAAATTTACTAGATCCCGGAATGTCACGAGTTAAAGAAAAAAGTGTCGGTTTGCTGACCGAGACATGGTTAACTATTTACTATGTGTCTCATTGTCACTATATAAAAGGTAAACTAGGTACACGTAATAATGAAAAAAATTGTATCTTCATACCTTTCCCACACCGCTTGGCGCATTCGACCTTGCCGGTGTTGGTGTAAGTAAGACCGTCTTCGCCGCACTGGGGATCGTATTCGGAGGTCACGAACTTGTGACATTCCCGCTCGCATTCCGTAAAGCCTGGTTTGGGCTTAAATGTTACTGGAGGTCCGGATGTGGTAAAGAGGGATTCAAAGATCTGCCCACTAGAGTCTGTAATAATGTCCCATAAGGAGCCAACGAGGAGTTGACGTCCATTGTCATTGGAATATCGAGGGTATTGCGCCACTGGTTTGTTGTTATAGCCGTATTTAGCTATTGAGTAAGCGTTGGCGTCGTTTGCCGGAACTGCCATCGTCGAGGTCCCTAGGAACGCTATAAATATAAAATTCATATAATTACATATTTAATAAAATGATATCTACCTCGTTTAAAAGTATTGTTTCTATACGGAGGATGAAATGGCTTCTCTCCCAATCCCGGTTAATGGCTATGGGAATCTTATAAGGGATCAGAAGCAATAGCTCCGTTTTTTCAGGACATACCCATGTCCTTACTAATATAAATGCGAAAATAAATTCGTCTGTTTATCTGGCTTTCATCCTCCAACTATTTAACTGATTTGCATAATCGTTTTGCACATCCATGCCATACAGATGAATTTAATATATGTTTATCTCATCACAAATGTTATTTAATTTTTTGCTAGTAAAAAAAATTTCTTACCACGCAAACGAATCCGTTGCATGAAAAATAATTTTTAGTCGAAACTTATACCTACTCAAACAGGATCATATTTAGGTATTTGTCAATCAAAATAGTGCTATTTTATTCTCTTTGGTTAGGAAGTTTCATTTCTCTTTGGCTAGGAATTAAAGCTACAAATAAATGATCTAACAAAATGTTCGTTTCATAAATAAAAGTACGGTGAAAATTACTGGAAAATTAAAATTAGATTAGGTTATTGTCTGAGGGCATTTAAAGAACAATAACCTTCTTGAATCTCTACTTTTTGCTTACGTTCATTAATAAAATGGATAATGAACATTTGAATAAACTTATTAAAATCAAGTTCCTACAGCATGTACTGGAAAATTAAAATTAGATTAAATTAGTATCCTATAAATGAGGGCATTTAAAGAACAATAACCTTCTTGAATCTCTACTTTTTGCTTACGTTCATTAATGAAATGGACAATGAACACTTGAATAAACTTATTAAAATCGAGATCATACAGCATGTATTGGAAAATTAAAATTAGATTAGGGTAGTACCCTATAAATGAGGGCATTTAAAGGACAATAACCTTCTTGAATCTCTGGTTTTTGCTTACGTTCATTAATGAAATGTAATGAATACTTGAATAAACTTATAAATATTAAGATCATACAACATGCAGTGTATTAGCATGATTAGTAAATTCATTACTCATAAAATATAATAATCTTTTTAATATGTTTCTTGTTTCAAGTGAAGTTACTCTATTTATCATAAGTTAAAGCTAAGACGAATTTTCTGACTCAATAAGAATTTAATAATTCCTAACATAGTTAAGTAGGGTTTGGTATCATATATATTATCCTCAATATCTTAAGGACTAGATGAATGATCAAGAACCATCGTTTTACTACAATCATTGACTGGTCTTCTAAAAATCATGATTTTTTTTCGTATTTCTTTGTTCAGTAGTTTTAGAGAGGGCGGGGGGGGGTGGAATATTATTTTTTATACTTCTCAGTATGTTTCCGAAGAAACATTACTACTACATTAATACGGTTATAACTAGCCCATTCGAAGGATATCACATGCTATATAGTGCCTGAAATTTAAAAATATGGAATTTAAAAAAATTAAAATACTTAATTTTCTCCCTAAAATTTCCATATAAATATTTTTGACCATTAGCCCTTAAGATGTGTTTTGAGTTTAAAACGGGGTTAACATTCTTTACCACTATGCCAATTTCATGTTTTACGACTATGCCATTTTTACCATTATGCCATTCTTTTACCACTAGGCCATTCTTTACTACTATGCCATTATTAATGCCAATTTCAAGTTTTTAACCCAAGCCTCTTGTGAGAAAAAAACAACTGTGGACCGAATGAGAGGTGAATGACCTTACAAGGGTTTCCTTTTTCCTTTTAGAGTACGAAAGCCTAAAAATCAGCTATACATATAATATCAACTACACTAAGTTTTCGCGCTGTTGAGATCGATTCGTAAATTAATTTTCCGAAAAACCAGTACATGAATATATTCCCTTATCTTATTCCCGGTTTAACTTATTGCTTTGTATTAAAATTTTACTTTAATTTGTCGAAAATATATTAAATTAAGTTAAAACTCACCAACGAACACAGAAACGAAGGCCAACTTAATCATTTTGTCAATTCGGCTGTAACACGATTCCGGACACTAACGATGTCTCCACGACAGGTACAACAAGACTGTAATTGATAACGAAAGGGCATACATTTAAATATACTAGCTTTCTCAAGTAATTAAGTGTACTTTTATGTATATTTCCCAGTATAAGATAACTACATGTCGTTAAAAGTTTAGTAAATTCTAATTAATGTCTTTCTATTATATCTATCTTTATAATTAACTTTTCAAAAGTACCCCTAATTACGAAGGAAATTAAAATGTTTTTGAAAAGGGTTTAGGGGGAGTCGTTAAATCTTTGTGACCGCACTTAATTATAGTTTACGTTTATTAATAACTAATATGATGTCGACAAAAATACGTTAAATGTGACTCTGTTAAAAAACCTTTGAGGAATATATATTTGTATAACAATATTTTAACAGACATTGAAAAAAAAAGTATAATTCTCTTTGTTTTAAACAGCAGTGAGCCGCTGACTGTTATTTTGTATATGTGTATAATATATCTTTACTTATTGTAAGTTTCAGAGTAAATAATAGCACAAAAGAGAGGGGCGAAAACAATTCTTTTATATAAATATTTTATATTACATTATAAAAAAATATTTTCTATTATATATTTTATAGTCACATAAAATACCCATTTAAAAAAAGAAAAAAATGTTTTCAGTCTAACTTTATATTTGGAGATGCCCCGATGTTATCTATACCACTTACATCGTGATTGCGAAAATTTGGATGTTTGTTATTTAATAACTCTGTAACCAAGCAACGACTTAGTACCGAATTTGGCGTGCGTATGTTTCGCGTAGTGGAATAATACATAGGCTATATATTATCTGCTATTTCATACACGTGGAATATAACCATGACGAAAAGTATGTTTGGGTGTTTGTTATTTAATAACTCTGTAACCGAGCAATGAGTCGGTACCAAATTTGGTGTGTGTATATTTCGTGTAGCGGAATAAACACAGGCTATATATTATCCGAAATTTCATACACGTGGAATATAAACATCACGTAAAGTATGTTTAGATGTTTGTTATTTAATAACTCTGTAACCAAGAAATGAGCCGCTGCGAAATTTGGCGTGTGTATATTTTGCATAATGGAATAATACATAGGATATATATTATACGCATATAATACATAGGATATGACATAGGATATATATTATCCGCGTGGAATATTAATATATCGAATGTAAATTAGACTACAAAATGTTTTCCCTGTTATTAAATGAGTTTATAAGACGGCTGTTTTCGAGTATTAAACCACGATAATAAATTTGTTTATACCACCTGTACATCATACATATTTAGAAAACATATTGCTTCAGAAGCAATCTCTTCCAGTCAAACAGAAGACTGTGTATTGAGAATCTAAATTAACGGCCAGTGAAGATTATACAACAAACGATTACGATATTTTTAAGTTTATTTATAATTTACGTATTAAAATGGATGAGAAAAAAGATTGGGACAAGACAAGATAAAAGAAAAAGATATAAAGAAGAGATGACAAGGGATAAAGAAAATCACAAGGACTCAGGATATGAATAAATTTTGAGACGATTTCTGTAAACTAAATCGGCGATGTGTTTCGAATGTCAGATCAGCTTTTTTCCAGAATTTTGGCGGCGTAAAAATATGGTAAAATAACAAACGGTAAAGGTGGTATGATATAGATTCATATTTTAATAATTGATTTCATAATGTAGTTTCATTATAAAAACTTGGGAGTTTACATCGTATGACTCAAACGTGCAATTAATTGGTAATTTTAACTTTATCTAATATTAACCAAGATATGGGAATTACATTAGTCACATTTTAGTCATGAAACACCGCCGACGGTTTTATAACCAAATTAATTATTAAATTAATCATCTAAAATAAAAGTATACATTATGCTACTTTTTTCTCATTGGCTCTTTTACCATATTCTTCTAAGGAATTCAAAATTGTCGAATGATGCTTACGTAATACAATAACGTTCCAATAAGACAAAGTTTTAAAATTCCCAAAACTTATACATATATAAATATATATATCTGGGAACGAAATGTCCAAGAATTTTAGGCCGCCTCATCTAGTTTACTAAAATTTAATATAGTTACACTGATGATCATAGTGTTTAAGTGACGAAGCTAACCTTAATCCTATTTAGATTTTTTATAACTGCTGACTATGCTGCTAAAACTGTCGTTTTCATAATTAACTAAAAAACAGTTTTTTAGTTTTTTTTCAGTGAAGCCTTGTTCTGTAGTAAGAAACTACATTTATTTAATTTTGATTTCTGGCTGTATTTCTGCCTCTTGGAACTATTTAAAACACCTAACTTAATAATGACTAAACGTGATAGAATGAAAATAACCGTCAAGTTCGTGAATTTCGGTCGTGAATCTTACCCTAAAGTCACCATAACTTGTTAGTAACGATGGAAAACATAATCAAGTAACGACACATAAGTATTAAATCCTCGTAAATGCGAAATCAACTCATGTTTTATTGATAATGAAAACCACTATTTTCTATAGTTACAGTTTTCCACTTAACCTTAAGGTCTTATGACCTTGTCTAATGTCCTACTTACTCGCGTAAATACTACAATCTTGACATGTTATAATAATGCGATTGTCTGTTTGTTTAGATTTATTTAAGAATGTTATATAACGTGAAACTTCTTTTGTTAGATATTATAGGTTCTTATATTGAGAAATGAGACCGTAACGAACAATGAAACATATAGGTAGTGAGGAGAGCTTTTGATTAACAGAGTACTTCCCTCCGCTGTCAGTCGTTCATCGCGTCATGGGATATGAGACCGCCAATAAAGTAAGTCTAGCTTGGTTCAGTTTTCATGATGCTTTCCATCTTAATTAAGCATATATTGACCATTAAATGTTAACAACAATGGAGCTATTAGAACAAAATTTTCGTTAACGTTAGTGAATTACGTGTGGCATTTCAGAATAATAATACATATTTACTATCAATTTTTTTCTTATTTATAATACTTTATACCATGATTGTTATATGAGAAGATAAAGTTTATCCACAGTTTATTTACCTTGAGCGCGCACGAGTTTCGTGTAACGTGTCACCTGCTTTTCTTGCACTCACATTATTCAATATAATATTACGAGATGTGCCCAGTCTGACATATTAGTTAATGTTTGTATTCCATTATATAATCTTGGACACTTCCTGGTGACCAATGCAACATGCTAAATCTGTAACTGTTTGTTGTCTGTTTGTGTTTCAAGAAATAAATAAATAAATGATTGAAATTTGTTATCGAGTTTCTTTGATATATATTTGGTGTTAATTTTGTAGAAATTCATTGTTCACAATAAAATGAAACTACGTGATGTAGTATTATTTCTACTTTCTTTAAGTTCTTTACCACTGACCTAGGTTTCATTGTATTACAACATCTTCAGGGGGGCTGTTAGCAAAAATAAATATCATAGATTAGAAAGTTAGCAAAGATAATATAAAATTATATATAAGGAATAATCTTTGCTAACAGCCCACCTGAAGATGTTGTAATACAACGAAACCTAGGTCGTGGTAAAGAACTTAAAGAAAGTAGAAATAATACTACATCACGTAGTTTCATTTAATTGTAGTTCGATTTTTAACAGGCATGGTGACAGCCCTTTCTTTTTTTAATTGAAAAAATTACCTTCAAAGCGGTTCGCTTTACATTAAAACAATTCAGTCAGCATTTCCTCGGCAATATTTCTTTCTTCATTCGCGATAGCACGCAGTTCCGGTAATAAAAGTTCCTTTATTAAGATAATTGACTGAAAATGCCGGTCTTAACGGAAAACAAGTGTTCCGAAACTACTTAATTTACGATAATCGTTTAATGTGTTTCACCAAAAATTATTTAATTAAGAATTAATCGTGTATGCGCGGCTGTATCGTCAAATTGCATTTGTCTGTTTTTCCTGGCGCATTAAAATTCGTTGTCGTTGTGTTTAGTAACATAAATTACAGAATGAAAAACCAACAGTAGTAATCAAAAAATTGTTTAAATTTTTTAGCAAAATTCCATACTTTTAGCTTATTTCTCACAATCCAGCGTAAACAGTCTAAGAAGCGTACAGCAAAATTGGAACCAATCAAAGTGTGATTATAAAAAAGCTGCCAAGTACATGTCGGACTTGCATTAATTTAGGGTTCCTTATCCATGTACCCACAGATAATACTATGCGGTTAAAGGAAGCAATAGCGGAACGTTGTATTTTATTTTTTTTAATGATATTAAGTTAACCAAATTGTCTCGTAGTTAACCAATTTTCTATAAACCCTATTCCGCGAAATAACTTGATTGTATATGTTTATTTAATTTATTAAACATTTCTATGTAAAAACTTGAAATAATATTAAGAATTACATATGTACTTACACAGCGACAGCAAATAGCTCGACAAGTACAACACTTGTCAGGGACATACCTCAAAAGGAAAACGGAGCCCTGACAACGGAACGGTCTGTCGGTAACAGCAGATTTCCTCAGAAATTGACTGACGAGGAAATTGAAAAAAATAGGTATATTAATTAAACATATTAACATATCTTATTTTTGGAAATTTGGGGCAGAAGGGAGGGAGGGTCAAATTAAGTACTCAAAAAAATTGTTTTAATTCCTTATATAGTGTGAGTCATTTGAAAGGGTTAATAATAAGGGCCTCAAAAATATTTTCACCCTTATTTTTCGTAGTACGTATGTGTATCTTCAGATATATATCGAAAAATATGCAAAAAAATATTATCCCCCTTATTTCTGAAATTACTCAACTTAAAATTATGAAAAAATTGAGTTTCTAAAAGCCTACACAAAGGTTTGGGAAACATTATAGCAATAACCCTAGATCGTATCATTTTTAGGGTTCCGTACCTCAAAAGAAAAAAAAGGAACTCTTATAGGATCACTTCGTTATCCGTCTGTCAGTCTGTCAAGACCCTTTTTCTCAGGAACGCGTGGAGGTATTAAGTTTAAATTAATATAAAATACTTAGGTCTGCTGATTGTGTAAATCGACCAGAAAAAAACGTTAACTTGGAAATATAAAAGAATTAAGCTTTTTTGTCAACTCAATAAAACACATGTAACAGAACATCTTAGAAACGGAAAAACACATTCTGTACATCATTTTTAAAATATTTTCAAAGATATTTTTTTCATAGCTAATCATCGAGAGGGTGTCATTGAAAAGGCCTTTTAAAATGCAATCGAAAATATTTAATAATACTTATAAAATTTTCTCCTTCGCGAGATATAAGTATCTGAAGTTATACCGTGTTCAACTTTTTATCCACAGTTATCAAAAAGATGAAAAATATGATAAATGATTTCACTCAATTCGCATTAATCAATTGCATAGGCAGCCAAAAAAATGCAGTAAGTTCATACGAAGATGACTTTGTTACAAATAATTTACTCGCTCTACCATGAAGCACAATTTTTGTTTGTCTGGAGTCTGTTTATTTGTTCGTACATCACGCAAGACTATAATTCGCATTAATAAATTGAATGGGCAGCAAAGTTATTGGACATGGTAGGTTCCATAAACATTTTACAGTAAGTGCTTACGAAGATGACTTTGTTACAAATAATTTACTCGCTCTATCATGAAGCACAATTTTTGTGTGTCTGGAGTTTGTTTATTTATTCGTACATTACGCAAGAACTATAATTCGCATTAATAAATTGAATGGGCAGCCAAGTTATTAGATGTGGAAGGCTCCATAAAAATTTTACAGTAAGTACATACGGAGATGACTTTGTTATAAATCATTTTCGCGCTCTACCATGAAGCATGATTTTTGTATGTCCGGAGTTTGTTTATTTGTTCGTACATCGTGTAAGAACTATAATTCGCATTAATAAATTGAATAGGCAACCAAGTTATTGGACGTGGTAGGTTCCATAAACATTTTACAGTAAGTGCTTACGAAGATCACTTTGTTACAAATAATTTACTCGCTCTATCATGAAGCACAATTTTTGTACGTCTGAAGTCTGTTTATTTATTCGTACATTACGCAAGAACTACAATTCGCATTAATAAATTGAATAGGCAGTCGTCGGACGTAGTAGGTTCCATAAACATTTTACAGTAAGTACTTATAAAGATGATTTTGTTATAAATAATTTACTCGCTCTACCGTGAAGCACAATTTTTGTATGTCTGGAGTTTGTTTATTTGTTCGTACATCGTGCAAGAACTATAATTCGCATTAATAAATTGAATAGGAAACCAAGTTATTGGACGTGGTAGGTTCCATAAACATTTTACAGTACGTGCTTACGAAGATGACTTTGTTACAAATAATTTAATCTCTCTATCATGAAGCACAATTTTTGTTTGTCTGAAGTCTGTTTATTTATTCGTACATTACGCAAGAACTACAATTCGCATTAATAAATTGAATAGGCAGTCGTTGGACGTAGTAGATTCCATAAACATTTTACAGTAAGTACTTATAAAGATGATTTTGTTATAAATAATTTACTCGCTCTACCGTGAAGCACAATTTTTGTATGTCCGGAGTTTGTTTATTTGTTCGTACATCGTGCAAGAACTATAATTCGCATTAATAAATTGAATAGGAAACCAAGTTATTGGACGTGGTAGGTTCCATAAACATTTTACAGTAAGTGCTTACGAAGATGACTTTGTTACAAATAATTTACTCTCTCTATCATGAAGCACAATTTTTGTTTGTCTGAAGTCTGTTTATTTATTCGTACATTACGCAAGAACTACAATTCGCATTAATAAATTGAATAGGCAGTCGTTGAACGTAGTAGGTTCCATAAACATTTTACAGTAAGTGCTTATAAAGATGATTTTGTTATAAATAATTTACTCGCTCTACCGTGAAGCACAATTTTTGTTTGTCTGGAGTCTGTTTATTTATTCGTATATCACTCAAGAACTATAATTCGCATTAATAAATTAAATAGGCAGCCAAGTTATTGGACGTAATAGATTCCATGAACACTTTACAGTAAGTGCATACGAAGATGAATTTGTTGTAAATAATTTACTCGCTCTACCATGAAGCGTGATTTCGGTATGTCTGAAGACTGTTTATTTGTTCGTACATCACGCAAGGCCTATAATTCGCATTAATAAATTGAATAGGCAACCAAGTTATTGGACGTAGTAGGTTCCATAAAAATTTTATAGTAAGTGCTTATAAAGATGATTTTGTTATAAATAATTTACTCGCTCAATCGCTAATGAAGCAAAATTTTTGTGTGTCTGAAGTCAGTTTATTTGTTCATGTATCACGCAAGAACTACAAATTTAAAAGGCAGTCATTGAATGTAGTAGGTTTTATAAACATTTTACAGTATGTGTTTACGAAGATGACTTTGTTATAAAGAATTTACCCGCCCTGCCAAGAAGCACAATTTGTTTATATCTAAAGTCTGTTTGTTCGTGCATTACGCAAGAGCTACTTAAGAAATTTTTATGAGGTTTTAGTTGATGGGTATTATAGGATCTGTTATAAAACTTGAAATTTAGTTCGTTGCAATCGTCTAACTAAAAATGAATACATGGTAATTTAAATTTCAATACAAACCGCACTCGCTTGAAAGAAAAATGTATTTTAAAATGATATTAGATGACGTCACGCTCATTTTAATCTTCAATCCTAAAGTTAACTCTAGAATATTTCCCAAGAGTCCAAATGAATGAAGTCACAGGCACAGCTAATAGATATTAAAGCTCTTTGCGTACGACAATAACCTTTTTTTGAACAACATTATACAATGATACACATATTTCTTTATTTTATCTTTAAATATTATCGATAAGAGCCGGGTTGAAGTTAACTTTGAATCGATAAATCACGGTCATTATTATGCCAATTATTAAGGTCAATGTAAAAAGTAACAACTTAGTAAGTGATTCATAATGATCGCGTGTCTTCACAGCCTTGTCCTTTCGTCATACTTTCATTGCTCGATCGTTTTATTTCAATGCCATTTCTTCAAATTTATCATCTCTAGCCTATTCGATTGCTGCATCTTTACAAAATCGAACACAATGCGATATTTGAGGTAATATTATGAATTAAGGAACTAACAATGAAAAGAAAATTACAAGACGATTAGTTTTTATGGTTTTAACGATTAGTTTTTATGGTTTTAACGATTAGTTTTTATGGATTAGTTTTTATGGTGTTAACAAGCTTTATATTAGCTTCACTTGTATGTATGTACCGAAATCTTTCAATTAATTTTTCACCCACTTCATTAAAATTTTGCACACGTATCAAAAATCGATGATAATATAATAATGTCGAAGTTTTAAAAAAAATAAAAAAAACGATTTTGTAGCTATATGACTTAAAAATAAAAAAATTATCTTTAGATGTAAAGAATTCATTTATTTAACAAACTGAAAAAAACACGTGATTGAAAAAAATAACTTAAAATTAAAAAAAAACATTTTTTTACATAAACTTCTTTGTCGATCACTTTCTTCTTTTTTTCAAGTCAAAGAAAAATTAAGTTGTACCGAATTGAGAGACATCCTTTCGCTCTGGTATTGACCAAGATCTTATATTTAAAGATTATTTTTTATCTTTTAGTTCATTTTGCTACAAAATGTGTTTTTAAGCTATAATTTTATTAATCCGTAGAATCGGAAAATGATACTTAAAATATGTCACATTAATGGAAAATTTAGTAACGCTGGTTATTTCATATGGCGATTAAGTGGCAGCGTTGAATAATAAATAGCATAATAGCTTCATCGCATTTACTTCTTTTTCTTGTCTTAAGACCTGTGTAGTTACATTTTTTGGTTTTATGCCATGCTCAAATTAAACTGCAAACTATATTACGGGTCAACAATTTAATCACTTGAGTATCATCATCATCATATATATTAATACGCTAAGGTTAAGATGTTACTTTCCCTTTTTAGAAAAAACCTCACAACTAATCCACATAAATTATATATCATTTTATAGATAATTGCTTGCTCTACCGGCATCCACAACTAAAAAATGTATTATTGCTATTGTTTTTGCAAATTAATTAATTATTAAAATTATATACACGAAACAGCAATGCGGCTGTTCTAACTAACGGCTCAACGGCTCAACGTCAATATGATTGACGGTCGGTAAATTTTTTGTTTAATTTCAAATCCACTCACGTATAAATAAAGTGGCGCTTTAGCTCAATGCTTTTGATACTTGCGCCTCTGTATGTCAATTTTAGTAAAATATTTGTTTGATCTGTCATCTGAGCTTCATAATGGAATAAAAACGTAATAAGCAGTGTGCAAAATTAGAAATGAATTGAATACCTGCAATCAATTTTGATTTATTAAATTGAGTTGAATAATTTATAATGCGAAGACTTCGCACGGGTCACGCTAGTTTTATATAATAGTTAAACTGTCATGGAAAATAAAAAAAATAACTAAGTGACTATAAAAACAAAATAATCGTTACAAAGAAAAGGGAATTATTGTTTTTTCCTATTTTTAGATTTCTGTACCTGAAAAGGAAAAACAGAAACTTGATAAAACCACTCACGTGTCTGTCCATCTGTTTGTCACAGTCGTTTTTTTAGAAACCACTGGATGTAGAAATTTTAAATAAAACATATTAAACTGCACTTCTCTCAGTAGCTAACACTCAAAAATATTCATAAGGGAATTGTAGAGGTGTCAAATTAAAAACCCAAAAAATGTTTTTTTTTTAATTCCGTATATAATTTAGAGTGTACTTTGAAACGGTTAATAATAAGGTTCATCAAATAAGGTTTTTTTTCATAATTTTAGACAGCATATCTTCAAAAATATAATAAAAATATGCAAAAAATATACCCCTCCTGGTTTTTTCATAATTTTAAGTGAAACCCGACTTACAATTAGGATTTTCAGGAGTCTACATAAAGGTTCCAGGAAAACCATAACAATTATCCTAAATCTTATAATTTTTTAAATATGCGTCTGCATTTTTGAAGGCCTATGAAAGATAAAGTAGACAACACATTTACGTTGTGAAAAGTAGATATTTTTTAAATAATTTAATAGAAAAATTAGGTACTAAGAAATATACTAAGTATTGTACTAGGAAACCATCGTAGTGCTAGTTCTACTTGAATGAGCTATGTATAGAGAATTATTTGTTTTAATATAGCAATCAATGAGAAATGTTAATTATAAATATGGCGAAACCCTAACGAGGGTGCGGTTAGTACTCATTCTACACCTTCCAAATAAATATTCTAGAGAATGAGTTTCAACAATTTCAAATGTTTAAGTTACCTGTTTTCTTAGCAGTAACGATAAAAAGTTTAATTATTATCTTATATAATATAAGATGGTAATTAAACTTTTTATTGTGTGTAAACAAATATTATTAAATGAAAAATGGTACATTGTAATTACGATAATGTTTTTGAGGAACGCAAAGATTTTCCATGTTTTTAACTTTTTAGTTACTAAAATACTCTCACAGTCGGATCTTTTGTTCTTTTTGGAAAAGGAACAGTGTTTATTTAAAATCAATGTTGGAATGTATCATTACCAGAACATACGTATGTAAATTTTTATTTATTACTTTTTAGGAAAATGTTTTGGAAAACTCTGTTCACTTAATATTATTTAAATATTAAAAAAAAACCGGTTGACACTAGCCTGCCAGGAGGTGGATTTTTACTTTAAGCATTGTTAAATGATTTCAAACTGGGTGATTGGAATTTTATAAATATCAAATTTGAAATACTGTGAGGACTAATAACATAATGAACGTTATGCAAAAAATATTATTTATCAATGTCTAATCCCGATAAAGTTGCTTAAAGTTTGTATTCAAAATTTGTTTTAATAAATTTTGAATAGCGTATATTATTAAAAGATAAAGAAATACTCATGTTTAATATTTAATACTCAAAAATATCCAAACAAGAACTGTAGAGTAGGCAAATAAAATACGGACATTTGTTGAAGATAAAAAGGATGAGAAATAAAGTACTTAACATTTTCTTAACGGCCGTTTGGAACGGCGACCTGATTAAGATAAAAGTGAAATGTCACGAACACGGCGATGAAACACTCCTCATTGGCTGGCAGCGCACTTTGTTGCCCATATTAGTGAGTGAGATAGAGTAAACGAGGGACAAAATGTAACAGGCAGCGTGTAGTGCTATCTCTCTCCCACATTCGTTCTCTTTATGTGTGTGTGTGGGAAAAAATTAAGATTAAAATATTTTTAAGACCCTTATAAATAGCTCTTTAAAACGATACCTCTTTAAAACGATACTACATTTGTAAATTTAAAAAAATCAGGTTTTTAATTTGAAAATTTCTTTCGAGTACTTAATTTATAAATATTTCTGTGTTAGCTATAAAAAACACAATACGCTCTATTATAGGGGGACAATACGCTCTATTATAAAACCATATTTCAAGTTTGTGAGCAAAGCGATTTATGAGAAAAACGGCTGTGAGAAACAAACAGACCAACACGAGAGATTCCGTTTTTTCCTTTTTAGTTACGCAATCCTAAAAATAATAGAATAACAGTTTTATTTTAAAGTTTTTAACTTTTTCTAATTATATATATAATATATATGTATATATATATATATATATATATATATATATATATATATATTTAGCAATGTCTTGGATTAGTAAAGTATATAAATATATGGTTGGTTAGAATTTGGTACAGAGATTTACCGTCATACACTCGTCGTAGATTATGGTCGTATATATTGGATCATGGAATGATCCAATAATTGAACCCTTTTTTATATATCTTATGGATATTGAACATGGATTAATAAAGAACGTGATATTCATATTTATATTAGAACGTGTTATTTATATTCAATTCATAATTATCTACATAAAGCTGAGTATATTTCCTAGTATAGAATATTTCCAACGATCGTCTATTACTGCGTATATGTTTTTTTAAGCTCGTTATTTTGTATTGTGCATACGTTTCTTGTAACGTCGCAAATTAAATGACATTATTATATTGTATTGCTTATAAAATACTTATATTGTTGGGTTTATAAACAGCAATCATTGCACATCAGAACTCATATTCAAGTTTTATGAATAAGTGCAAATTACTCAGTTTTCCACAAGAGGTAGCCAAATAAAATTTTTCCTGGGAAATAAGTAATGACATATAAAAAAACTCTTTCGCTGTTATAGCGAAGTAAACAAATTTTGGTGTTTTCCTTCTTACGACATTTTTATTACCAACGCTACTTGAAAAAGTTGTTACGAAAAGTTGTAGATAGTTTTATTTCATACTAAAAGGCAGTAAATAATATTTTCGTGATATTCGCGGTTACAGAATTTAGAGGAAAAATAGTTACCACTTTTTTGAAATGGCTGAGACATACGGAAAATCTTAGGCATAGCAAAAAGATGTTACCAGAATGAATGGTTGGTTGGCCTTAGTTTTTACAAATATTTTTGACTCTACTTAGGACGGAAGATGAACAGCTCGCCAGATTTAAAAACAAGATAATAACTTTTTAACACAGACACTGAGGTCGCACTTTGTATTATGTAGAATTATGGTATTAATTAAACATAAATATGTTTAATTAATACCATAATTCTCAGACATATAAGGTTAATAATTATCCACAAATTGTTCTGATTCAACTTATGAATGAAGTTGAGCGACAAGTCAGGAATAAAAACGATAATGAGGAGTGCTATTCTAAGAGATTTCGACTCATCGGTAATGCGATTTCAGACAACTTTCTAACAGTAACTGGGTCCATTATTTTGTGACATATAAGGTAAATGATTCTACACAAATTGTATTGACTCGACTTACGAAAGCAGGTGAGCGACAAGTCAGGAATAAAAACGATAATGAGGAGTGATGTTCTAAGAGATTTCGACTCATCGGTAATGCAATTTCAGACAACTTTCTAACATTAACTGGGTCCATTATTTTGTGACATACAAGGTAAATGATTCTACACAAATTGTATTGACTCGACTTATGAGAGAAGGGGAGCGACAAGACAGGAATAAAAACGTTAATGAGGAGTGATGTTCTAAGAGATTTCGACTCATCGGTAATGTAATTTCAGACAACTTTCTAACAGTAACTGGGTCCATTATTTTGTGACATATAAGGTAAATTATTCTGCACAAATTGTTTTGACTCGACTTATGAGAGAAGGTGAGCGACAAGACAGGAATAAAAACGTTAATAAGGAGTGATATTCTAAAATAGATTTCAACTCAAAAGTTATATAGGTAAATTTCAAACGACAGTCTAAGGCCGACATTGAGAACCCACTTTCTATATTTATGTTCAGTTAATTCCATAATTTTGTAGCATATAAGGTTAATAATGTCCACAAAATTTTTTGACTCCACTTATGAAAGAAGTTAAGGGACACGTTAGGAATAAAAAGATAATGAGGAACTATGTTCTAAAAGAGATTTCGACTCATAAGTTATGTCAGGTAATGCAATCTCAGACGACTTTCTAACACAGACATCGCGGACGGATAATGAGGAGTGATGTTCTAAGAGATTTCGACTCATAGGTTATGCCAGGTACTGCGATTTCAGACGACTTTCTAACAGTCACCGAGATCGCACTTTGTACATTTATATTTAGTTATTTCCATAATTTTTTGGCTTCTAATTTAAATGATCCTCCACGAAATGTAATGATAATAACATGCGGACACATTGAATTAATTATACTTTATAATTTAAAATAAACAAAGCAAATATCCGTTTGTAAACAATGTTATCTAAATCAGGTTTACGTTAATTTATTACACACAGTGGCATTTAAGATCAGGGACAAGGTTTTAGTTCGGAACCTTTATTCAATGTGCACTACATATGTGAACGAAACTGTATCGGCCATTAGAATGACCGCTTGCACGTTTTTGTCCGAATTTTTTCTAAGTCAAGGTTAGATTATATAGTCATATTTAACATAACTAGTTTTTTGGGTCACAAATAGGACATTGAATAATGTTTTGCATTATTTCATGTCAACATTTTGTTACGTAACAAGTAGTTTTGCCCAGGGCAGCATATTTATTCTCTACCAGAGAATATAATAAAACTGTAAAAAACTGATTTATTTCGTTTAAAAAACTATAATGTGTACATAAAAACGGTCATGTGGGCGTCGAATTTGATTAATTTTTAAAAATTAATTCAATATCTCCGCTATAGATAGTTTTTATTTAATGTAAACCCTATATAATTTATACAATATAATTTCCTGATTTTTTTAAGATTTTACTTGTTATCATTTAACATTTGGAGCCACTCGACGTTTTCTTCTTTTTTGAAAAGTTTGATCAACAAAGTTTTTGATATTTAAATTAAAATTATGTTTTTTGCAATTTTTAGAATTATGACAGTCTTACGAGCTTACAGTAGTTCAATTAATATACCAGAGCAAGGTAAACACGGAGCACCTAAGGTAGCATCCTCGCCCTACAAATGTAGCGAATTTGTGGGTTCGAGTGAAGGGGTTGCCACGCGCTTTTCTTTTTGCTCGCTCTCATGGCGATAAATCGTAATGAAACCACAGTAGTGCATACAAATTGTGCTGTTTTTGTATTAAATTATATCTTTAGAATGAATGTTTCAAATTTCATCGATTTTCCCGTGATGCGAGATGAGTTTTTCTTTTTACATTTGTTATGATATTTATTTCAACTGTAAAAGATCTTGGCCTACTAATTAACTAACATCTCAAGTAAATGTTAGTCGTAAGATTTTCTTCAAAACACCCTTTCTTAAACGGCTTAAATCTTCTTCAAAATTTTCTTCCGTTTCTAACTTAAGGTACATATTTGTCAAATTTCTCTTCTCCCTATTCTTTATTATGGAGCCGTGCGTTATTCTAATCTAAATGAACATTTTCTCAATAAATTATGACGACTTCAAGACATGTATATTGGACACATTTTCCACCTTAAAAAATTGCTCATATATTCCAGCATCGGTTACGACTTAAATGGTTAAAGATTCAAGACACGCTCATTCATCACGATTCATGAATCCTCAATAATCCCGTTAAAACTATACACCTCAGATCAAGATTCCAATACCTGTCATCCCTCGACTTCGATCTACGATCTAGAAACAAGTATACCCTCCTAATCTCTCAGCATAGATCTGAATTTTATGGAGGATCCTTCACTATATATTCTAATAGATTGTGGAATGAACTGACTACAAATATACAAAGTGCGCCCTCGTTGTCTGCGTTCAAAATTCGTCTGAAATTACATTATTTATCATAATAGGCAAATCGTCTTTTATAACCCGTCCTTGTCCCATCTCCTCCCCTAAAATATCGTTTTGTTATTGTTTTTAGTTAATCTTATTTTATTACCGCACGTTATTATATTTTTTATATTGTAAGTATAATTAGTTAACGTTAAAATGACTTGGATTCTGCCATAGCACTTATTGTTCTCCTTTAATCCAATGTGGTTGACTGTAAGGTGTTTTTCTTGTAGCAATAAGTCCTTTTATGTTTCGTAACTAATTATTTTTCTAAAGTTGCAGTTAAGTTTGATAGATAAATATTATCGTTTCTAATTGTTTTTAATCCTTATCGTTTCTAATTGTCTTAATAAACATTTAACAATTAATAAAATATAAAGTTTCTATTTTATTATAATTATAGAAACATTAACATCAGGTGATAGTACAAATGATGAAAATACTCAGAATTTTTATACCTTACAATTTAACGAATTTATTCAATGCGTTGTATCTGTAGGCTATATAAGACGCCACATGACACGAGCTGTCATTACCGGCCGACCGACCAACGATTAATGTTAGCGATAATTGTATTAACAACGTTATACAAATTGGAAGTCAATAGATTAAATATAACGATTGACTGTTCAATCAAAGATATTTAAACTTTTTTTAGTTGAAATAAATCAATGTCTAGGAATGAATACATTTGCGACAAGATTTAAAAGGTTACAAATTTAATTTAACAAAATTTTATTACTTAAAATATAGTTGTTTTAACAAATATATAAGTCTATGACAACATAACGACCGGTGAACATTTGTTGAATTTACTTATAGCTCCGCATAGGTATATGCCAAGTCATACTTTATATTATTATTTTTTATGATATTAGAGGATATACCCACAACAAAATCAGTTTCGTAGCAGTTTAACAGAGTTTATATATCAACATGGCAGTATATTATAGCTATTCTAAACTATGCGCCATTGTTTATTAATATTTTTTTATTCTTTAAGTTCCTGAAATAAATATTTATCTGGGTTAGTGATAGTTGTATTTCTTCTACAATTAAAGACTATAGAATATTTATACGAAGGGTTTTTCATTATTTTTTTTTAATAACTATCAGCGATAATAAAAGTTAATTGTTTGAATAATGACGTAGGCGTTTACTGTACGAATTTTCCCATGTGACGTCATTCATACTGGGAGACTGCACTGTCAGATTTGAAATTTAAAGCAGTCAAGTTGTTATTTTTTTAAATAGTTCAATAATTTTTTTTACTATTAATTTAAAAATGTTTGCAGCTCTTGGTGTGCCCTACATTGAAAGAAAATAGAAGCGCTGTAATTGACAAAATTTAAAGATTATGTTTAACTGATAAATACTGCTGTACCTACCTTTCAAAATTAATGTACACGTGATAAATTTATACGAAGTTTATCCAACAATATTTTCCATGTCCGCGTCATTTTCATCCATGGAACCAAATATATATATATATATATATATATATACATATATATATATATATATATATATATATATATATATATATATACGAAATTACGAATATTCGAAATTTCTCCTGTGGTCTATATAATTTTGAAGACACAACACTGGCATTCCTAAAGAGCCATGAAAAAGTATTAGTTCAAAATATTGAAAAATCGTGTAGTAAAAACGATACGTTATACAAATTATCAGATGATCCGCAGAATCTCTAAGTCAGAGTAGATGTATGAGATATGTAAAAGTTCGTGTACCCATATATTATTTAAGAAAGCAAAATGACGTTAATTAATTAATAACGTTTGCTGAACTTCGTTCTGTACTACGGAGGAAATAGATGACAATGAATGCCCTATATTTTTCACTGGTGTAGGCTCGACCCTCAAACAGTACATACAAATAGTACAAGATTATAATGAGGATACAACGACCACACTTACAACGGTCAAACTATAGTCTTGTCGTCATATTCAAAGATATTTAATAAAATTTACTTTAATAACCTAGGTTAATAAGTCTTTAAAATGGCAAATCTTGATCACATCTAATGCATGAATTCACAGCTTTAAGAAACTCTGAATGTAGAGGTTTCGGGGTGCATAGATGCGGGGCGCGTGCTTAGCGTGGCGGCGATATAGGTGGCGAAGGAAGCAGCGAAGCAAAGCGAACGGCAACCGCGCTCGTGAGTGCGAGCGCCCCGATGCTGCATGTTTTCTCAAAATGGATATAATTTTGCCTTGAAAAGGCGTTATAATAGCAATGTTTTATTATAATTTACAATTAAATTCATTCTTTATAGGATATCTTTTTAAAAATACATAATCACCTAATAGTTTCTGAATTTTTACTAGTATATCATTGTACAGTTTGGAGTCACGGTAATAAAATGAAAAATTGTTACAAAAATTAAAGATTAAGAATCCACTAGGCACTCAAATATTTTGAATAAAACAAAAAATAAAGATGAGAAAATACCAAGTCACATGTGCTGTGTATCCAAATATATACGAAAATGAAAACTCGGTAAATAAAACCATATATTTGTCAGTAAATGTTATTTTTTAACTAAAAGAGATTGAATACACACGATATTTAGTACATAAAGTATGTTCCTTTTGAACCAACTATCTATGAAACTCTGACTTTTAGAACTTGGTAGCGTTTTCCATCTCAATCCTTTTATCGGTAAAGGAAGCTAATATGTTATCAATATGCTACTTTTTTAAATTAACTTTTTTGGTGGGATTTCCCGAATTAATTAATTCTAATCAACCGCGAAAATTAAATATTAAAAATTTATAGGCCAGTAAAGAGTCAAAAGTACTAACGCAACTTATAAAATAAAAAATTAAAAAAATAAACATATAAAATACTAAATCAATACACAAAATATATCAATGAAATATAGTAGCTAATTATAAAATTTAATAACAATTACAAATATGAATATTACGGCATACAATTGTATAATATATGTATATATATATATATATATATATATATATATATATATATATATATATATATAAATATATATATATATATATATATGTGTGTGTAGTTTGGAAATTGACGACAGGGAGAACTTTCGAAGACAAATCTTGGCAACATTTATTGGAGGTTTTCAAAAATAGTCTGCTACAAATACACCTACAAAACAAATACACCTACAAAAATTATATAAGTTCTTCATCGAATATAACTGTGTACTCAATCAGTTCACCAAATGAACGGTTTTGAAGCCAGACAATTGAGAAGTTCCTTAAGGATTGAGCAATAATTATTTTGAACTGAAACTTCTTTTGCCACAGGGGTACAAATTCGTATATTGAGAAATGAGACCATAAAGAAAAGCATAACACATCGGCAGTGGAGAGAACGAGATAATAGGTAAAGGTGTATGTAAGGAGTGAGCTGAATAAAAAGAAGGAAGGCTAGAAGGAGAAGTTAGGAGAAAAGTTTTCTAATAATTTTTTCTTGTTTATATTTCACGGTTAAGCAATGTAAAGTAGAGAGAGTTCCCTTGTTTTCCCGTCGACATACCCCCTGCACCGACGAACTATGTCGTTTGGCGAACGGAGGGAAGGTATCTAGTAGCTGTGGATGGGAGAGCAGCATAATTAATATAATTCTACGCGTTTGAAACCACGGGGCACAATTAGTTACTTATAAAGAAGTTTAAATTCCAACGCAAGTGTCTACCATACACGTCCTTAATGAAACAAGGAACTGTGTTCACAGATTAAGACCTATGTGCATGAAATTTTCTGGTCGGTTCTTCAAAAGTGGATCTCATTGAATATGTAGCTCACTATTAAAAAAAATTAATTCATACCAAATAACATGTAAGTGAAATGGAGCCGACTTTTTTTTTCACTCGTCCCATTGAGTGAGGCAAAGGATTATTAATATGAATTAGAAGCCTCATTTACCGTTTTTTGGTGTTCCGTGCCTCTAAAGCAAAAACCAAAACTCTTATTAGATCACTCATACGTCCCTCTCTCCGTCTGTCCGTTTGTCACAGTCGTTTTTCTCAGAAAGCGTTGAACGTAACAATTTTAAAACTGACATAGTGACAAATTTCGCGTTTAATAACAAGGCTATATATATATATATATATATATATATATATATATATATATATATATATATATATATATATATGTATATATATATATATATATATATATATAAAATACTCATATACACATTTTGAAGCAAGCACATGGAGTAACTTTTTTTTTAAATGGCATATATTGTATGGTATATCAAGTGAAAGAAAAGATGGAAGGATTCCAAAAATGTTTGCAGAATTTTTTAATTATATGATAATTGGTTCCAGAAATATTATCGAAAATTTTCACAAAAAATATAAGTTGACAAAATTATGGAAAAAACAGTGTTTTTGAATTTTACCTAAGTTATCCAAAAACTAGAATGTTGACCCTAAATTTCAAGGTTTTTGGGAGGTTAAGATATGTTTAGGTCTGAAATTATGTATTATGCAAAATGTTTTATAGGTTCCATTTTATTAATATTAGTAAACTGTACGAGTATATATAAATACTATGTACTTTTAAATATTCATGTGTGCCTAAGTATTTACAGAATTCTCAAAACGTCAGTTCTGCTTTATGCTCACAATCAATTCGTAGGTTCTACTCGTAGTTCTACTTAATAGGTTTTTTGTATATTAATTCCGTAATTATTATAAGATCACATACGTATCCGCATGTACGTCTGTTGAAGCCTTTTTTTTAAGCTTACGTACCTCAAAATAAAATATGAACCATTATAAGTTTGTCAAGGTCCTTTTTCTCTGGAACGCGTAGATATATCAAGTTGAAAATAATATTCAATACTTAGATCTACGGTCTCTTGGAGCCGTAAAATAAACTGTAAAAATAAAACTTCTAAATCACGCAAAAATACGGCCATTTATGCCGCATATTTCGATACTTGCAAATCAATTAAAACCTATGGGGTATTTCCCGTTGACCTAGAATCATGAAATCTGGTAAGAAGCAAGTTATCACAGCACAAGCAAATGAAACGCAGTCATATGTCAATGGTATCACAGCGCAAGTAAAGGCACGAAATTCGTTAATTTGTTGTTATATTACATAATAAAAATATTTCTTATAAATATGCGCCTGTGAAATATATAGCAAGCAATATATTTTCGTTTAAGCATTTATAAACATTTAATTTACCATTAAATGTTTATAAATGCCTAAATGGGTGCTGAATCCTCGTAGTGCGAGTTCCACTCTTAGTTGACAGGTTTTTTTTTCAAAAACCGTCTGTCATAGAAATTTGAAATTTGGTATAGTAATGAAGCGTATTGACCCGCAAAGAATGAAGAATGAAAATTATAGATAATAAGTGAAAATTATAGAGGAAGCGGGAAAATATGAGAAAATTATGAAAATAAATGAAAATTATAGGGAAAATGAGAAAATAAATGTTTGCACGTACTTAACTTAAATTTTTTTTTAGTCCGTTAATAATAATGGGGAATTATTTAAAAGCGCGAGTTACAAAAGTCGCGAAAATATTTTTCTTATTAATTTTTATTTAAATAGCCCTATAGGAATATATTGGAAAAAACCTGCCTAGCACAAGTAGGACTCGTACTTCGAGGGTGCCGTATATATTTAAAATCTTACAAACATTTAAGCGTACATAGTATTTTGTATTAAACTATTTACAAATATTAATTTTTCACAACGCAAATATATTGCCTACTATATTTTTCGGAGGCGTAAAAACGCAGCGAAAATTTTAAAATTTACAATATCTATACACGCTATAGTATTCCTATATATAGTATAGCAATACACGCTATAGTATTCCTATAATCTTTACGTACTATTCTAGAAACTCTATTTTTATATAATATTAGGTAAGGTGAGTAGTTTCGAAAACAAGGAAAGATATTTTTTTAAATATTTTTTCCTGTGTCTCTGAAGATATACTTAATACTTAAAATTATGAAAAATATATATATAAACAATGAAATAAAAACAATTTTTGCTAGCAATTAATTTTTAAAAGTTCTCTGTGAACATTTTTCGGTGGTAATTATTGAGACATGTGTGCGGATTAATGTTTCATAACCATACCAAATAGTTTTCTGCATCAAGCGATTTCTAACAAAAACTGTAACAGATAGACGTATGGTTAATCTTATAAGCATTCATTTTTTTTCCTTTTGGAATACGGTGTCCTAAAAACTAGGGTTTAAAGATATCATAGGTGGAGTATCTATTGACGCATTTCACATATAGTACTCTCGCCATGATGGCACATCGTGCATGCAGGAACAAATTATGCATTCGATATTAATGTGTGTCTAATATTATCATATTTAATCAATCATCAATAATTGACTACATTGACCATCAATGATTGATTTCTATGATTAAATGATTGAATCAATTATCAATGATTGATTATATTGACCATCAATGATTGACTTCAATGATTCAATGATTGAATCAATCATCAATGATTGACTATAGTATGAAAGAAGAATTTGGTCGCATATCGCATGGGTTACCAACGACCATCTGCGCCATTTTCATTCCAACTATGTTAATCATCAATGATTGACTATAGTATGCATATAGTTGGTCCATAACCCATGGGTTATATGACCCAATTCTTTGGTTTGCTCTTCGTTTCTAATCCCACCCGAGTCAAGCTACAGATAACAGCTAGTTATAAACATTTCAACGAGAATTGTATTCGATATTGCAGCAATGAAAATAAATCGTATTATAAATGAAAACAAACGCGGCAAACAATGTATTATTCAAACGAATACATTGTTTTAAGAAATAATTTATCTGTCCTTTGTCTTCTACAGCATAAATTTTCTTTAATCTGTACTCTTGTTCTTTAAGATTTTCTTTGACCCAATGAAACGCTGACAGATTTCATGTGTTGCAGCATATCGATTTATAGTCGTAATGTTTCACCGACATACCGCTACCGGTTACCATGAAACCGGTTGACTGTCCTGTTGATTGAACCATGACCATAAAACCGGTTACTGTCCTGTTGAGTACAGTGTTTTTAAAGAATGAACATTATAGTTCATGGTCACACTAATTGAACACATTAAACGTATGTAAACACGTTCAATGGCAATGAAAATTTGTGATTTTTATTTTTAAATATGATAATAGGATATTTATATTAATATTCTTATCTTGGTTGTATATGTCCCATATCACTTGAAGACAGCCGTTTTCATACGTTTGCGGTACAAGATACGATTTTGTGTTGTCTCCGTATCGGCATCTGCCACTTCAGATCTTCTTAAGTCCATATGCACCACAGAGGGTCAAGACTCTCAGTCAGACTTACTGACAGTTAAAAACGTATTTCAGATTCTCATTAACTGTCAGTCGAGTCGGAACAAGAGTCAACTTTACCGACCGCACTCTAATGCACGGATTAATCCGTAAAGTATTCAGACAAAATATGTTTTTAACCGTCAGTAAATCTGACTTAGAGTCCTGACTATGTGTTGTTCATACGGGCGTTAATGTTCCAGTTCCAGGTCATGGGAGGGGGAGGGGAGTATGTTGGCCCCAGCTTTTTTCCGCTTCGCAATTTCCATTACTGCTCTGGTCCTGCGGTCTTCGATTCTCCTCATAATATGACTATACTCTCTCAAACGGTTCTCGCAAAGTTTTTCCTCGATTTTTCCTGTTTTGAAATTTTCCTGTATATCTCCGTTTCTTATCTCATATTCTTGTGACTCGTCCAACTCGGCGTACCATTCTCTTCTCTGTGGTATGTATTCTTTTTTCATGTACATTTCGGTTGATTGTAAGTACAATTAATAAACAATAATAACTGAATACTATCCGCAATTAATAAAATTATAGCTTCTAACCGTGGCTTTGCTCGAGCGGAAAAAGGAAAAATGGTAGTGAAATTTAAAAAAAAGTATTTACGTGAAAATATTGGGTCTTAATATAGGAAATTTCTATGTATGTTGAAATGCACATGGTCGAAGAAATGTCGTGAAAAAAATGTATGCCATGCGATAGGCAGCCCTATATATTCCTTTGATGCCTTATGAAATATTTGATATATCTAATAAATAAATTATTTTATAGGTATCTACATAACACAAGCTATATTTGTGCAAAATTTTACAGAGATTGGTAGATTAATTTAGTCTTGAAAATAAAACAAACAAACGCACTCAATTTCGCATATATGTTTATGTTTGTTACAATTAATATTACAGTATAATTGTTCTAATTAATAAACTTGACAACAGGATTTTGAAGTTATCACTGGATGTGCAACTTATTCTATAACATCTAACGTTAATAATTAAGTAAAATGAATCAATCGTAGAAGTTTTGCTTCCGCCGCGCGGTCCACGGGACGCAAACTGTCGATTTTCAAAATGTTTGGATAGAGTTTGTTTTTTCAATCGCCTTGCCATAAACTTACAGTAATATTTTTGGAAATATCTTCGAAGACACGTGATAAATAAATTGTAATGTATTTATCATACATTAAAAATGGATGAGTTAAATAAAGTTGATTCGAACAGTTATAAATTACTATAAAAAGAACGAAATTAAAATTTTTATGTTTCGGATTTATCTGTATATATCCACAAAGTATACATACAGTTAATTAAATACATTTCCATCTCAGGAAAATTCCAATATTTTCTTTATTTTTAAAATAAATCATCAAAATAAGTTTATCTTGATTCAACATGTGACAGGACAACTCATATCATCTAAAATATATACATACCATGATGCTTTTCGATCAGGGAAGAAAAAATCTGTGTATTTATCCTTCAATGATAAAAAATCCCCGATCTGTTATTACGATTACACAACAATATTTCCATGTTCACTATTAATTAAGTAAACATTTTAACGAAAAGTTATTTGAATCGCCAGAATCACTTTGAAACGCTGCAGAGGTATGTGTTCCACTTCACAGTATCAAGGGATGTGATATTTCAATGATAATTAACTGTTGATTATATGAAAATAACAACTCAGATAAGTAATGATATCGTTCTGTCTGAAATTAATCACAGTTCAAAAGTAAATTATAGAAACTTCATACAAATGTGCAAATATTCACACATACGTCATCCAAATTTGACGAGAAAATTAATACGAAAAAAGTTACTTCTCTCTATTTTATAATGTAGTTTTTACCCGTAACTTCATTTTAGTGCGTTATTAACATATTAACTGATTTCGATTGCGTGATTTAACTTGTTTCTGACGCGATCTATTGGAGATAATCGGAAACGGTGTTAAAATATTGATACATTAAAAATAATGCAGAACGGTTTCGAGTACTTTAGTAAGAGTAAATAACCCTGTCGTAAGTCTATAACTGTTTACATCGGACACAAACTTGGAAACAGGGATCATCCGCTCGGATGATTTCCAAGTTTGATTTCTTAAGTCTACCAAAATGAAGAAAAAAATTTAGAATTTACAGAAAGATTTATCATAAACACAAGCTGTTCTCCGAGGAAATCGAAATAGACCTTGGTTACGGACGGGATAGGCTATTGGGACCGGGGCCTATTTTGGCTATAGCTGCTTCAATGCGAGTCCGACTTCTTACAGTCAACCCTAGCAATATGCGACAGTAATGCGACGTCATCACTAGTGACACATATCGCCAATGAAAGTCGAGCGTTGGCTCATTCTTAAAAAAACTTAATTAAATACTCAATAAAGGCGTTTTCAGTGGTCTCATTCGCCCCATCATTTATCATAGAAGTAGGAAGCTGTTTACCTGAGTGTTACATCCCACCTAAGCCTAAAATGCTTTCGAATCAAAATTAATATCAGCATACTAAACGTATGCGTAATGCGAGACTACCCTAATATTAAAAGCGTTTATGCCAAAACAATTTATTGCGAATATAGCTTAACGTTAAACCAAAACCTTACATTCTATAGAGTCTATACACCCGTGATGCAAAAGGTGTAAATTTGTCAATATAAAAATGTGTTAATATGTTTTTAAACTCAATAAGCAAAAAAAAACTTGTTTTTATTACTCGTAACTTATAAGTTGTTATAATTGAGCACAGCCTCAGTATTTCTTTCAGTCAGTTCTTTGTTGTTTATAAAGAATACTTTCACATTTAGGGCTGAAATTCCGGACGGAGAAGTACAAGAATGATTGTATCATAACTGCTATTAAAATGTTTCTGATTTCAATGTCTTTGCGGAGTTTCTACTACAAAAATGTTATAATCTCAATGTCCTTATTTTTACTACTCGTAAATTAAAGTTGTTATAATTGAACGTAGTCCCAGTATTTGTTGTTTATAAAGAATATTTACATATATAGGGCTTAAATGCCGGACAGAGAAGTATAAGAATTATTGTATCATAACTGCTATTAAAATGTTTCTGATTTCAATGTCTTTGCGGAGTTTCTACATAGTTACTTAAATAAAAACATTAAGAAACCTATTTTTACCCCCCAAAGAGTTCGTTTTAACAATACTTAATAAGCTTAGACCATCAAGACAGATGAAAAGGTTATTAGAAAGTAACAGATCACTAATTCGTTGTTACGATACAACAAAATATACGTATACCATATACGACGTGAACAATTTAGAAAATAAACAAAATTTTCTGAAATTATGAAATTTTTCCTTTTTTTAGGCAATAAAATTATCTTTTCAATTTCTCTTTAAACCATAAGTTTATTTTAGTATTTAAGTAAAATTGGTAGATATGTACTATATATGCATACAACATCAAGATATGAAAGACGGTTATTCGAATATTTGCCAATTGTTGAAGTTAAGAAAATGTCCTTCAGTACCTGTATAAGTATATGATATACAGAAAAGAAAGAGCGACCGAAAAATTTAGCTTTAATTTTCTCATTTTCAGATTTCTCAATATCAAATTCACTAATAATACATTGATTAGGTATGGTGAGATAAGAATTAGAACAAATTTTTGGGTTGAACATATAATTAGTTTCTGAAATATACTGAGTCCAAACGATCACCCTTCATTCAAAAAGGATGACACTGTTAGAAATTTACTACATTAATATTAATTAGGAAACGTATAGAAACATTCGATATGTTGGCTTATATACGCATGAGGTCTACATCTTGGACTCAGGAAGTCACCAATGAAAAAGTCCTTCTACGGGTTAGCCAGAAAGGCAAACTTTTGCTAACCATCAAACAACGTAAATTTGCATATCTGGGTCATTTGGTCAGGCAAGTCAGACACGAACTCTTGCAACTAATAATCTTAGGAAAAGTTTCTCGGAGAAGGCAAACTGGCTACAGAAGAAAGTCGTGGTTGCGTAACATATTGAGAATGGATAGAGATAACGAGTGCTGTCGAATACTGTCACCTTGCCAAGGACATAACCACTTTCGCAAAGCTTACTGCCCTCCTTCACTAATTGGAGAGTTATCCTTAGAAGGAGAAGAATGTTCATATTAAGCAGCTATAACTGATAGTATTTATATGTTTTTTGGGAGTTAATTATAAATTATTTTTACACTCTAAAAATTCAAAATGTGTTATTGACCGTGAATTCTCCTCTAAAAGAGTTACGAAGTAAACGACGAGATGACCGTTGGTGGCCATCTTGTCTTACACTCTATATCGTGTCGTATATAAATATATTTCATTATTTTAAAATTTGTTCAATGTAAACTTGAGTATAGTAAAAGTCTAATAACGCCATAGTGGTTGAATTGAAGGTCATTAGATTGGTCATCTATATTTCTAAACCTGATCACATGCTCAATGTAAAATTTTTCTGTGGTTTACGAACACTTGAAACATAACTAATCACTTGAAACATAATTTAATTTTAATGTCAAGGACCCAAAAGCGAGAAATATTCGGTTCCTCTTTTACTGCTGGTGAGTGTACACAGAAGTTTTTTTTCTTTTATAACAAGAATTATTAGCGCTAACATTTGAGGCGTACTAACTTACTATGCTAGTGTCATTATTTTTTTTAAATTATTTTAGTGTTTTCTCCTAATTCTAGTTTAATATCGTCGAAATTCAATTTAATTTTTTTTTCATCAAACTATATCTGCTGCACTCAATCAAACGTGGAATTCAATTGCTTGGAGTAGATGCTTTTTTATTTTTCTTGGAAAAAAAATTGCTCCCATGACATCTTAATCAATTCAAAAGAATGAAAATGTCCAAAGATTTTATTATCAATTTAATCTTACCTGACAATGTAAACTCCCACACCGATTTGCCGGCTCAGCACCTGTACGCCGTGGTACTGATCCCTTTCATCTCAACCTGTGATTTATATATTTATATGTCAGATATTTAAAATCATAACGAATAGAAAAACTCGACAACATTTCCCGGACGTGGGACGCGGATATATGTTAGGTCCGCACTCCGACGGGCTGACGTGTCCCGGATTAACCGGACACTGACCGAACTGACACAATTTGCCAGACTATTATAATTAATTGTTCTTGACGCAAGTGCACGTAACACTTACCGCAAGATAACAACTTTCGAGTATCGCTTTTTGTCTAAAGCCAATTTTTTTATACTATTACCTCTATGGTGTAATTGAGGATTTTACTTGACCCCTAAAACTTGACCTCTGTGAATGTTGTCTGTTTGATAGAAGTATGATACTTATCGAGAATGATCAGGGTTGCCATACTGCTATACTCACCGACCATAGAGAAGAATAGATGAAAGGGTGTAAGTCGGGATTCTACTATTATACTGTCAGCTAAATATAGTTTTACATAACAAAAAAATGCGCCCTGCGGTTTTTACTACGTAAAATTATTTTAATTATGCTACTACGCAGTCGCTAAACGCCGCTTAGCCAAACGACATCGGTCGTCGGGTCGTGGCTATATCAGTGAGAGTAATCGGGATGACCGGTCAATAAATAAGACTTCCATCTCTTAAGCGGTGTTTCTCGACTTCTGTTATATGTTTACCACTACTCCACTCCTATGAATCGTAGCGGATTGATACACTGTTTATAATTTTTTGCAAAATATGTACTTAACACAGTAAGAATTTTTCAAATCGAACGCGTGGTTATAGAAACAAATAAATAAACAAATATTTTCGTTTTTTTTATTAGCATAGATTATAGTTAGAATCTGTGCTAATAAAAAAGCAAAAAGATATGTTTATTGGTCATTCTGTCTCATTTTTAGTACACCTATTAGCTAGAACACGATCATTTCTTAAGATATAATATTTAAGCTATACATTTGTTTAAATTTATAAAAAACAAAATAAACGAATATGGTAAAAATTAGTAAGAATATAGTAGATTGCTCGCGGTTTCGTCCGCGTGAATTTTTCATCGAGGCGGCGGGATTTATACGTAAGTTCCATAATCACATTTCTCCGTCTATTGGCATATCGTGATATATAATTTTCATTAATGACTAAACCCTAAGTTTTGTCCTATAAAGATTATATTTCTCAAGTTAAAAAATAGTCTAATTCGTCAATTATAAACTATCTCTACACAATGATTAAGGAAAATTGGTGCAATTGCGTAGCTAATATTTAAACATGCTTTTAATGATATTTAATATTCCACGCGGGAAAAGCAGCGAACAATGGCTTATTTGTTACTTCATCATATAAAATATAACTATGGCACAAGAGAGAGGCGAAAAGGGGCGTAGCGTTACAGAAACAGAATACAATTTAAAACAAAAATAACATTCTTTGGAACATAAAAAAACCAACAATTCAGCGAAAGACAATCATGAGAGAGCAAAAAATAAAACACAATTAGTTATCATAATATTAAACAAAAAAAACTATCTTTGTAAATGCGCATATATTATATTTCTAATATATAAAGTATTATCAATAATAAAAAAAAATCGAAAGGAGTGCACAGTCAATTTTTGAAAACGATTAAAAAAGCTATAGTGATCCCTTTTTTTTTAATGCGTATCCATAGTCCACAAATAATTAAAAAGAAACTAAACATTGGAAATTATTCTAAGTTGTCAAAATGAATATATTTTTTTCTCTTTTCGAGTTTTACGTGGTTTCTTTCGACAACTCTTTTAGATTTACAAGTTTAGTATGTCACATCTGTGTAGACAGAATACAAGTCACCATTTGCCTTTGTTTCACCTTACTGGTCCAAAGAGTTCCGGATAAATAACATTTAAAAACTGTTATGAAAAATAATCTGACTTTCTTTTTTCCATAAAAAACCTGTCAAGCACGAGTTCAACTCGCACTACGAGGGTTCTGTACACATTTAGCCACTCATAAACATTTAATATTACATACTATTCATTTAATATAATTAAACCATTTACAAATAGTAGTTTTTTACAACGTAAATATGTTGCGTGCCATAGTTTTCACACGCATAAAAACAAACTAATCATAGAAATGTATAAATTTCACATATAATTAGAAATAACTGATTTTGGATTTTTTTCTTTACTTGTACTATAAGGGTACTATAAGGTGTAATCATGCTGACTTTCAACATTGTAGATCAACCAGAAATACTTTATAGATTTTGACGATACTTATAACTGATATCTTACTCACTAAGTAAGACTATTACATGAAAAAATAGATTTTAAAGGGCCATGTCTTTTTGTTGCGTAAACCAAAAAACTTAGTTTTACAGCAATGTAAGTTTATACGCCTCATTATACCGTATGAATTTCAATTATTTTATACCGTTTCTAAGAAAAAGGGAGATTCACCGACAAACAGACGAACGGAGAACTAAGTGATTCTTTTAGGGTTTAATTTTTTTTATTTTGGGGGATATAACCCTAAAATTACAAGATTTTTTATTTATTATAACCGATTAAAAATGATTAACGATATATTATTTGATTAACGATTAAAATTCATGTAGCGCTTAAGCTCGACACAATACGTTGCCTGGCTTCATAGTTATTAAGGAAAAAACAAACAAATTTATGATATTATTTAGGATAAATACATATATATATATATATATACATATATATATATATATATATATATATATATACATAAAAAGACATTTGGCTTTATAAATTGAACTCGACATTTTACATCCGGTTGTATTTGATGGATCGGACTTGGGCCCCAAAACTGGACAACCCGACCGTAAACAGGACGTTTGGTAACCCTGAGTAATTATATTTTGGGAATCCGGTCTTGGATAGTTCTGAGAATAGTTCGCACCATATGTTCTACTTTTTATAAACGTGACTTATTTGAAATATCCAAATAGCTATACGAAATTTAATTTAGCTGAAAACTATAATAATGATGACTTTTGTATCTCAAAACAAATAAGACTCTGGCATAAAAACCTTTTTACAAATGAAATTATCATCCAGTTAAAAAGTTTTTTTTTTAATTTCTCTCGACGGAAATTTTGAATTATACATCGATCCAAATAGCTATACGAAATATAATTTAGCTTAAAACTATAATAATGCCGACTTTTATATCTTAAAACAAACAAGACTCTAGCATAAAAACCTTTTTACAACTGTAATTATCATCCAGTTAAAAAGTTGTTTTTTATATTCTCTCGACGAAAATTTTGAATTATAAATCGATCCAAATAGCTATACGAAATATAATTTAGCTTAAAACTATAATAATTCCGACTTGTATATCTTAAAACAAACAAGACTCTGGCATAAAAACCTTTTTACAAATGTAATTATCAACCAGTTAAAAAGTTGTTTTTTATATTTTCTCGACGGAAATTTTGAATTATAAATCGATCCAAATAGCTATACGAAATATAATTTAGCTTAAAACTATAATAATGCCGACTTTTATATCTTGAAACAAACAAGACTCTGGCATAAAAACCTTTTTACAAATGTAATTATCATCCAGTTAAAAAGTTGTTTTTTATATTCTCACGACGGAAATTTTGAATTATAAATCGATCCAAATAGCTATACGAAATATAATTTAGCTTAAAACTATAATAATGACGACTTTTATATCTTAAAACAAACAAGACTCTGGCAAAAAAACATTTTAACAAATGTAATTATCATCCAGTTAAAAAGTTTTTTTTTTTATTTCTCTCGACGAAAATTTTGAATTATAAATGGATAAAGCATGGGTTTGATTGAAAAATTTAATTTTCCAGATCGACCTGTCTTTACTTATCGATTTAAAGCTAACGTTTATATCAGATATTGTTTTTTTACCAAGAAAATAATTTAGCAGAAATTTTCTGAATGTTTTTAAATCCCAACTCTCCATAAGCCAAATTGCTTTCTACCAAACTTTATTATTATTGAATATTATAAATAATAGTAATTTTTTTTCAAAGTTTTCCTCAAATTTTCCATATCTTTTCTTTAACACAAGAAAGCAAGTATTTTCAGTTTTTACACTAAAAGCTATTTTGAATTTGTGTGGTAATTGTAATTTCTTTGATTTATTTTCACAATTAAATGTGACTTAGTAGCTGAAGATGTTGTAATACAACGAAACCAAGGTCGTGGTAAAGAACTTAAAGAAAGTAGACACTACATCACGTAGTTTCATTTAATTGTAAATAATGCATTTCTACAAAATTAACGCCAAATATATTCAATATTTAATTTATTTTATAAATATTTGGGCGAATAAAATATCAAATTTGAAAAATTAAGTCTTGGTCTTGCTAAAAGACTAAATGATTACTCATACGTTAGTACCTCATATGTAGTTCTCAAATGTACAAGAAAAAGCTAAATTTCCAACAAAATATTTGAGCAATAAGAAAATTTATAGTTTAAAAAAAACTAAAAGAGTATGCTTTTATAATCAAAGCTATCATGGAGACAATTCAAATAAGCCCAAACTCATGGGACTACTGTTAACCATTGAGAATTTCCCATGGCTATCTTATTTCTTTATTTAATCTTTATTATTACAGCCCTGCTCCAGCCCTGCTCGAGGAGCGGCCAGGAATCGAACCCGGGTCCCCGCCGTGCGCCGCGCGGTCAAAAGGAGTATGCCTTGTGATCAACACCACGGCGACGACTATGGGTTTACTGTTTTTTTAAAAGAAATAATTTTAACTTTACATTTTTACTGCAGTTTTTAAAATTCTCTATAAGATTGAATAGAACTGAAGTTTGTATAGTTCTAATATCACGTAAGCAAATAAGTTCTCTCTTTTGAAACAGTACCTCTTTTCGTAACCCGTAATCGACGTTTTAACGAGTTCAATGGATGGATTAATTAATTTACTCTAAAATTGCTGTTTAGTAAGTCAATTGAATGGATATCAATTGATTCTAAAACTGTTGTTTCAATTTTCCTTTACATGAAATTTATATCTTAATGACCCTAATAAATCTTTTAAACTTCATATACGACTTTTGTATTGATGTTAACCATTTAATTTTTTGCTCTTTCTTCAGCTAGATATTTTATTCACCTCAATTTAATTTTTAATTTGCGTTCTCATAGTGTCATATCGACGTTAGGTTGTATTGATAAAGATGCTTCTGTGGTATCAGGGTATCCTGAAAAGGAATATTTGATGTCTAATTCGTAGCTACGGGTAGAGTTAATGTAATTCATTACATGGCTTATAACATTTAAAAATTAGAAAATTGTGTTAAATCTTCGAATATATATTGTAATTAAATTAAATTAGAAACCAAAAATAAAAACATTGGATGCTTATTACATCAATATTTCTCACGCACATCTCAAACCATAAATAAAGCTTAAAAACTGCTTATTTAGAAATTCGTTTGTACCCTTTTTCACTTATCACGAAACAGTTAGTCAGTTGTGAAATGTTACGAGCAAACGATACTGTTTCTTGTCAGGAACCAGGTATTTTTATTACATATCAAGATATTTATCCATTTTTCTTTAAGCGTTTTGTCTTTTGGGAAACCTGTAAATCAAGATTAAGTCATACAAGCATAAATAAGCTCCAGGAGTATAATAATCATACAAGTAAAATGATTTAGAAAATGTCATTGTAGAAAATAATTTAGAATTTTTGAAAATATCAATAAAATCGAAGTATTATAAAGAAAATAATTGGGTATAAGTTCAATTTAGCGAAAATGTAATTTTCCCAGTTTTTTTTTGTTTTAAATGAAAGAATATATATAAAAACGACACATTTAAAAGAATTAGGGCGGTTATTTAATTATAAAAAATTTATTTTAAAAATGTTCCTTCTATAAAGGAACGCCTATCAGTTGGCCGTCAAACATAAATTTTATAATCTAATTTTATGCGATCCTCTGCGCATTTCATATTTTTTATTTTTTGGATCGGTTTTTTTGTATCAATTCCTCTTTGTATGTGCAAATACTGTGTTTGAAATCACGAATAATGGTAGTTAAGGCGAAATATTTATAAATTTTACTTCCTTGTTAATGCGCACTTTTATATGGGAACTTGTTTCAAATCACTTTTTTCCATAAAATAATCGAGACCGAGCCCTACTTTTGGTTAATACTTCGTTTTTTACCTGTATTCTTTCAATTAAAGGAAACAAAATAAGGAAAATAACATTTTCACTAAACTGAACTTGTTCTAAATAACTGAATGCCACTGCGATGAAAAAAGAAAAGTCACAATTATAATTCAGTAGTACATAATAGTTATAATTCTTTCCAAAATGTTTAATCGTAATTAAACTGAGTGGTTTTCAAAAATCAAATTAATACAATTAAGAAAACAATATTCATTACGTTGAATGAACTACAATATTAAAGTTTGCAATTACAATACGATTACACAGGTATCGATAAAGTTATTATTTGGAAATTAATGTCATAAATATATTATGTAAATATTAAATACTAAACTATACCATATTTTTTAGTTTAAAATTATGGATGTAAGATACCTCACTTAACATTTCACTAACTTGAAATAGCGGTTAATTATTTAAGAAAAATAATCATTACAAAAATTAAATAGAAATGCACTTACTTGTGATAAGTGACATTATTTTTAAGTTCATATGTATTTTTGCTATAATTTGACGGAGTACGTGACCATTTTTCAACGAAAAGAAATATATTTCACAAAGAGGAAACATTTTGTCACAATTCAGTTGGCGTTAAAACATGACTAGAAGTGACGTGCGGTCGCTTATAAAAATTATGTCAAAAATTGACAAACTTACTACATGCAAAGTGTGGGCGTGGGCGTCCCTCTTTTTATATTCTTGCCTGCATGTTAAAAAACAGAGTTACAAAGAAGTAACAAAGAAAACAATAAGTTACAAAGAAATAAATACTCAACTACCAGTGTAATCTATTTTCAAAATTCAATTAAGAAGTTAGTTATGGAGGTGAAAAAATGGAGTTTTACAAAAAACAATAAAATTTTAATGTAAGTAGGAAATTAAATCTAATAATTCATTTGAAAGGTATGTTAGTATATTATTATTCAATTTTCTACATTGAAAAATAGGAGCTGTTATCTGCCGATGATAATTACTTGCTCATATCTTGTCTCTGACGTTGGTCACAGTTCATTATAATAATTTGTCGGCAAAACCACTAAGTGGCCGCTTAATGCCGGACACGCGCAGACTTCGCGGATGTCTCCGCGTCTAAAATCCGGGAAATATTATGGAATTTTTCTAATCGTTACTCTAACCCAGTTGGGTGGGAGCGCTGTGATTGTAGATACGGGACACTATTAGGGGACTTTCGAAAGTCCCATAATAATACTTTTAATTTCCATTGACCACTCGAAAAAAAATGTAAATGTCCTGTAAAATGTTGGATATCGTTTTTAAAGGC
Organism: Druceiella hillmani; assembly: GCA_039881145.1. Lineage (NCBI taxonomy): Eukaryota > Metazoa > Arthropoda > Insecta > Lepidoptera > Hepialidae > Druceiella > Druceiella hillmani. The sequence continues at coordinate 9,546,150 of JAYKKI010000069.1, forward strand.
TGTTTGTTGGTCGTTGATAAGGGTCTCAAAACCATTTTTTTTATTATTTTAGGAAGTGTATCTCCGTATATATTGAGAAATATGCAAAAAAATTACAACAATGATACTAGATGTCACAATTTTTTGCTTCACTAATATATATGTCCCATCCATTTATTTACATTACATATTATTAAATTTTCCATATTAATAAGGATTTATGAAAAATAAAGTCACTATGGAACATAGTACACAAATGTTGTGAACACTTGATTTGTAAAATGCTCGCCGATTTATAAAACTTTATTTAAAATGAAAAAGGGATGTAAATTTCACTAAGAAAAAAAAAATTGTAATGCCATAAATTACTTATTGAATGTATTTGGCGTTAATTTTGTAGAAATTAATTATTCACAATTAAATGAAACTACGTGATGTAGTATCATTTCTACTTTCTTTAAGTTCTTTACCACGATCTAGGTTTCGTTGTATTACAATATCTTCAGGTAGGCTATTAGCAAAGATCGCTCAAAGGATCTCAAAAAACCATTTCTTTGCTAATAGCCCACCTTAAAATGTTATACAACGAAACCTAGGTCGTGGTAAAGAATTTAAAGCGAAAAATAATACTATACTAGCGTGACCCGTGCGAAGTCTTCGCATTATTTATTCCATTATGAAGCTCAGATGACAGATCGAACAAATATTTTACTAAAATTGACATATAGAGGCGCAAGTATCAAAAGCATTGAGCTAAAGCGCCACTTTATTTATACGTGAGTGGATTTGAAATTAAACAAAAATTTTACCGACCGTCAATCATATTGACGTTGAGCCGTTAGATGGGAGCATTGATGTTTTGTGTATATAATTTTAATAATTAATTAATTTGCAAAAACAATAGCAATAATAAATTTTTTAGTTGTGGATGCCGGTAGAGCAAGCAATTATCTATAAAATGATATATAATTTATGTGGATTAGTTGTGAGGTTTTTTCTAAAAAGGGAGAGTAACATCTTAACCTTAGCGTATTAATATATATGATGATGATGATGATGATGATATGATGATGATGATGATGATGATGATGATGATGATGATGATGATGATCATGTAGTTTCATTTAATTGTGTCATAACTTACTGCCACAAGCATGGCTAACGCTTATAATTTCCTTATTAACTAAACAAAAATGAGTGTGTACACGTGACAGAAAGTACACGTACACGTGACAGAAATGAAACTTCTTCTGCGATCTAGATCTGGATTTCTAAGTAAATAGTAAAAAATAAAATGGCAAAGAGAGAAAGAGAGAAAAAAATATACTAAGTGTATGTCCATAGATTGTACTAAATTCGTATAAGATGCTTTTAATAACATAAATTCAAAAAAATTAATAACAAAATCTTCATATAAATTTAAATAGACAATTGTCAATTAAAAAATTATATTATATAAAATTATATTTATATTTACACCTATACATGCGGGTTCATTCATGGATGTAGTACACGATTATTACAAAATTTGTAATAAATCAATATTAAATAGATAAATGAATCGATAAAATTTTGACAGTTTACTTTTGACACACATAACGTATAAAACAGCTGATAGTAGTAGTAGAAGCTTTAGTATATGATCTGCGGCGGAAGCGGCAGACTGCACTCCTTATTTTATCGTGTTCATCGATGTCTCTCTCAGTCCGTCTTCCGACAGATTCGTTACATTAAGACGTTACAATTAAACGTTGCATGAAAATGTTACAAAAAAACGTTGGTCGATATTTGACCTTGACATTTTGCGCAAAAAAATTTCACTTAAAAAAGTGTAATAAATTAAAAAGAAAAAAAAATGGGAATTAAAAACCCTTCTTTTACAGTAATATTGCAACAAAGTATAGATTATGCTTACGTACCATCTTGTACATAATAATAACTATAATAATTCTATAACTTTTTGACGAAAATATTAGATGGAGGTAAGTTTGAATTTTGTAAATTGGCAAGAATTCAAAATTAACCTAAAATATTATAGTTCAAATAGATGAAGTTCTAATAACCACAACCTAAAATGTTAAGGATCAGGTTCTATTAACCATAACCTAAAAAGTTATAGATCAATTTCTATTAACTCCAACCTAAAATGTTATAGATCAAGTTCTATTAACCACAACCTAAAATGTTATAAATCAAGTTCTATTAACCACAACCTAAAATATTATAGATTAAGTTCTATTAACCACAACCTAAAATATTACAGATCAAGTTCTATTAACCGCAACCTAAAATGTTATAGATCAAGTTCTATTAACCACAACCTAAAATGTTATAGATCAAGTCCTATTAACCATAACCTAAAATGTTATAGATCAAGTTCTATTAACCACATTCGCAATGCATCTCATCTCAGATCACTTTATATTTTTGTGGCCCTACATACCTCTGATACTATTCTTATGTTCGTGTTATAATCTTTTTATAATTTACGTCTCTATGTAAGTTGCAATACTTTACCACCACTATTTAAATAAAAACTTAAGAACTCAATTCAATTAAATATTTTTGGTCACCCGAACGTATCATCAAACCACATGTTTAGTGTAATTCTTTCAAAGGTTAGGTATAAGTTTTGCTCCAGTTAAATGAAAAAAAAAGAAAAAACTACATTTGTTTTACAGTGAACTTAGTTAGCTAGAAACACGTAGACTAGTTCTGTCGTGCTTCTTGTCACACACGTGAATATTGAACACATGCGTTGCCACATCCTTTCTCTCACATTCCTCTTAGTTATTCGTATGACTGATTTGCAGGATGTGTATTAAGCATGCTTTGTCATCGTATATCAAGGTTTCGATATTCAATTACTTTGTCTCGGAAATTTAACAAGGTTATTCAAGAATATTCCGTGACACATCGAATTCCTGGAGCAACATTTCTTTGTAGGTTGCTACGTTGACAGACGAAATTCCACTAACATAATTATAGATTTGATCGTTTTCTACATTGCATTAGAGCAAGTGGATAACGGATGAGATTAGGAAATTGTCATGTTGCATGAGTTTGTTTAACATTTTTTTTCATTGTACAACTGATTCGGAAAATAAGCTTCCTCCTTTATTTATTTCGTTTTTAGAAAATGAGAGTTTTTCAAGTATCTTGACTTGTATCCTAACATTCCCACATCAAAATAATATTCTACGTACATATATTCTCAGATTTATATAAATATTTCTATAATACATTAAATATTCAGAAATTTTATAAAATATTAAATTAAGTTATAAATCAAGTAATATTGGTAAACAATCAATGAATATTGACATTATTGAAATCAGCTTTTCATTTAAAGTTCACTATAATAGTTATCGGTAATAGAATTAATAGTAATAACCGTAGTATTTATAATAATATCGATTTGAATAAAAAGAAAAAGTAAGAAACATCATATCGATTTGAATAAAAAGAAAATATAGTGTCAATCTTTCAAAGGACTATAATAGATATCAGCAATACAATTAATGGTAATAACCATCCTATTTATAATAATATCGATTTGAATAAAAAGAAAAGAAAGAAACATCATATCGATTTGAATAAAAAGAAAATACAGTGTCAATCTTTCAAAGGACTATAATAGATATCAGCAATACAATTAATGGTAATAACCGTCCTATTTATAATAATATCGATTTGAATAAAAAGAAAAGAAAGAAACATCATATCGATTTGAATAAAAAGAAAATGTAGTGTCAATCTTTCAAAGGACTATAATAGATATCAGCAATACAATTAATGGTAATAACCGTCCTATTTATAATAATATCTATTTGAATAAAAAGAAAAGAAAAAAACATCATATCGATTTGAATAAAAAGAAAATGTAGTGTCAATCTTTCAAAGGACTAATGGTTGTATAGTATCCGTTTAATTGACTGTTTGTATTGAAGTAATGAGCTAGCGAATATGTCCAGAGAATTGATATATCTATTTAGTTACAGTTTTGTAATATTCCCTAACTCAATCTCTAAATCAAGATTTTAGAAAAGTTGAAATAATGTTATTGGACATTAATAATAAATTGGAAAACGCAACAATTAAATATTAAAACGTTTAGCAGTGCCATCTATAAAGAAGAAGAAAACTGTTTTTTGTTCCTGGGGAACTTCTTAATTTTGTTTACTGTCTGAGGAACTGCTCAATTTTGTTTACTCTCTGAGGAACTGCTCGATTTTGTTTACTCTTTGAGGAACTGCTCAATTTTGTTTACTCTCTGAGGAACTGCTCAATTTTGTTTACTCTCTGAGGAACTGCTCAATTTTGTTTACTCTCTTAGGAACTGCTAAATTTTGTTTATTTTAAATACAGTTTATGCACGTGCGTCCCAACGGACTGCTAGCACGGGTATGACTATGTAACTGTCAACTAAATAGCTAGTCTCCCCTCTACTCTCTGATAAGAAAAGTATCTACGAATCTTGCGTAGTTCGTGAGTGAAAGAAAGTTTCAGCGATCGAACCACGAGAACTATTTCTTCTAGACCAAGTTATTAAAAAAATATGGATTTTTGCTTTTAATATACCGTCAGGAAAAAAAAAAAATAATGATAATATGTCTGATTGATTGGAGCCGGCGTATCTAAAATGCGTGTTTCGGATATGTTTCTTTTTATTCCATTGCTCTTTTCCTTAATACCATGTCACATTTAAGACATATTAAGAGGCCATTAGATCCAAATTAAATATTTTTTAAATGAAATGTTCGTAGTAATTATTAATTTATTTCCTGGAAAAAATAACATCATTAGTAGACTATATGTCAAAGAAAATCAAATAGTAGAAATGTGATAGGTAAAACTTTTCTCGGTTTATTGTTGAAACAACCCCTATTTTCAAAATATATTTTGGAATTTTGGCGCCATTTTTGTACCTATGTCATTCAAACTAAACACTAAAATAAAAGCTTTAATAATATGCAGCGGCTGGATTAATGGTTTTTCAAAATATGGTTTAGTTTTGGATATGTTATGAAAAAAGTATTTTCCATACTTTTACGTCTAATACGCGTGTATATATATATATATATGTATATGTATATGTATATATATATATATATATATGTATATATATATATATATATATATATATATATATATATAGGCACACACCATAACATTTGATTTGTGAGGTTGAAATCAAAATTAAATTGTAGATTTTAGATTCAATGTAAATATTGATGAGTTCTTGTACGTGCAAACTCGATAATCTAACGATGACCGGGCCAATAATACCTGAATCTCAGCCACTATTAGAGCTAGAAACGTCAAGTTTGATCTTAAATGTTTCCTTTTAACAGGCAGTTCTCACCAGACCAAGACCAGGATAATAACACCTATATCTAAGTTAATATTAAAGCTAAAAACTTCGAGTTTGGGCTCTAATATTCCTTTTATTAGGCACTTTTCATAAATGCAAACTAGATGGCCTTTAGATGACCAGAATTATAATACCAGTTTCCTAGCCACTGTTACAGCTAGAAACTTCGTGTTTCAGCTCAAATATTTAGATTTATTGACCAATTCTCACAATCACTAATTCGAGAGTCTGATAATGACGAAGATAATAACACCGAGCTCCAAGCATTATTACAGTTCGACGCTTCGAATTTGGGCTTTAATATTCAGTTTTGTTAGACAGTTCTTAAACATGCAATCTCGAAGATATGGTTACAACTAATTGAATAATACGAGTTTGAGTCCAAATTTTTGTTTTTAAGGGTGACTTCTCACACCTGCAAATTCGAGGATCTGATGAGACCAGAATGAAAACGCCGAGATTTAAGCTACTATTACAACTAGAAATTTCGAGTTTGGTCTCTAATACTCAATTTTGTTGGACAGTTCTTATATATACTTGCATCTCAGCCCTTATAACTATTAGACATAAATATCTATAGATACTCGCATATAGTTATAATACTAGGCTTGTTGAAAAAATATCGATGTATCGATATACTGATATTTTTATTCGCTATATCGATATTTTTGGCGATATTTAATATTTTGATACATCGATGTATCTATATAAAATATTAAGTATTGGAAACGTATCAAAATCGAAATTTTTTCCAATGGCGACACAAAATTACTGATGTCCTGTCGCAACCGACTAAAACTGCTGAAATTCAAAGCTTTACAAGAACGGAGCAAATGAAGAAAAACTCGTACTTGTCTATGACTTTCTTTACTTGTGTGTGAGTATAAAAAACATAACCTCAAAGCCTCAAGCTGAATGCTCACTCTTCGCTCAAGTTACTCAAAGTAATTTATGATTGTATTCAGTGAGTGAAGTGAATTTAAGTGTTTTATACACCATGTCTAATGCTGCTGGAACTTCTTCAAATAAATAAACAAATAAAACGTAATATTTAAATCTACAATATAAGTAGTAACACAACACATTTAGCAGCGCACTTAAAAAAAAGCATCATCATGTGTTTTTGCAACTCAAAAATACAAAATACGTTTTTTAGAAATAATATTCATTGATTAGTATTTATTTAGTTATCTGAGATTGTATCGAGCTAAACTAGATCAAATGCACAAGATTTTTCAGAATGCCAATATTATCTTAAAGTCCTACCGACATATCGATATATCGATTTCTTTTTTCGATGTATTAAAAACGATATCGATACTTTTAAAATATATCGATACGATATATATCGATACTTTTGGCACTTCTGATATCCCTATATAATACTTTCACCATATTGTATATTGTGGGGGTGGTAATTCTTCTGTTTCGAAGTATCGCTTTCATCCAAAATCTTCTGAGCTTCCTTGTTTTCAAAATTTATATTCCGTGAGTCGCATACACATAATGCGTATGTACTAAAAAGTTTAAATAACAGTAACGTTAAATATAGTATTGTCCATTGACAGAATAAAAACTGAATGACACCAACCGATACCAAACAACCACGTTGATAACCAACGAACGGAGCCGATTGTGTACAAGGTCCACTCGAGGCTCCTTGCCTTGCAAATATTTCGACAAGACACTCATTGGGAGCTCTTGATGAGAGTGTGTTGCAAGCATTATAAGAAATAACTAAAGTACTGTCTCCTAACAAGACCTGGCTCCTAAGAAGGCTACACTTAAAAATTCGTACTTGCCATTGTCTAAATAAGTTTAAATTTCGCGCACATACGTGAAAATATTTAAAAAAAAATGCGATCGCACTCCCATACGCTGCAATTTTGACTTCGTCAATGACCGAGTAATACGATGCCTCTGTTATAACGTCAATGATAAACTTTTTCGAAAATTTCGATGAAAATGTTCAAGATTTTATGTTTTTTCTATTCTTCTATTAGACGTTTTTATTTAAATTTCAAAACATTGAATGCCAAGTAAGTTTCCTTATTTTATTCTTTTTTTTTGGTTATGAAAATATTTTTACTGTAACGCGGAAGTTTCCTAATAAAACCCACTTGTCATATCATAAAAAAACCCGAGCTAGGATTATTGAATAAACACTTCCGTATCGGGAATATCTGTATCACGCAAATATATGCTCTCTCAAATCAATATCAACATTGCGCGATAGTTATTGATACTTATACCTCTTTTTCAGGGACATAAAACCTAGAAAATTAAATTGTTTTTCCAAAGAACACCTACATCATTTTCACCGCTCAAGAAAATAAATTTTCGATTCTGAAGATAAATTTAACATTTTTAAAATTGGAAGAAAATTCTGGAATATTAACTGTAAAAACCCCTTTTCAAGAACTAATTCGGACACCAAATTTTACAATTGTTAATCCTAAACAAAAATGCAAAGCTTTATATCACGTTCGCCAATGGATTTAAAAATAAAGCTAAAAAGATTAGAGAAATTAAAAAAAGACGAAGAAGCCGAAAATTACTAACAATAAGACAAAAAAGGCTAAAAAGCAGTTATAAATTTGGAACCTATTTAAATGACAGACAATCAGCGAAGAATATCAAAAAGAAAGCAAAGAGTGAGGTGCGGTAATGCCAAGGTTGTTAGACACATAGAATGCCAAGCTTATTACTATGTGTGCATATATATATATATATATATATATATATATATATATATATATATATATATATATATAAAACTGTCGGTTTTTCCTAATATTTTTCATTATATTTTATAAAACTTGATTCCTGTTTTGTAGCAAAACAATCAGTTTACTTTATTATCAAAGTTTGTTTTAAGTGTATATTTAATACTCCGAATAAGGCCCACGGCAAATTATAATTACAAATGAATGAGTCGTCCGAATTAGTTTCTTAGTTTATTTGTTACGCAAAAGAGACAATAAGTTTAACTTTCATTTTATGAGATTTTCTCCTGTTACAATAACATTTTCCGTTTTAATAGATCTAAGAAGGCCCATAACCTAATTTTGGCTAAAGGATTATTTACTTAACACACTAGTGTGACAGGCCTCATTAGACACAAAATCCATAATTCAGTTTTTTAAAACGTGCCTTTTTTGAAAACGAAACAGAATATGATGATCTATTCTAATATTTAAACCATAATTAAGCAGTATCTTCCATACTGATGGTAGTTTCCATTAATTACGTAATTCCCAGATTTTACAAATATTTTGTAAAAGTGCTCTCGTTAGATGACTGTTTCCTATTTCAAGAAATATTCCATAGGCAAACACCAATTCGTTACGATTTTCTTATACGTACAGATTGACATATATATTTTTATTAGCAACATTGATCAGTGCCGTTTTATTACATTTTTAATTCTAAATAAATAAACAAAAATGTCAAATATGTAAAGAAATAACTTTCTAAATATGGACCAACCTCTTCGTGGGTGACTTTAAAACTGTTTAAACAAGATAATTTTGTTTGAAAAATCCTTTTCGAAACCCACCTATATAAACTTCGTACCATACACACTCGCTAATTGTCGAATTATAGTCCGACACACCATTTTGAAACAGGCTGTACTTTTTGTTTCGCAACCATGCCTACTCACATATTTATCTGCCTCTTAATAAAATAATTTGACAAAACATGCAGTCCGGAATCTGTTCACACCCCAATATCTAAACCACTTTTTCTTTTATCCTTTTGTAACTTTCTGATGAAAGTGCTTAATTGCACATAAAATTTATTTAGTTGTACATAAAATAAGTATAAAGATATTCATATCAATATAATAATATATTTAATCTATAAAATATACATTAGAAAGTGGAAGCATGAAAATTTCTGAAGGTTTACAATTAAGTTGGATAAACACCTTCATTCAGGCAGTCAACACTAACTTCAGTAACAATAAGTATTAACTCAAAACTGCTTAAGTGGTCTGATTTTGTTACAGAAAGAGGGTTTTAAAATAAAATTTGTTATTATTATCATACACATCACTAATTTTTTTATAACGGTGACACTATCAAATATACAAAATGAAAAAATAACCTCCTTGAAAGTTTTAAAATGAAGAACCTTAAATTTTTTACAAGATTTTTTGTTATCAGACAGGCTATTTTTCGTAACAGCTTTTAAATGCTATTTCTACGAAACTCTTTGAAGTAGCACGGTAAAACAAAGTGCAGATTGTGTCCTGTTATATCCTCTACCTATAAATCTTGCTGTTCCGAGAGGATTGTCGAAAAGAGCCAGGTAAAATTCATAAAGTGCGAAAAAGAGATTCATTTTGACAACAGAACAAATGTTAAAGTTAAACTATTTTGAATTCCTTTGGGCTACACGTTTCAAAAGTATTCGACTTAGGTTGTTTTTCGAAATTGCTTTCAAAAAATTATTGTGTACTTCGATAAATTTATACAAAATTATTTTCATTTCTTATTAATAATTAACTTTTTTTTTTCGGATCACAAATTTTATTTAATTTCTCGCCTTTTCCTGATTGTTAATCACTGAACGATTTGGTACTTTATATTCTCAAAATATTAGCCTTTTTCAATTTTTTTTCTATTTTCGTAACGCCGTCCCACGTTTTGGCATACTTTTTTATATGTTGTCTACAATATATTCATATATTATAGTTTTACCAGTTCCAAAGTTTGACTATTTGACTGAATGAAGGGACCTTTGAAGTATTATTGCTTTTTTCTCGTGAATATTAAAAATAAACATATATATTATGTGGACTATGTTCATCTTCTCTTCTAGTAGTCACATTCTTATCAGAATGGTCGGGGTCTCGGCGATAATGTACAAGCATGGTCTTAATCCTCGCTCTTCAGTCAATTGGTAGCGTTTCTAGAACATTCTTTAAAGCTGGTCTCTATCGCTGTCTTTATCTGATCCGTCCATTGGGTTGGAATTCGCCTTCAAGGATTTATGACTTCAACCTCTCCCTACACTACTAGACGCTCCATCAAAAGTTATTTTGTGGAGATACGTCCGAAGAATTTAAGAATTCGCTATTGTACAGCCAGCAAAATCTGTCTTTGACTCTCGACTACTTAATAATAGGGATATTGGAATGGAACATGGTTCAAGGAATTTTTAGCATACGCCTCCAGCATAACATATCTAGATCATAAATTTTGTGACGGCCTATTGATCTGAGGGTCCAGGTTTCTGCTCCGTATAGAAAAATAGAAAAGCGAGACATTTCATTAGTCGAACTTTGGTATTTTTGGTTATTCGTCTGTACTTTAAAATCATAATCAGCTTCGTGACAACAGATCTTGTGATGACACAGCGTCATTAGATATTATCAAATAATAAAAAAGTGACTATCAATGGGATGAACAATTTGTTTCAAAAGAAAACAAGACGTGCATTTCCTAGAAATCAAAACATAAAACTTTAATCTTTTTAAAATTAGTGCTATAAATTACTTTAAACTTACAGGAACTAAAAAAGGTTTATCTTAGGATTTGGTAAATTATGTGGTTTCAAAGGCACTGGAATTTGCTCAAGAATCGACGCGCAAAACATTACAATCCTTTTCGCTCGTCAGAATAGCTTCAGTCTATACGAGTATCACGAAGGATGATATCATGTACTATATTATGTCATCACTATCATTGTACTATGTCATGATTTTATCGTACTATATTATGTCATCTGTTTGCGCTATACATCCGAATAAATACAATTACGTCTCTATGGCCGAAGTAGGATGCAAAACTGTCACGGATCATTATAGCGATTGCCGAATGTTTTTGTTGTTTTACACTCTACCCCCATCCCCCTCCCGCCTGCCCCCCCCCACTACTTCTCGCGAGTGTGTGCCTTATTAACTACTAACGCACCAATGTCGTGATGATAGAAGTAATTATAAGTCGGCTAATTTTAAGAGTAACCAACTTTTTATACAGCTTTTTTTTTAAAATAATTATTTTGATTACATTTTTTTTATTATAGTTGATTGTATTTTTAAATAAATATTTTGAAGTGTCTCCTTTGGTTGGTCTATATATTTATGTATGTGCACGAAGACGAGGTGTTTTCGTGAGGTGTCCACATGCTATGGGTTTCAATTCTTGGCCGATTTTAGTGATTATTTTTTCTATCGATTGGTTAACTTTCAGAAAGGAAGCCTATTGATTCTCATAATGAATTGTCAAAATAGTTTAATTTCTACAAATTTGTAGTGCCGAGTACTACAAATTTGTATTCTTATTTTTTTATAATTATATTTTGTATTCAAATTTGTATTTGGACTGTTTCTGGTCTCCATTTTGCGCGAATCTTCTTGCCTGTCCTCTCTGTTCACGTTTTTAATTTATTTTTTATTTTTAGTTTTTCTCTTTAATGATCGAATAAAAAGTGGAATGTTTACTTTAGGTTTTACAAACGAGTTTTCTTTTACTGCATTTTCTTCAGTGGTTAGCGGCTATTCACTTCCAGTCCTTAAATCATACCTACACACTTGTGATATCAGATGCAATATAAAAGCCGGAGATAAACAGTTTAATATTTTATGTTTTTAAATACGACATGTTATGAAAGCCACTCTATCTCTCAAGTATTAGGTTTAAATATAACATTTGAAACTGACTAACCATAGTTAGGTTTTATTTTTTAAAGTATCTGAATTAAGAATACTTCACCGCAGCTTCATATTTACTCTGTTCAAAAAAGTACGTTAATTAGTTTATGCACAAAAAATTATAAAATTTAATTAACTCATGAATATGTTGGTATTGGAATGAAAACAATTCAAAGCCAATAATCTTTACTTCAACATGCTTTTGAAATTAATTTTAAAAACTTTTTTAACAAGTGCTGAGATATAAAAATCTGAGTTAATACTACGACTGTAGTTTTAGATATTTTTTATGGTTTCGTACATCAAAAGGAAAAAAAGAACCTTCCTAGGATCACTTCGTTGTCCATTTATCTGTCTGTCAAGACCCTTTTTCTCAGTAACGCGTGGAAGTATAAAGTTGAATCAACGTTCTTGGAACTGTAAAAAACGAAGCTTCTAAGTCAACGCAATGAAGAAGAACCATAAAAATACGGTCATATATTATGCCGCATTTTTGACATAATAGGGTACTTCCCGTTAACCTAGAATCCTGAAATTTGGCAAGAAGCGAGGTCTCGTGGTAGAAGTGAAGAAAAAATAGTTAATATGTAAAAAAATAGTTAATATGTAAAAAATATGTATAAAATAGTTATAAGTATAAAATAGGTATATATACTACATGAAAAAATATTTTTTTGAAATTTGTGCCTAAAGAAATTTTTGGCGTTCTAAATAATTAAAATTTTGCGAATAGTTTAATAGGAATATTATGTACCATCAAATGTTTATAAATGTCTACATGTATACAGAACCCTCGTAGTGCGAGTTCTACTCATGCATGACAGGTGTTTTTTAGATTATTTTCTTGCACTTGTGTTTCTGTTATTTCTTAGAGCCAAAAATAATATGAAGCATTGAAGATTTTCTTTTCATTTATAACTGATTCTGTCGATTTTGGTCAGTTTTTTTTCATTTTTCTGTACTTGCGAAGCTCCAAACAAGGAATGACCCTGATAAATGGGGACCAAAAAATTTTAATTAAATTATACCAGTTTTTTTCAAAACTTTAATTAAAACTTTAAAAACTTTTTCATTAAAGTTTTTGATATAAATTTTCTCAGTAGATTTTAAGTGATGTAACCATAAACTAAAAAATGCGAAAACGCATTACCTTCGTATTTAATATTTTTCAACATCGCTCTACTTTAAGTTCTACGCTGAATTTGAATGTCATTATTACCAATTTACAATTTCTGATATTCTTTAGCTCTTTGATATCGGACCTAGAGAAAATATACCTTAAACTGACTTTCATTACACGAATACCCCATCAAAATCCATTCAGTAGTTTTTACGTGTTGCACGATCAGGCAGACAAAAATTTCAAAAATCTAGGCGCATTTTTATAGAATTCTAAAGTATATCTTACTGTAGAATGATCTACAGGAAATGTTTCTAGCAAACAAACAGATACAAAGAAAAACAGACGAAGAAAAGTCCTCTAGGAAACATTCGATAGGGATAAAGTAATCTCAAACAATATAATATTGAAAATAAAATTCAAATTAGTAGAACAGGTTTTGGGCGCCGCTCCAACAGACGAACATACAAACATTTTGGCAAAAACATATATTGACTTTTATTTGATCCCATGCATTACCCTTAACACAAAAGTTTTCCAAACATATCTAAAGTACTAACTCCGAGTATTTTAAACCAGTTTTACTTAATGTAATTTATGAATTCTTCAGAAAAAAAAATTGAAGGTTATTATGTAGTTTTAATAGCTATACTCCGCGGTTTCATCCGCATATAATTATTTTATTTATGCTGCTCCCTCATCCCCCTCCACGCGATCGCTAAACGCCTCTGCTCGGTTCGCAAAACGATATCGGATGTCGGAGTCGGGAGTATATCGCCATGGATACTCGGGATTGGTAGTCTCTCTCCATATTACATCATTCAACAGAGTTCCTCGATTTTTTTTATATTTTAATCACTACTCCTACATAATATATAATATTCCTCAAAATATGGGCTTTCTAACACAATGTTTTTGAATTAAATATAAGGCTCAAGATGTTAGCCCAAACAAACAATTCTTTCCGCTTTATAAATTTAGTATAGTCGAAGCATACTTTCGGTTTAAAAAGACAAATATCTTTTGATGCCGCGGTATATTGTCTGTGTCTTCCTTTTGTGGTTGTTTTAGATATAATATATCCTTAGTTATATGTAGGTTTAAACGCGGCTTATGATAAAACGTCTATAAACGCAAACATAATGAAAAGTTCAGAAACCATTTTTACTTAATAACAATATTATCCACTTAAATTTCAAATATACAGGTTAGTTAGGAATTCTCGGTAATATATATTTCACATTCGATACAGTTAATTCGCACCTGTTATTTCCGTCAAATGGAAATAGGTACTTGGGTTAGTTTTAATGAATTGTTTCTTGAGGAATATGTTATGGAAATGATTTATCTTCAGGAGTCGTTGCAGGAAGTCAATTAGAGCGGGTAAACATAAAGTTAGTCTCATAAAACCACTTAATAATTTTTGTCATTTAAAAATTCCCTGTATTCTTTCAAAAGTCCGCGCAGCTTTTTAACCACAAGATTAACCGCAAGATATTGCCGCGTGTGATAATATTTTTTATAATATTTTTTGTAATTCCGAAACGATTGGTCCATTTAAACCATGTAATATCTTATACTACAATCTATACCTTAATACGTGAAGAGAAAACTTGATACACCTTTTTAAGCATATCGCGTGCACGGAGAAGTGTGAGATTTAGCATAATTTAAGTTTATATGAAGAAGGAGTGCAGAAAGCTAAAATTTGTAATTACAAGGAGTTATAGGTGAATCGGGATTTACGGAGCACGGAGGGCAATGGGTCACAATATTAAACCATTATGGGTTTTGTGGTTACAAGTTTATTTTCCGTAGAGTAATCGGGCATGGAATTAATTAGATTTAAACTTGCCTGTTTAATAACGTACGAATATTACGCCAATGTAACGGACATAAGCACGTAAAATAATATTACAAGTACTCGTAGGCATAGTGTCAATCGGGTTTTACGGAGTATGTAGGCCGTGGGATCGCAATATTAAACCGTTATGAGATTTGTGGTCTTGTGGATCCTTCTGTTACAGGCAAATTTCTCAGAAACCGCTTGATGTAGAATCTACAAATTTGGCATAGTAATTATATATGTTAACCTACACTTATCTCATTAGTTCACACTCAAAAATTAAATTTAACAAAAATTACATTTAAAGGGAGCAAATTAATATATAAGTGCCTTAATATATGAGTACATAAATATATAAGTGCCTAAATATATAAGTGCCTAAATATATAAGTGCCTTAATATATAAGTGCCTTAATATAAAGTGCCTTGATATATATTTACCTTAGTAAATAAGTGGCTTAATATATAAGTGCCTTAATATATAAGTGGCTTAATATATAAGTGCCTTAATATATAAGTGCCTTAACATATAAGTGCCTTAAATATATAAGTGCCTTAATATATAAGTGCCTTAATATATCAATGCCTTAATATAGAAGTGCCTTAATATGTAAGTGCCTTAATATATAAGTGCCTTAACAAATAAGTGGCTTAACATATAAGTGCCTTAATATATAAGTGCCTTAATATATAAGTACCTTAATATATAAGTACCCAAACATGTGCGGAAACCTCGTTATGCGAGTTCTACTTGTACTTGACAAGTTATTAGCTTCTTTCAACTTTCAGGGATTACGAAGTCTTCTCGTTACTTGCCAGTGTTGGCATCAAGTCAGTTATGGAATTAGTATCGGTGTCTTCAATACATGTTGTCTGATTCTCTCTATCAAGTGACAGATTGCCGGTAGTACCATGATTAACTGAATTCTCTATGTGTGATTTGAATCTCAAAACATAAAGCAATAATAATATTAGGAACTTCATAGTTCTCTGTTACCTTTAATATAATAATTAAAATAAAGTACATATTTCATAGTTTGCTACAACAATGGAAAGATACACTATGCCTTTTGCTATATATAGCGAAGAATGTGACTTTCGTTAAATATTCCCGCATACTGCTGGTCCTGTAGATGGGAAGCAGGTCATGCTGTAGATTTCTCTTAATAAAATATTAGAGAATTTATTTAATAAAAACCCCAAGTCCAACTTACGGGTTAACATAAAGCGTTGAAAGTATGCAAGCACCGAAAATACAATTGGTTTTAAAGGATAAAGTGAACAATAATCGTCACCGTGGTGTGTTGGGTTGATCACAAGGCATACCGGCCTTTGACTGCGTGGCGTACCGCGGTGACCCGGATTCGATTCCCGGCCGTTCGCCGAGTGGAGCTGGACTGGGGTTCTGATTGTCTATAAGAAATTGCTCTTGTAGCATATGTATAAAATAGACACATTAAAGTACATAAATAAATAAAAGTAAATAAATAATTACTAAAACAGAAATACACGCAATGATCCACATTAAACATGATACTAATAAGCAAGTCCGGACCGGACCATAGAGCAGAAAAAAACGACCAACTGCGCATTTGGCTCGCACGTTATGGTTTTCGTACCTCGTTTCAAGTGAAATTATCTTATTTATCATAAGTCATCGCCAACATAGATGTCTTATTGTAATAAATATTTATTGGTACTTAATATATTATAATGAATATCTCAAAACTATTATATCTAGAATAATTATTGTAACAGTTTTCTTAAAACTTTGGTTAAGCTTCTTAAGTTTCTTTTCATAATTTTAGATTCATTATTTTCGGAAATAAGGCCCCCCCTTATTTTGGAGTATATTTGGGCGGGGGGGGGGGGAGGGTGAAACATATTGTAACGCACAATTAAATGAAACTACGTGATGTATCATTATTTCTACTTTCTTTAAGTTCTTTATCACGACCTAGGTTTCGTTGTATTACAACATTTTCAGGTCGGATATTAGCAAAGATTAACTCTTAGGAACATCCCAAAGATGTAGTATAACGAAACGTAGGTCGTGGTAAAGAACTTAAAGAAAGTAGAAATAATACTACATCACGTAGTTTCATTTAATTGTGAATAATGAATTTCTACAAAATTAACACCAAATATATTCCATATTTTTACGTATTTCTTTAAAGATAGTCCTAAAATTATGAAAAAAAATGATTGCTGCTTTTATGACCAGCCCTTTCAAATGATATATGGAATTAAAAAAATATCGAGTGCTTAATTTACATCGAAAATAGGATTGCCATCCGTCTATTTTACCCCGGACACTGTCCCCTTTTTAAAAGAACCGCACTGGTGATTTTTAAATCTGTCCGGGCTTTTAAAGAAAACGCGTCTATTATTAACACATTAATTTAATTAACTACTATTTAATTACTACTACTATTACTAATGAAAGAAATAAACAACGATTAGAAACTATATATCAAATTGTTAAGACTGAATATAAATTTACACTGACCTGCCTGGAATTTTAAAATTCTTAGCAGTTTCGAAATTTATTTGACTGTTAATTTCATTTGTAAAGTTCTTAACTACTTGTCTTAGCTGTTGATTAAGTTTCTGAATTTAAACCAAGGATGTAGATTGGAATTAATATTTTTATTGGATATGCAATAAATGAAATATTTTAATTGTTTTATATGTAATCGTAGATATAATTTTTTGTTTACAGTCAGTAAGACAAATAAGAGTTCATTGAGAAAAAATAATCTTTATTAGCATTATATGGTTAATAATATTTCATTTTAATATAATATGAGTTTTCAATTTAGTGATTTAAGTGTCCGGAGTGACGAGCAAAATGTCCGAGATTTTTAGCTCACAACTTCTATTTTATGAAGGTTATTATGGTAACCCCTTTCTTCCTAATGTTTCCACTTTTTCTTGAGGTGCGGAACACTAAAAACTATCAAGATTTGGGGCTTTCACAATACCGCGTACATCAATGCAAGCGTTTTGTATTCTATACGTAATTTTAAATTTTATAATACTGCAAAACATTTAAAAGGCCGTTCTTGGTCCAATCCATCAGCTTTCACAATACAACATACATTCATATACGTTGGTACAAATTGGAGGGGGTGCATATAGTTTTGGATAACGCGACACCAAAGAAAATGGTTCCCTTACGTGTTTTGCGAGATATTTACATTTTAGCTGTCGTAATGACAATTTATTTGTTAGATATTTCTTTAAATTATAATTTATATATTGAGACTTTTATTGTATCCAATAATTATTCGACACATAATACAAAAGACTTAAATATTGTAAGATCATTCACAGTTTTCAACAATATTCATCGAAATATATAAATATTTGCCTTCTATCATGAATGTAGGATTACCATACAAGCTTCTAGAAAACTAGAACTGATAAGTTAAAAACTCCGTATATATCGACCGTAACCCCGGACACTCAAATCGTTAGAATAAATGCCCATATTAGATTAAAATGAAACAGCACAGGTTAATTTAAATTATTCGTATAAATGTAATAAAAGTTATTTTGTCTTAATCAAGTCTTATTAATCTTACTGATTACAAACAAAACATATTAGGTACGATTATATATAAAATAATTATAACGTATGAAACTTTGTAATTATTATATAATATTCTAATGTACAAACAATAAAAAAACCAATTCCGCTTTACATTCCTAATTAAACTTTAAAACTTGTTAGTAACTAACCATTAAAAATGAAATTAATAGTAAACATAAATTTTCTTTGAGCACATATCTTAACACATTATTATAAATATTAGCACTAAGTAAGATTTTAAAATTACTAGCTTTAAATCTCTTAAGAGTTTTAAAATTCCTGACAAGTGCTTTGTAAACTTATATTTCCTCTTAACAATTTATGTATATACTTTGTGTTTGTCTCTTTCACAAGTCCTTGGATTAAATTGATAGAAAATATCTTTCTTTAAAACAGTGACAACAAAAAAGGACAGTGTCCGGGGAAAAAGACGGACGGCCACCCTATCGAATGTTAATTTGAAAATAAATTTCTTTCTGCGTATTAGTGTTAAGTACCTCTTGTCCATAAGGAAATACAAAATTATCAAAACACAGTAGAAAATAAATCGCTAGCGGATGTTAACCGTTCGTAAAACCAAGTTATATGAGTACCTATAGCTTATTTTTTGCAGATTTACTGTAAATATATATGTACCTACTTAAGATATTGGTTTTGAGGTTACCTTTTTGAGTGCTTACTGCGTCAAGTGATGATAATTTGTTTGCTAACTTTGCCAAATATTTGCATCTTGGCTTCTTTTGATGTGGTTCTTTTTTGTGTTTTAATTATTTAGTGAGCACTTTTTTCGTTCATTTTTTGCATGGTTTTTTAAATATCTACCGTATCAAGTAGCTTTACTTAAATTTTCCTATATTGATTATTTCGTATTATTTGTTTGTTATTCAATTCAATGTTTCTTTTTTGTTACTCTATTATATAGAGTTTATTATGAAAACGTTTGAGAACCCATGCCTAGTATTTTTACTACTTTGTACTTTTTTGTAACAGAGAGTTTATTATGCGAGTACTCGGTATCTGATCAGCTAATTTTAATTGTAATGTTAAGAAGAGGTAAGTTGTCAACCAGACGTTTAATGATTATTAGAGTAATTATATTAATTTACTTTTCACTTTCTGTCATTTTACCACAGTAATTTTATATAAAGTGGTACATAACAGACTGCATACTGTATTAATATTAAATATACACCTAATTTTATTAACCAAAGTAATTGTTATTTAGAGTTTATTACTTTTTAACCTCATATCTAACACAGCCTACACATTTATTTTAGTCGCTAAATCAGTTATAAATCTTAACACTAATTATAATCTATTTGAAGATAGACCAAAACTATACTTACAAACATTCATAGATATACTACCAATATCATAAATTTAAAAAAAATTAAATTATTCACCAGCAAGTTTGGTGAACGACAACATTTACCAGAAAATGTTAATAGCCACTATGTTTTGAACATTCGCGATAACATAAGTACATGTATTAATAAATTGTTAGAACCGAACTTTACTTATATACATTAGCATATAGACAATTAGCATAAAGAAGCATAATAAATTTTTTTAAATCAAGCAATTTATCTGGTATTTCCTTCCGTCCTGAAATATACTATTTCTCTTATCTATATCGATTATGTTTATAGTTAACGTAACATAATACATATCGATTTCTAGCTTTATTTATCACCTCCAAAATTCGGAAGTTGCTAAGCTATATATATATATATATATATATATACACTTTCTCTTATATGTATAACATTTTCTCTTGTAATGTAACTTGTAACTTTCATAACAATAATATGCATGTTGTGCTTAATGATTTGATTATTACATTATTTATGCCGTGTTGTAGGTTAAAAGTTTTGTTATGCTTTTTCCATACAAATTTTTACACTCTTTTCATTCACGTAAGGGTTGAGTTTTCGGCGTCGAAACTGAGATCGTCTTGGTTTATTTGCTTAGTAGATCATTAGTACCGCTTTTCAGATTGGAAATAATATCACATTATTTTTCTCCATACAACTTTAGACGGTGCTTTATAAAATTTAAACTCCTTTGAGATTGAAAATTTGGGAAAATTCACTACGTCACGGGATAAACTTACTACCCAAAGTTACTTTTAGGAGTTTAGACTCCACGTTTATTAATCAGTGAGATTATTATACCCGTCTTCACCCCTTTAGGCGTCGAATCTCTAAAATTGATACATATATTTTGTTTGGTAAACTAATTGTGCTTAGTCAATAGGGGCGACAGACATTTTTTTTCGTATAAACTTTGATTCTGCGTTTCACCCACTTGTGAATGAATTTTGGAAAATCTTTAACGAAAATTTAAGTCACGAAAGAAATCTATCGCACAAATTTTTTCTTTTAGTTTTTGGTTTCAGTAGTCTTTTTATTCTTTCATAGCGGTTGCTATCATCAAATATATATATATATATATATATATATATATATATATATATATATATACATATACACATATACATATATTTGTGTGTGTGTACCAAAATATGTAGATTATAACATTTAAGTCGTAAATTTATAGGTGACTAAAAATAGAAATTTATTGACTCAGTAATAAGTTCTGAAAGTGATTTTTTCACTTCATTGACTCATTAGTACCTTTGTTAAATTCTAAACAAAGGTACTAATAATGGTAATATGACAAAATACAGTATACGTTTCCTTACAACTTTAATAGATATAAAAATATTTTAAAGCCACAAAATAATTTAAAAACATAACTAAACGAATCACGGTATCCCGTAAAGTAAGCGTGTGGTAGAAATTGCATAGCTACGAAAAATTAACTAAAATTAAAACAAAAATTGATTAGATTGATGTTTAGTAAATAGCACAAAATAAACTTAAAAAATGAATGTTAATTTTTTTTTCAACAATGTAGTTCTCCTGTTGTATTCCAAGTTTTATTTGTAACACAACATGGAATTTTTGGATGCGTTGTTAGATGAAGTTTTAACCGGATATATTTGGCTTTTTACAATTTCTTCCGGAAAAAATAAGCATGTCTAGCCTTTCCGGAATCGGTACATTTTTTATTTGACAAATTTATGTAATATGTTATAATTTACATATAACGCACTTTTTAAAGTAACTATAAAGTATTTTCACTTTTGTACACCACCTACCAAGATAACACACTTCCTTCCAAAGAACCGGAAATGAGATTGGTATGATTCTTCAAATGAGATCCCTCTTACCGATTAGAAAAAAATATTCTGTGAAAAGATAATGATATAAAAAGAAAATCAAGATCTATTGGTAATTTGGAATTTTCTATTTTAATTTGGCCAATATCAATTTTCACTTTTGGTTCTGAGGTTAAGAAAAGAACTAAATTTATCAAATAAAACAAACTTTATTTTATTCCCTCACAATGAATGATTATAGAGTATGTCTTTCTTTTAAATTAATTTATAATTGTATTTAATCAAAGCTGATTTTCAGTTGTTCATATAGAAAGTTGTAATAGCAGGAAATCAATATCGAACACCAAAAAGGTCGCTTTATTTTTTAATATTTAATGTTACTAACACAAAAAATGTTGTCCTTTCTGTAAAAAAATCTTGTCCGGCATTCCCAATTTTTGATCTGGCAACCCTACCAGCAATACACTGACAACATAAAAAATACTTAACACGCAAATCGGAATGTCTCTGTTATTTTGCATTCGAAATAAAATATTTAAAATGTAATCAATATGTAAAAAATCAATTAATTTAATAGGTTAAAAATTCCTAAATTAATTTATATAACGTAACAGGCAAACGAGTTTAATCTTAATAATTAAATGTACTAAAATTTAAAACTTCTATTAAATGTTCATAAAAAAAGATTTGTGGAATTTCAAGAACGTAGTCCGAGGCTGGCTGCGTTGTATTTCTCCTTTTTTTTCTTTACCAAAATAACCTCGATCCGGTCGGGTTTTTCTGTTTTATTTTTTATGGCCATTTTATTAATAGTCGCCAAATAAAGAGAAGTTATTCAATAGAACCTGTCTGCGCTTTTTATGCTTGTCCACGCATAACTTTTAAATAAGTTTTTATCGAATATATTGCCATGGTGCTAGAGCTATAGTATAATTAATATATACATAGAGGAAGGAGACTCAATGCGGGTAGGCTGCGTCTCTTCAGCGTTTCAAGTGATACAATATGTGTAGTCACATACACATATTCGTCGAGATTTTACGAAACTCACTGAGCGCGAGCATGTGAGCGGCGCTAGGCTTGTAGCTTATTTCATATAGGACGTTCGCCTCTACGTATTTTTAGTACCTAAGTGAAAGGCATTCGAGCAAAATAGTTCAGTCAACAGGAGTTGTTTTTTTTTCGAAGAATACTGCGGCGATTTTTTTATTACAATTTATTAGTGAGTCCACTCCGAGTATAGAATTAAGTTATCACAGTGTACATTGGGCGTCATCTTAATAATACGCCAACCTTGGTTTTATTCACATGCAGTGTTCCTGTAGTGCAGATGTTCAGAAAATAGATTGAACATATCAATATTATGGAATCTTTAACAAAAGAACCAAAAAAACAAACAAAAAAATTAGGTAAATTGACCATCTGATAAAAATAAAGTTAAAGAAAAAATAGGTTAATTGCAATCTATACTTGCACAATTAGAGCTCGGCGAAATCAGAATACTCCTTCCCTTACTCGCTCCACTTCCCCCCCCCCCACTCCACTTAAATTATTAATAATAATGCACTGCTACTATGTACAGCGCTACTCCAGACTGTGAATGCTAGCAATACCATCTAAGCATACAATCTAAACGACTATTCAGCCGCTTATGCCCTAACGGTGTTTGCCCGATCGTGTTGGTACGTTTCCGATATTGTATACCTCGTTTTCTAAGCTTTGGGGTCGCGTTATTCTCCGCTATTGGCACCAATGCTGTAGTACATCGCTTATGTGCGGAATTTAGTAGGGAGTATTTCGATTGAGGTAAAATAAACATTTTGAAAAAACTTTTAAATATGACAGTTTTTCCTTACATCGTGAAAAATATTTATTATCGAAAAACTTTTGTCGAAAACCAATGGTATAGCAGTTAATAAACAATTAAATAGTTCATATCATAATATTGGTTTAATCTATATCTAATCATGATTTATTCACAATATTCTTGATTTTTTTCAGATTTCTCTGAGCGATCAATCCTTTTGATGATAAATGTGGTGGACAATAATTTTTAAGCGTTTTCCCCGAAATATGTTTAAAGAAATTCATAAAAAAATGCAATATACATATTATTGAATTCACACTTCAATAAGTTTTCACTTTATACACGATCCACTTGAATTTTTTTTTGATTTCCCAATGGGGTGAATTGGGATTTAAGTCCTAATTCAAAATTGAACCCTTCTTACTTCATATCTAAAATTGAGTCATCATACTTTGGTCTTTGTGCTAAATATCAACTTTTTACTTCGATTACTTTCCGAGAAAACCACTTATGGCAGATGGACTTAGTGACGGCCGTTCTCTAAGTGTCGGTGTTATGATGACTTAGAAACGGGCCGGTTCATGGAGACATTCAGGTTGCATTTTTTGCAAAAAACGTCATTTTGCAAACAAATGCTTAGGCAGAAGGCATAGATCGTACGATTAATTTGTACATCTGCATTAAAACAAATTATTACACAGTTCGGACAGTATATGTTTTTTGCCTTTAATAAAAAAAACTTTCTAAATTAAGGCCAACATTGGTTACCTTGAAATTATCTGTGTAAACTTGTTATTTTGCGGTGATCAGCTATCGTCTGTCATATCCCTTTATTTACTTTTTCTTTGTAAAAGGTTTAAATGGCACACCGATTTCAACGTTTTTCGTTTTCAGCGATCAAGCATCTTCTGCGCATTCGATGAACGTGTAAACTGAGATTCATGATTCATATTTTTTTCAGTAAAAAGTTTACATACTTGTAGATTTAATTTCAATATACGCGATTTGACACGGTTAACTGAGTGCCACATCGATTTCAACGTTTTTCATTTTCAGCGATCAAGCATCTTCTGCGCATTCGATGAACGTGTAAACTGAGATTCATGGTTCATATTTGTTTTCAGTAAAAAGTTTACATACTTGTAGATTTAATTTCAATAAACGCGATTTGACACGGTTAACTGAGTGCCACATCGATTTCAATGTCGTGTTCAATGATCAAGCAAGCATCTACTATGCAATCACTGAACGTGTGAATAGAGGTTCACAGTTCATATTTATTTTTCTCTTGTAATCGATTTACATAATTTCAATAAACACGATTTAAAACGGTTAAGTGAGTGCCACATCAATCTCAATGTTTTTTTGCTTTCAATGATCAAGCATCTACCATGCAATCACTGAAGGTGTGAATAGAGGTTCACGGTTCATATTTACTTTTCTTTGATAAAAGGTTTACATAATTGTAGACTTAAATCAAATAAATACGAGTTAACACGGTTAAGTGAGTGCCACATCGATTTCAATGTGTTTCGTGTCCAATGATGAAGCATCTACTATGCAATTACTGAACGTGCGAACAGACGTTCCCGATTCATATTCACTTTTCTTTTGTAAAAGGTTTACATAATTGTACATTTAATTTCAATAAACACGATTTGACTCGGTTAAGTGAGTGCCACATCGATTTTAATGTTTTTCGTGTTCAATGATTAAGCATCTTCTGTGCAATCACGGAACGTGTGAACAGATTCATATTTACACGGTTCATATTTATTTTTCCTTGTTAAAACGTTTACATAATTGCAGACTTAAGTTAAATAAACACGAGTTAACAGGATTAAGTGAGCACCACATCGATTTCTACGTTTTTTTGTGTTCGGCGATCAAACGTTTACTGTGCATTCATAAAACGTGTGAATAGAGGTTCATGGCCGTATTGGAACAATTAAAATTTGTTAGCATCAATTCACAATTTGTCGGATACACTTGGCCAAATTTACGCAAATGAGGTGCGTTCAACTTCGAAAATATACGATAGCACACATTAAATATTCGATAGTACACATTAAATATTCGATAGCACACATTAAATATTCGATAGCACACATTAAATATTCGATAGCACACATTAAAGAACTTATTCTTGCTAATACAATATTTAAGAAATTGTGTTATTATAACCTACTTGTTAATATAACATTTATTAAATCTAAATGGAAGCTCTAACTCGGTCATCTATATTTCTCTAGCAAAGCTCTACAAGGATTTGGTCGTTTTATCTTACTAGCTTTTGCGACAAACTTTTTAAAGATGAACTAAAAGCTTTTTACTATTACGTTTTTTTATGAGATTTAACCCCTCTTTATCGAGTTTTTACAGGATTTTAGACTACCAGAGATTGATAATTCCAACATTTTATTTAGATTTTACTTTTTCCTTTTGTTTTAAAGTTTTTTTTTGTTTTTCTCCATTCCTTGAGGATATGGAATTTTATTAATAGCTGGTCGCATTACACATCTATGGTTTTTAGGGTTTTGAGATCATTTTTACCGCGTTCATCAAACTGTAAAGTTGAAGCTCTTCCCAGTAGCCTACTACATTCAGTACAATTTACGATCTGACGCTGTAAATGTACACAGTACCTCCCTATGCAGAATAAAAAATAGTATGAAATAAACATAATCCTGACAAGTGAATTACCCTATAAGCAGCTAAAAACTCGGTTTCTACATCTATAAATGCTTAATAGTAATAGATATTTTTATACTTTGTATAGCTGCTCTTATAGCATAAATGGAACAATTGCTTTCTTGGAGACAAAATGCCGTTCAATAGAAAAAAAGTAATTTTATTAGTATTTCAAATCAAACATTTTTCAATTACTTGTAAAATAGAATAAATTTTTCGAAGCCAAAGTGTTAGTTATTAAATTAAAATTCAAATAACAGTTTTAAAACATCATAAGTACAAATAAAGTCGATATACATAAGGAAATCGGCTACAAGAAGTAATCTAAAACAGCATTATAGTAAGTTTACAAAAGGACTCGATACTACCCATGTCGAATAGGAGCACTGACCGAGTCTAAGATCATCAATAAATCTAGCTACCCATGTCGAATAGGAGCACTGACCGAGTCTAAGATCATCAATAAATCTAGCTACCCATGTCGAATAGGAGCACTGACCGAGTCTAAGATCATCAATAAATCTAGCTACCTATGTCGAATAGGAGCACTGACCGAGTCTAAGATTATCAATAAATCTAGCTACCCATGTCGAATAGGAGCACTGACCGAGTCTAAAATCATCAATAAATCTAGCTACCCATGTCGAATAGGAGCACTGACCGAGTCTAAGATCATCAATAAATCTAGCTACCCATGTCGAATAGGAGCACTGACCGAGTCTAAGATCATCAATAAATCTAGCTACCCATGTCGAATAGGAGCACTGACCGAGTCTAAGATCATCAATAAATCTAGCTACCTATGTCGAATAGGAGCACTGACCGAGTCTAAGATTATCAATAAATCTAGCTACCCATGTCGAATAGGAGCACTGACCGAGTCTAAAATCATCAATAAATCTAGCTACCCATGTCGAATAGGAGCACTGACCGAGTCTAAGATCATCAATAAATCTAGCTACCCATGTCGAATAGGAACACTGACCGAGCCTAAGATCATAAATAAATCTAGCTACCCATGTCGAATAGGAGCACTGATCGAGTCTAAGATCATGAACAAATCTGGTTTATTTATTTATTTAATATTTCCTAAAACCACAAATATTTTTATGATAAATGTGTTAATGCTTGAGTCGTAGAAACCTATAAGGCATCTGTGAAACTTGGTAGGTATGTAGGTATGCTTCTTATTTTACAGTTTTCCCTTCACTAGTATCCTAAATACAACAACTTTACGATATTTCAAGGTTCTAACTCTTCGGGAAGTAACCTAAAGGGTGTGGTGATCTGTAAATAAGTGAGTATATGAGATACGAAGTTGATGAATTTTTTATCAAGATGGCTTATTTATTCAAGTTAACACGTTGTAACCAAGTTTTTATCGCTCCACATACTAAATAAGATTTCCAGTATTGTGAAATTGAGCTATGGGATGAGAAAATAATGGAAAACTTCGTTGTAAACTACCGTGCAGCCAGATTAACTACTCAGCATTGGTTAGTGACTGCATAAGTATTATTTGATAAAATTTCTGCAGTTTTAGGTTAGGTTTAAAAAAAACACACGTGCTCATGAAAAAACACACGTGCTCATGAAAAAACACACGTGCTCATGAAAAACACACGTGCTCATGAACAATTAACGCAAGTTGGACAAAGAGCGTAGTCGTATTCTTAGCCTTCTTCACTTCTTTCTCTTTCGCACGGCGAACTTACTGGAGATGACATACCTCAAGGAATGGAGAAAAACAAAAAAAAACTTAAACAAAAGGAAAAAGTATAATAATATCGATACGGGTACGGCGTCGGCAGCTCAGAGGGGAGGTAAAGTTAATAGGGACCGGCAAAGATAATCGGCTGTTTCGCTCTCGATCATTTTATTTGCATATGCATGAATAAGAGAAAAACTGATGGAAGAATATTCAAATTTCGAATTATTTTTATTTCGTATAGCGAAGTAATAAAAGTATCACTTTCATTGCTCACCGTGGAAGTTACTTTAGCTTCTCCATTAAAGGAGGATTTGTGTGACTTGGATTCTGTATGATGTAGACAACTATGGCAGAATATCCTGTAGCCAATTATGACTAGGTTAAAGACGGAATTTTGTTTCACGTATTTGAATTTTGTAATTGTATCTAATTTAAACATAAGGTTATTTAAAGTAATATAAAATTGTAATACTTACAATGATTACTATTAAATGTGACAAATAAATATTAATTCATCTATATTTGAATACAATTTGACTGTACCCTCTCAGTCTCAAGGCTAACAACTTTATATTTGTTTTGTTTGCGTACCGTTTTGTTAATAATCTTGTTATTGAAAATTATAATATATGTTTGCAGTCTATATGACATAATAATAATCTATACAATTCGTAGCGCCATTTTAACATAATATATTTTATTTTTATTTCTTTATAAAAAGACATAAAAGAAATGTCAAACAAATGACTTTTATGAATCAAGTAAACATGGGATATTCCAATATATAGTTATCCAGATTAGAAAACTGACCAAACGCGTCTCGGAAAATGGTACCAAATAGGGTCCATAGATTAAGAATATTTTATGAACCAAGTCGACATATGATATTCCAATATTTAGTTATCCAGATTAGAAAACTGACCAAACGCGTCTCGGAAAATGGTACCAAATAGGGTCCATAGATTAAGTATCTTTTATGAACCAAGTCGACATATGATATTCCAATATTTAGTTATCCAGATTAGAAAACTGATCAAACGCGTTTCGGAAAATGGTACCAAATAGGGTCCATAGATTAAGAATATTTTATGAACCAAGTCGACATATGATATTCCAATATTTATTTATCCAGATTGCAAAACTGACTAAACGAGTTTCGGAACATGTACCAAATAGGGTCCATAGATTAAATATCTTTCGGAATTGGTAATGAAGTTAATCGAAATAATTTTTATTAAGATTTTTTAAAATCCGTGAAAAAATTAGAAATTATTTTAAATAGTAAAATTTTGTAAAAAGGGCCTAAAGAATCGGTCATATATAGCTTGATTAACTAGTGTTTCATGCTGTCAGCTTCACATTTAAGTATTAAAAGTAATGCACTCCGACTGTGCTTAATAGGGGCCATCTGACACGCTACCCGCCGCCGACGGCACCAATGCCGTGTGACATCGAGCTGAGTGGAGTACTTTTCGACTGTGCCATATTAAAAATTAAAAAAAACGTGTGGGTATAAAATAATTCCTTACATAGTGGGAAGTATTTTTGCCGAAACATTTTCCTCTAAAGCCAATTGTTCAGCAGTTATAAAGAAGTAAACAATGATATTGTTTATAAAAATTAAACGCAATACAATTTTTCAATCTTGATCATTTTGGTTAAATCTACAAATAATTCTCAAAGTTTACAATTTTTTCTAGATTTTTCTGAGCGATCTTTTTGGTGATAAGGATGAGGAACAGCAATTTTTAAGCTTTTTAAGAAATACAGAAATTTATAAAAAACACATCACATGTATTATTGAATTCGTGCTGCCAAAATTTTTCATTTAACACACTATGATAACTTCAAAACATTTTTTTATTTGCGAATTTACCCTTGAAAATAACCCCCAGAATAAAAATTGGAATTTTTATGTATAATGTCTATAATTGGGCAACCATGCTCTCTCTCTCTCTCCCTCTCTCTCTCTCTGTGGTAATTTTGTGATGAAGTGATTCCAACAGAGTTTTATTTTAGAAATTTTGCTATTAAACACTGGAAATGGTAAAGGGAACTTAAATTTTACTTTGAATCACCTGTATAATGACACTTAACTTGGTCGGAAGCGCTAAAGAAGTTGATTGCCCATCTATGATATATATGGGGTGATATGTTAAACTGGCTTTTAAGTAATATATAATATGTATATATATATATATATATATATATATATATATATATATATATACATACGTATAACATATTATATATTACTTAAGAGCCGTGAATTTACGTTTGTTTCCCTAAAACAATTTGTTTAAAAATGCAACATACAAATGGGCAAACAGACAGTGGGATGGACATGGTGAAAGTATAAAGGTTCCCAATTTGGCTAAGGAACCCCATAAACTTTAAAAATTATATAAAATATATTTTTGCTCCATGACCAAGTTGCAAAGGTTCCTTATTTAATTACGAAATTTTAAAAAACTATAAAAATGATTTATCTTTTGTTAAATATGCAGGTTGTTACAGCAGGCTTATATGCGTTCCTGAATAGAAAACAAAATGGTTATCGGGTATGCCGTTCTCGAAATATACTATTTCAACGTTGGTAACAGGAAGGGTTAACGTTCCTGTAGTATACGTACACCAGGCGATACGTGGCTTCATCAAAGCGAAATAAGACGCGACGCACCCAACACCATATTCACTTTTTTTATAGTGATCGATGCAATTATTATTTCGTAGAAAAAAAATCTATTATATTAGTAATTCGGTGTTTTTCTTAATTTTTTTATAATAATAAAATGTTTAAATGTAATTATGATTGAGAAAATGTTGAAAAAACATTTAGTTACTGAAAAATAAACTATTTCTCCGTAATAAACGCCCAAACCAAAAAATGTTATAGATTATTTTCGTCTCATTTTTCAAGACGAATTAAAACATAATTCTTATTGCACCACTCAAGCAAATCCCTGTATTCAAGAAGAAATTGAAATCAAATCAGCCTGCCAATGTATACAAAACCAACCTACGCCGTTTAAAAAATTTTCACGTGAGCTGCAAATTTCAGTGTGATATTTTCTACTGTAGGGTCTTTAAAAATGTTTTCATTTTTATTTTTCACAATGATTAAAAAACCTGGTGAGCAGAATTGCCACCGCAAGGATTCCGTCCACGGAACGCATAAACATTTAAGGGTATACATGATCGTATCTATGAAAATATTCACAAATATTAATTTTTTGCAATGTAAATATATTTTGTCTACCATATCTTTCATAGAATTAATAAGATGGTGTATATTTAAATAATATTATCTCACCATTTAAATATATAAACATTGCCCAATAAACCTTTCACAAATATAATAAACATATATGTTAAAGAAAAAGTTATTTTCGCAATTGACTAAAGTTACTTTTATGGAGTATCTATAACCTTTTTAGAGACCCAATTATATGTTATAAGGTGGACGACTATTGCTCGTAAATTAGTATGTCATACTTAGCTTTGATAATTTTAATTTTAATTACGTTATATACACTATTATTCTGAATGTTTTCAGATATTCAAAAACAGCGGCTAAGCTGGTAGAGGTGTAAACAATAACTCTGACAAAAATTTACACACAGCGGTTAAGCTAGTATAGGTATGAACAATACTATGACAAAAATTACACACAGGTTAAACTAGTATGGGTGTGAACAATACTCTGATAAAAATTGCACACAGCGGTTAAGCTAGTATAGGTGTGAACAATACTATGACAAAAATTGCGCACAGGTTAAGTTAGTATGGGTGTGAATAATACTATGACAAAAATTACATACAGGTTCAGCTAATATGGGTGTGAACAATACTCATAAAAATTGCGCACAGCGGTTAAGCTAGTATAGGTGTGAACAATACTATGACAAAAATTACAAACAGGTTAAGCTAGTATGGTGTGAACAACACTGTGCCAAAAATTATACACAGGTGAAGCTAGTATGGGTGTGAACAATACTCTGATAAAAATTGCGCACAGCGGTTAAGCTAGTATAGGTATGAACAATACTATGACAAAAATTACACACAGGTTAAGCTAGTATGGGTGTGAACAATACTCTGATAAAAATTGCACACAGCGGTTAAGCTAGTATAGGTGTGAACAATACTATGACAAAAATTGCGCACAGGTTAAGGTAGTATGAGTGTGAACAATACCATGACAAAAATTACACACAGGTTGAGCTAGTATGGTGTGAACAACACTGTGCCAAAAATTATACACAGGTGAAGCTAGTATGGGTGTGAACAATACTTAGATAAAAATTGCGCACAGCGGTTAAGTTAGTATAGTTGTGAACAATACTATGACAAAAATTACACACAGTTTAAGCTAATATAGGTGTGAACAATACTCTGACAAAAATTACACACAGCGGTTAAGCTAGTATAGGTGTGAACAATAACTCTGACAAAAAATACAGACAGCGGTTAAGCTAGTATGGGTGTGAACAATAACTCTGACATCTTAAAAGCTTAATATTTCGTAAACGGATTTCTTTATCGAAAAAGTATTCATGAAATAGTCCCAATATCTTTGATATAACCCTTCAAAGTTATCTTACACAATAAGTTTTGCGAAAATAAAATTCACCCCCAATGTAGGAGTGTATTTACTTTTGTTTCTCTAAAACAATTAGTTTAAAAACGTGACATACAGACGGGCAAACAGAGAGATGGACATGGTGCCACTATAAAGGTTCCCAGTTTGGCTACGGAACCGTAAAAACTTGGAAAATTATAAAAAATATTTTTATTTATTTAAAAAAAATTACAAAAAAAATTTATTGAATATATTTGGTGTTAATTTATGTAAAAATTCATAATTTACAACTTGATGTAGTATTTTTTCTATTTTCTTTAAGTTCTTTACCACGACCCACTGACGTAAAAACTTAAAGAAAATATAAATTCAATCGTGGGGGGCTCTTTGCTAATAGCCCACCTGAAGATGTAATACAACGAAATCTTGGCCTTGGTAAAAAACTTTAAGAAAGCAGAAATAATACGACATCCCGTAGTTTCATTAAATTCTGATAAAATTGATTGTTTGTATTTAAAATAACATGTGAAATGTTCAAATTTGTTCTTTTTAGACCAAAATAAAAACAAAAACAATTCATCCATGTATTCAATCATGTCTGGTTACTTTTTGGATGCATAAAATCGCGATACACAGGAGCATCCATGTATTATTCCTACGTTGAGATAAATTGCGACCAAAATCGTGGAGACTACTATATCATTGCTCCACATTTTTGATCGGATATAGGTGTACCTGTGCATATATCCTGTCGATAATATAGTGCGCAAGGCTGCGTAGACATGAGCAGCCTCATTCGCCTCCACCATATTTTAAAAATATTAATGTTGACGAGTATCAGGATTAAATCAATCACTATAAAAAACAAATTAGTTAAAATTTTAAATATATTTTGAACAAGGAAGGAGTAAAACGTTACGATAGATCCTCTAGTTGGTAATCATTCATTTACTTATGCAAAAAAAATTAAAATAATATATTTATTTAATAAACTAATTGAGATATACAGTATGCACCATTACGCCTATGTCCCCTCGAAGTACATATAAAAAAAAAACAATAAATAAATTACGAACAAAAATTCTATGGCCCCACAGGTACTTTGTAAACATTATATGTATATTTTCATATTGTATATTTTAGAGGTATTAACGGAGTCACTCGTATCTTAACATGCATGCGACTCCATTAATACTCACTTTTAGCTAGTAACATCTATTTATTATCGTATGACAAGTTACTTGCCTTATAGGCGATATTATATTAATTATGGACTTCAATGAGCGTATTATTTTTCAAAAACTTATATTTAAATTTACTTGAAAAGTAAATATTCAAATCTTCAAATATATTTTAAACAAGAACTACAATAATGCAGTACCACTATTCGGCATTGTTTGATAAATAACACCCAACGTACAATATTAATTAAGATGTATCATACGCTCTTTATGTGGGGTCTGAAAATAAGCATTATCTTTTAATTAGATAGGTGTCCTATGTATTCGTAAATGGCTTAGTTAACTTAACAAAAAAATAACCATTCCTTAATAATTCATTTAAAAATATACTATGAACAGCAGTGTTTATCACTAACTTCTTATTTCTTGAATTGCTATTCAATAAAAAATAAACGTGTTTTTAGGGTATATGGGGATACAGTTACCTCACCTCTTCGAAATTTCAGGAGCTAGACTCCATAGTAATTTTAAAACAGTACTCAATTACTTTGTAAACGTCTTAGTTTTATCGTACCATTCCAAAGTAGATAGAATTGTATACATCTGTATCTACCTGTAAATTTCGCAACTCAAGGAAAACGAACGAAGATATCAATTCGTAACGATGGAGTTATGTTGCCGTGTTTTATATATCGCAGAATCCATGGTTCGCGGATGATTAACTGTGAGTAGCACGTTACCGGAAACGTATGAGTAACAGGTCGAAGTAACATGTTCAGAATTGCATAATTGTCGAACGCGTATTGCGAGACAGATTGAAATTGGTCTTTGGAGTATAGTTCCTCGTAAAGTTTTTTACCAAATTTTTAATATAGAAGTAAACACCAGCAATTCAGACAACCCTAAAAATATTATGCCTTTTATTTTAAGTTCACAGTAAAGGGAAGATATAGTACCTGGAATATGCCACTAAATACACCTGGAAAGTATGCCTGAGCCGAGGCGGTTTTGTCTTTTATTAAAACCAAGCTATTCCTCTTGGAATTAGAATTAATTAATGTTTGAATACCACTAAGGCCCATATGCACCACACACGATCAAGACTGTCAGTCGGAATTACTGACAGTTAAAAACGTATTTCTCGTCGGAAAAAGAGTAAAATTTACTGACCGTACCATATTGCACGGTCCAATTCCTAAAGTATCCATACAAAATACGTTTTTAACCGTCATTAAATCCAATTGAGAGTTCCGACCACGTGTGGTGCATACGGGCGTTACAGTATGCCACAGCCCTTAATGTTCTCATCTAATTCATTGTGCTTGGCTGTAAGAGATTGCTCTTGTAGCAATAAGTCTGCCACTGTATAGTTAGTTTTCTAAGCTTGCAGAAAAATAAATAAATAAAACATAATATTTAGCAAACGGGCCCTAAATATAAAAAGAAATGGTCAAAAGCCTATCGGACCATTCATAATTTACGTTAATAACAAACTAATTTTATTCCGTAAATTTTTATGTCGTGCCCGCACGGGTCAGTAAAGGTCTAACTAAGGATTTTAATAAACCCACAGTTGAACCTGGCATTGCAATACATCTTCTATATTTTTTAAAAATAAATATTGCAAAATACATTCATATTTAAACTTTTTTCTTACCAATTTTCTGTGTTCACGCAATCATCACCTTTTTGCTGTGTCATCCCCTAGAACTGAATTACATCGGAACTTTATAGTTTCCCACGGTATCCAACTGCTCAACAACCTGATCACGTTCGTACCAGAGTGTGATTGATTATGGACATAAATTTGTCGAAATGTATTGTCGTTACCTTTTGTAGTTCTTGTGTACTTTTGTATTCATGTTTAATCTTAAATTTTAAACTTTGTTAAACCATTAATTACTTATCGTTACGAATAGATTATCTATATTGTACCAATAAATGTTTCTATGTAAATAGATAAATAAATAATAATTTATCTTAGGTACACTATAGCAAGCTCAGTCGTCCAGTATTTCCTAACTGTATTTCTTTCGCGTACATAAGAGTTTTTTTAGTTCCAAAATTAACAAAGTTGTATTATTTGAAATAATTAAAATTTCGCTACTCTTCAAAAGTTATTTTATATATTCTTGCCTGAAAATCTGTGAGTGTGGACATATATTGCAAACGATTTCCAAGCTTGACATCACGTAAATTGGTTACCCCAAGACGAAAAATCACAAATGGAAATAAGCTTCATTTTAAAATACGTTTCTAACGATACCTACGATTTAAAATACCTTTCTAACGATACCTACGATTTGAAATACCTTTCTAACAATACCTACGTTTTAAAATACCTTTCTAACGATACCTACGATTTAAAATACCTTTCTAACGATACCTACAGTGAGGTTTGTTATCTTTTTTATCGCCTTTAAGACGACGTACTTTAAAAAACAGGGAACGAAATATTGTTTTATACATATTTCTTGAGATCTTAATCCGAAGTATATCTTTGAAGCATATAGTGCACGTATATCTAAAGTTGTAGAAGTTATGACCCTGTGACCGACGGACAGAAACATACATGGATGTAATGAAATTATATTGACTTCATGGCAATTACGGAATCATAAAAGTTACCATTATTAAATTCAAATTCATTTTGAAAAGCCCGACCAGTGAATGAATGAAAAATTCATCCCATCTTACTTTAGAGAAAGATACCTTAATTTTGAAGTGAAAACTGCTTTAGACGCATCTGCACGCTTCTTATGAACAGTGAATGGAAGTAAGCTTTTCTGAACGGTGAACGAAAATCACGTTCGGGTCGGTGATGCTGAATCGGGTAACTTCGGCATCGGCCAAGCGAGTTCCGAATTCAAAATTGATGAATTGTTCGGGTAAACTCGGCTCCCTTCGGCATCGGCCGTGCGAGTTCGCTGTCTAACAGGAAGCACATCCTTTCAAGAATTGTGTTCTATTTTTAATAATATTTTATTTGGGTATAATTTAGTATAGTACGCGTATGTTATCTTTTTAAAATTTTGGTATTGAAAATTTCCAACACATACAGTATGGTTTATATATGGCACATACAGTATGGTTATATTACAAATTTTTTTTTAATATTTTGCTGCATAATAATTGATTTGAAGTTCCATCTGCAGTATCTGTGTAAAACAATAGGAATTCTAATGCTATCACTAACCAATAGACGGACAGGAGGACACGCTATAAGAGTTCCTTGTTGTGACTACGGAACGGAACTCTTAGTACATTAAGTCACCTACGTTATCCGTATAGTAACCCAAATTGGGTGCAGGATACAAAAATTGATACAGTTTTGCATATAGGTAGTTATAATAAGAACAAACAAAAGTGGACGCCTAACATATACGATATAAGGTAAAACCGATTTTTTATCATAGTTGTTACATTTAACCTATGAAGTGATATACAAAAACGGTTCCGTAACGTATAATAGCTAGATGTACGCGTGTATTTATTTACATATTATAATTTTAAACAACATTGCTCGGGAACAAACCGGACATTAAACATTGACAAAATGAGTGTCGGAACACGCAGAAACAATACTACGTTCTACTCTATCGTGGTCATCACGTTGTAATGTCGGGTCATGACCTATCGTGACACTCTTGACACAACGATCGTGGTCATCACGTTTTAATGTCAGGTCGTCACCTATCGTGACACCCTTGACTGAGCGATCGTGGTCATCACGTTGTAATAACGGGGATGATTTAACCCGCCTAACGATGCCTCACCATTGCTCTCTGCTTGGCGTTAGTCTGGCGCATTCGTGCTAGGAATTGCCCACGCAGGTTTAATTAGGTCAATCCATCACATGGTCGACAGTCCATGCATTCTAGTGCCATAGCCACCTATATTTCTTGACACTCTTAATGAAACTTTCATACCGAAATAATTTTATTTGAAAGCTATGATCAAACATATTATTTAAATTCTGCAATCTTTTTTTAATTTGGGAAGGCTGTAGATATAGTTCTACACTGTAAATTTAAAAATAATAGTTAAAAAAATTGTTTTTGTTATTCCCTTACTGTCCGGTTTTCTTCTATAATAGAATACGTTTTTCCACACATGTACAAAATTTGACATGGTTAAATTATAAGCATTTCATGTTTCACTGCTAACTCTAAAAATGAATTATTACTTTAATTGCGTAGTATTGAAGTATATTGTAAAGAAAATATTTCTTTTATTCCCTAACTAATTGCCTCATTTTCCTCTTAGATTACGTATTAGTATATGATGTATACTTGTGCAACATTTAACAATAATTAGTCAAGTAGTTTCCAATTTGGTAGATAACAAACAAACCACACTCTCCCATTTACCTATAATGTTAGGAGTCCCCGCTTGACTAATTGACACGATTATTTTTTCCCCTCGCCAATCATTAACTGATATATGTATTGT
Organism: Druceiella hillmani; assembly: GCA_039881145.1. Classification (NCBI taxonomy): domain Eukaryota; kingdom Metazoa; phylum Arthropoda; class Insecta; order Lepidoptera; family Hepialidae; genus Druceiella; species Druceiella hillmani. Next base: position 9,584,333 of record JAYKKI010000069.1, read on the forward strand.
ATTGCAACTTTGTGCGATCATTATCACATTTTACCTAATCTGACATCATCTTCGTAGACAATTTTGTAAAAGAAAATAATTGAAATTTTTTAATTTTGTTTAGTACCATGTTAACTTTATAACATTTTCACAATCAATTTTCTACTCACCCACGCGTGATTGAGTTTAATATTACAGTTACATGAAAAAAGTCCTCAATCCAGTATCCATAAGTATTAACAATCGCAATACATCGTCTTGGTTTTAGTCACGTCATAATTGGGTTAAAAAAATTTGTATATGTACATATACATATATATATATATATATATATATATATATATATATATACATAAATACACATATATATTAAGTTTAAAGGTACTTGAAAGAAAACTTGTACACGTCATCAATATAAGGCATCTACCTGTAGGGTCATCTACCCAACTTTATCGAAATATTATCCTTGTGGACCTTTATGACTAATACTAATGAAATCATTCGATTATGGCAATATCTCGAAGTATTTAATTATGGTCATTAGTAGCTACTAATTTGGAAATTAATGATTAATACTTGACTGTGTGCAGTTGGTATATATCGTAGTTAGTATAATACATCTTGTTTTTAATCGGAAGGTTACTAAGTAATCATTTAGTTTAAGCGGTCATTCAACGAATAATTTTGTAATCGATTATCGGAATATCTCATTTGTAGATCATTCGATTATGTAAATTATTAATTATCGCCCAATACTACGATTTATATTTAAGAGATATTCCATTTTTAAAAGAATAGTTTATAGCAAACGAAACATTAAGGCCAGACAATTATGATTTCTCTAAATAAAGTCATTGGGTCTAAACCTTTGAGCCTACTACAGAATGTTTCGTTAATAAAGATATTATATTGACATTTCTATCGATTTTAAATGGACAATGGTTCTCTGAGGAAAAATTAATGTAAACATATTGTAAATGTTTTACATTATGAAACTGTAAGATTTTGTTTAGGATTTCACTTTGTATTCAGGAATATTGTAAACATATCATGGGACGGTTAAGCGTGAAAAAACATATTCCGACATACCTAAAGCTTTCGCTCGTTTCCATACATCTACAGCTTTTCTCGTTATGAGTGCTTCCCCAACCGTTCTCAATCTTACGCAACAATTACTTACCAAACACTAGACTACCTTGTCTTTGTATTCAAAATTTTCTTGAGTTAGAGGTCGGTTCTATTTAGTAGCCAAATGCATTAACGCAGTCGAATCAGTTGGAAGGTATGGTGGTTGAAAATGGTCGACCTTGGGTATTTTTCACTATGGATCACCGACCACCAAGTTCCCGTCATTGAATGTACTAAAATGACTGAGAATATACTAGAATATCCTCGAATATACTAGAATGAAATAAACCCATTAGTATATGGCTCCATTATTTGGAGCCCACACGGAGTCAAGAACATCTTGGTGATTGAATATATGTAAAATACGCTCCTTCAATATCTGTATGTGTATGGTTATTTGTCTTTCTATTTCTTATCGCTTTCTGCTAGGTTTCAATTTGTTGCTGCTCAGAAGAGACGATGCTCTTATGAAATGTATCTTCCAGCTATTTAAAAAGAAAAATCCTATGCTCTATATTATTGAGTAAATTCCATTCTTTGTACCTGACTGACAACTTCCTGCACTTACGCAATCATCACCTTTTTGCTATACCCCCTCTAAAACCGAATTATATCGGAACTCTTCAGTTTCCCACAGTATTCAACTACTCAACCAATTGATCATGGTCGTACCAGAGTGTGATTTTGTTTATGATGAGTGAAAGTAAATTTGTCGAAATGCATCTTTATTATCTTTTGTAGTTCTTGTGCATCTTTGTGTTCATGTTTAATCTAAAAGTTTAAACTCTGTTAAACCATTATTTTTTTATCATTACGAATAGCTTACCTGTAATGTATCGATACATAAACTGAAAGTGTCGAGAATGTCCTTGAATGATCGAGAAGCGTGATGTATAAACGGTTTAGAATGAGTTAGAAAGTACTGGAATATCCTCAAATGTTCGAATACATTCTCAGCTGGTAAAAGTCTAAACTTTGCTTATCTATAAATTGATAATGTTTACAGAAAAAATAATTGTGCGTGAGAAAAAATATGTGTTAAGATAATTTTTGTAATGTTTGTCTATTTGTTTGTGCTCGCATCACTTAAAAACTATTGTCCCAATCAGAATGGAGTTTTTAGAAAAACGTGGAAATCAAATTGAAATAATATTTGATTTTAATTTTGTCACAATCGATTCAGTCAATCAGAAGTTACATGAATTTAATATTTTCAAAAATTAATTTTCATTTGCGTAAGTAGCTACTTGGCGCGTAGTAATTACACAAATGTATACTGTGCCTGTGTACAATCAATAGATGGTACTACGGGTATTTTAAACCGCGCAATGAAGTTTTTCCCACGGACATAGAATAGCGATAGGGGTGTGAATATATTTGAAGTGTGGAAGTATTATCAAAAAAATGGTATCGGTATGTTTTTCAACTCCAGCTTATTTTCGTGAAGAAATATTTTTAAATCCACACACTATAGAGAAGTCAAAATATTCATGTACAATCTTTATCTATGGTTACCGACACCTGATAACCAGGGACAATACACCTTCAGGGTCATAAATTTGTGACTTAGATTCAAAACGATTGGAACTATATTATTGTAGGTCTTCCAAACTGTCAATTTTTTATTCTATATATGATTGCTTAGAGTTTTGAACAATCGATAATCATGACGCAATCGGGTTAATAATGTGGATAGTAGTAGGAGAGCCAATCCAACTCCTATAATTTTTGACGAGTAAACTTTCTAGTATGTGGAATGGCGTTATCAGGAAGAAAGTACAGGATACTTCTCACCCCATTCCTAGCTAAGCAAATCCTTTAGCAAATGCACATATTATATTATTTACGTTACTAATGTGATAATACCAATATGAATAAAGTATTTCTATGTCTACATCCTCAAGCTATCTCCCACCTGTGTTTTACAGTGATAATAGTACACTATGTTTATTTTCTTCTTCTTTTTTCATCCCTAATTGACGACCAGCAGAGGAAGACGAAACTTAATCCAATACATTGCAGAGGCTAAAATGCCATTCGAACCATGTTGACTAGTTTCTTCCATAACTCAGAATCTTCAGCAACAGTTTTAGCTTCTTCCAGAGTCAAACGTTGGTACTGGAGATATTCGTCAAGGTGACTAATCCTTGTTTTCTCAGGTGTTGTACATTGAACTTCCCAGGCGACCGGTTTTTCCGCCAGAGAAGCTTGAGTAACTAATGATCCGGTTTCATTCGGCATACGCGACCATACGGACATGGCCAACGTCTTTGTTTTAATTAGGTGGGCGATTGTTAACTGATCCTCATAGTCCATCTCGTTCCGGATGCGATCGCGTCTCGACACTTCAAGGATTTGTCGTAGTCAATACATTTGAAAAACCCCGGATGCGACATTAACAAAGGCCAGATTTTAGATCCGTAAAGAAGGATAGGCAGAATGAGTGCTCGGAATAAGCGGAGCTTAGTTTTGAGAGATATGCCGATCCATATGTATAACAAGCCAAAGCTTGGATAATTGTACAAATGATTATCCAAGCATGACCAAAAAAATTATCTCAATACATGACCAAATAAATTATACCAATACCCCACTTTATTTTCACGATCACACTTTTTCAACCTTGTATTGCGTATATCGTACAATCCTAGGTCGAGCATCCACATTTTTAATTCTACCACTTTAACTTTGCAGCGAATATTCTCGTAATAACCTAGTACGCTGAAACCAGCGAAGTAGCTCACGGTCCTCCTGATCCATAAACTTCGCTCAGCGTCGCTATGCTTGATATGTCTCTGAAAAATAAAATCCAAAATGAATAACTCTGACGAAGAACTCAAACAGTCGATATAACGCTTAATACATTGTATGCAGGAAACGTATTTATACGTTTTACGTTTACTGTTGGTGGAGCGCGGGACACGAATTAATCTGTTTTTATAGACTAGCGGTAGAATGCGGCCAACGTTTAAATACGTTTATTTTTATCCTTTTTGTTACTCTAAAGAGATGCTGACATGCAGATATACGAATTCCAAAGGACAATATTTGGGTCTCTAACACATATAATCCTGAATTATGTATATACTTCCGGGTATAACGGTAATCTTTTCAACTGTGTAGAGTCATCCCATCACACAATTCTCTGCTTCGCCACGCATTCAGTGCGATTATAACAATCGGAAAGGGTGCATACTTCACAAAATCTTTGTAATGTTGGTCAAAGTGAAAAAGTGCAAGTTTTTCGTGTGATAGTGATATCGAAGATAATTCAGGATTGAAGAGTGACAGTGAAAGCGAAAGTGAAGATATCCCTGAAAATTTTACTCGCAGAGCTTTATCTTCAAGTTCTAATGAAAGCGAAGACGAATGATCCTCGACTGACGAACCTCCAGTTCTTAAAGATTTTATGGGTCATCTTGGGGTTAATTCTAATGCTGCTCCAGAATATCTAATTGATACCGTTGAATCATGTATAAAAGACGATTCCTTTCAATATTTAGTTAAAGAATCAAACAGATGTCTCTATCAAATTATTGAACGATTCCAAACATCCCGCAAAACTATCAAATGGCGAGATATTACAATAGCAGAAATGAAGAAATTTTTGGGCCTAATAATTTTAATGGGACAAGTTCGCAAAGATAAGCGAGATGATTATTGGTCAACAGACCCGTGCTTGGAAATGCCATTTTTTTCCAAAATCACGTCAAGGGGTAGATTTCGACAAATTTGTGTAGTTAGGCAAATCATGTCATGCCTATAATCAATTATATTTTTGATAAATTTATAAATACGTATAAATGAAAAAGGAACTATGGAGATACCATGGAGAGGAAGATTATTTTTCTGAGTATACAATGCAAGAAAACTTTCAAAATATGGAATACTTGTGAAAATATTATCTGGTTACATTTGTAACTTTGAAACGTTTATCTGGTCTATATGAACAATTATTACAATAATGTGACCAATGCTACACAGCTTCTCGAGAACAAATTTAGGGAACAATTAGAAAAAATAGAGGCTTGCCACCGTATCTTCAAAATACATGTTTGAATAAAGGAAAAACAATATTTCGCAGAAAAAAGGACATGTCACTACAAGTCTGGCAATCAAAGAGAAGAGTATATCTTATCTCTACTATTCATTCTATGAAAATGCAGGCGAGCCATAATATTGATCGAACAACACGACAAAACATAAAACTAAATGCTCTTATTGATTACAATAAGTATATTAAAGGTGTCAATCGCGCAGATCAATATTTGTCTTAGAAAGACGTCTAAATGGACAAAATAATGTACTCCGTAAATTGTGCCCTTTCAACTCATATATAGTAAATAATTCGGGACGCGAACAGAACAGCACTGTATTGGCTTTCTGATTTTACCGGAATATTGGGTCACTGACCATCTAGACCCATCAGACACTGGACCATCGACATTTACTGCAAAATAACTTCGAAAAGAAACCCTCGCACAAGGTTAATGATGGATATGTCAACGTATTCAACGTTATATAAAAACTACACGCAAACTTGGTAAGCAAACTGAAATGG